>CM067328.1:21067500-21402500 GCA_034376525.1 Nicotiana benthamiana
AGTACAAGCGTATGGTATCATCTAAGCATCTTTAAATATTTGTTGTGACAAACCGAGGACTACAACATCAGAATTAACAAAAAGATTAAAGATTAATTTGGCTATATCTAATCTTAAAACAAGAGTCAAGACAGGCATCAAGAAGTAGGGGACTGAAGTGGAAACAAAGGCAGGAGTTGAGGTGGCTCGGTGCCTCTTGGTGTACTAAGTGGACTTGGATGTAAATAAAATCCTTTCTCAGCAATAGCTCTTTCTTCTAATTCTTCCATTGGTGATTTTGGACTTGCACGTGTCAGCATTTCCAGAGGTGACACTGGAGAAGGCATAAGTACCATTTGCCTATTGGTACCAGTGAGAATATTTTCAAGCTTTCTTGCACTATGCCTTCGTTCGTGTAACTTGAAAGTGGAACGCCGAGGACCTTTCTCGCCGGAGTTGGATTTTCCGACGACGGGATGACGGGAAGCTGATGCTGCACCGGTGAGTTTTTGGACTACAGAACGGAAGTTGGAGGGGTCAGCTTGGACAAAAGTGGTAAAATTGGAGTCTAAATTACTAATATTACTATTAGATGGAGAACAAGATGAGATGTTGTTTATATTGTGTAATTGGTTGTTGTTTTGATCATGTGGTGGTATATGGCTAGAAGAAGCCATGATTTTTGAAAGGAAAAGTGAATAATTAAAGATCTATAAAGAGGGAGAAGGAGAAATGGATGAAATACAAGGAAGTGGGAAGAAAGACAAGAAAGTTGGTGATTTTAGAAGGAGAAAATGAAAGAGAGAAATTAAGGTTCTTTATGTTGCTGCTTTTATAGTTGAAGGATTGTGCTTTATTCTTAAGTATACTTCCATCCTGATTGGTGGTTGTTGAGTATAGATTTAAAAAATTAGAGAAGATTTGTGATATGGTGATAACAGTTCTATATGGCTTTTCATTTAAATGAGAAGTAGTGAGGGTCCCAACAAGTAGCGGTAAAATAGGATGCTAAAATTAAATTGTTCGAAAAAGATAAAAGTGTCATTCTTTCTTGGATAAACTAAAAAGAAAAATATGTCACATAAACACGGATAGAGACTCGAATATTTATTTCATATACACTTACAATATAAATAATTTTTATATTATCAAATGTATGTTGTACCCAGTTGTTTGCCATTTATCATTAAAAATACATATTACTCTATTATTTTTTAGGCCATTTAAAAATATCTTTATGCGGTAAATATTTAGAAGTTAAACTGGTATAGTATATATATTTGTCACGATCCGAATTTTCCATCATAAGAAGTCGTGATGGCGCCTACTAATAGGAGTTAGGCAAGCCAATTATCAAATACCTCTATGACGACCATCGACAATATTAACAACAATAAAAAATATTTAATAATAAAGCGGAAGTCTCAATCATAATTTACTAAAAGAAATGCGGAAGCTTAATGAATCCTCTACCCAAGACTGGTGCCACTTTACTCACGGACGCCTAGAGAATACTAAATACAAGGTTCGAATGAAGCATAAAACTGTGTGCTACGGTACAATGATAACAAACTAGGTGAAATAGAAAGGACTCCGAGCTTGCGGATGTCAGCAAGGCTATCTTGAATGTCTCTGGACTGGGAGCTCGCTCCCGAAATGCTACTGCTACTCGAACGCTGCTCCAACACCTTGATCTATGCAAAACGATGCAGAGTGTAGCATCAATTCAACCGACCCATGTGCTGGTAAGTGCCTGGCCTAACCACGACGAAGTAGTGACAAGGCTAGACAGGACCTACCACAAATAACCTGTGTAGATATATACGTACAAGAGCAAGAAACAATAACAATAAAATATAATGTGAAACTAGGAGGGGAGATGCTATCGGGAAGTAACCAATAAGAAATGAGATACCAGAAATAAACTGCCGAACTACCCCAAAATTTCCATGATATATGTACATAGTGGACAGCGTGCCACATGATCCCATAGTATTGTATATAAGTGGATAGCGCGCCACACGATAGCATTTAATAATATATAAATGGACGGCGTGCCACACGCTCCCATTTCATTCGCAACACAGTGCACAATGTCACCGGCATCAAAGGCCAATAACCATAACCAATAATAATTGTGGTAGGCGTACCACTCGCTCCCATTTCATCATATAATCTGTGGTAGGCGTACCACTCGCTCCCATTTCATCATATAATCTGGTAGGGTACCACTCGCTTCCATCTCATCATTAACACCGTGCACAATATGTCACCGGCATCTGAGGCCAATAACAATAATCAATACAAATCGTGGTAGGCGTACCACTCGCTCTCATTTCATAATATATGAGTGGATGACGTGCCGCTCGATCCCAATCATAATATCTCGTGGTCGGCGTGCCACACGATCTCTTATCTTTCAACACAAAATACAAAGTAACCCCAAACAAAGGAGGAAAAATATTATAATAGACTATCCTGCCAAGGGAGATCCAGCTATAACCAAACTCATTCAACTCCTACCTAACACAATTAAATCCATACATAGTCTCAACAATTACTGTCTCGGTATTAAGATTTTCAACCAATGCTTCATAAATAACAATTAAGAATTCGATAATTCAACAATTTAGGACTCACGATCATACTCGACTCCGGTGTATAGATACTCGTCACCATGCTTATAGACCGTACTCAACATGTAGCAATTAGCAAATAATACCCTAATCCTATTCGCTCAAGCCAAAGTTAGATCAAACACTTACCTCGAAAGCTCCAAACTAAACTCACGCCTCTAGAATAGCTTTACCCTCGAATACGCCACAAAACCGCTCGAATCTAGTCACAAATTACTCAAATATATAAATAAATACTAGTTAAATCAATTTGAATGCATATAGAAATTTTGCCTATAGGACTTGCATATTTTTGTAATCAAATGTATATAGAAATCTTGCCTATAGGACTTTCATACGCGATAGGCAAGCTGTAAGGTTAGACACTCAATTATTCATCAAATCCTTAACAACTTTTAAAATCAGAAGCATAGACATCATGCCTATAAGATTAATTGTCAAGCTCACTCTATTCGCTTAATTAATAATAGTAAGTCATAAAAGCCTTAATGTTTCCAAATAACGTTTCCCGCACACTGTTTGACTATGCATGCTTTCAAAACATCTTAAGGTTGTGTTCTCTGTCTGTTTAAAATAAGTTCTACCCAAAGTGTTTAATCTGAAATAGTCTTTTTGAATAATCTGCCTGCTCGACTGCTTTCGCTTTACCTCTGCATAAAAAAAATCATCCTGCCTCAATGTTTTCGAAATAGATATGCAACTCGCTTTTTCTCAAATCTGCTTGTCTTTCTGAAACTTCTCTGCACATTTCACTTAAACTGTCCACTGCATTTTCAAATCTCTTATTTCCTCTACTGCTTATTTTAAAGACTCCCCTACCTCTTTAAATACAACAAATCCTGGTAACGTGCCCGGGGAGCTCAAAGAAGATTTTCTATCCAGCTTTATGTGACTAACTAATCTATTCGCGATCAGCTTTAATATTACGACCAAATCAGTATTTGTATGTCGTGCTAGACTAATTGCTGTTATGGCCTACGGGGTTTATATGAGCCTTTTAACGTCTGATTTGTATACCTTTATATGCTATTTGTTTTGGTTGACGCTTAGTATTTTAACCTTTGAAAACTCCATATATGTCCTATCTTTCTCTCCCCCTCTTAAGATTAGAAGTCCTAATACCCCGAGACTAATAATTTGGGACGGGCACTATAATGCAATAAGTAAAACGATACCAAACGCGCTTATTACCTTAACGGTGTGGTAAGGGTAGAATATGGAGATGATAACGATGCGATAATATCATAAAGCCATCCCTCTTTGGGAATATGTGCGGGATATTGTATCGGATGATCCATATTTTAGTCAAACCTAGGACCTCTTTCTCCTTTTCTTGCTCTATTTAAATGTTTTCCTAAAGTAATGCTTTTTTTTCAAACTAATTCCCCCTTCTACTTAACTTATACCCTTCCCATTTTCAAAAGTTTCTCAAGTTTCTTGAATGCTTTATATGTGAGCCTTATTTGTTTATTTTCCTTATTAAAGTCACAATTAGCATGGTCGGAAACCACACCAGTGGATCTTGAGGGGTGCCTAACACCTTCCCCTCGAGATAATCTCAAGCCCTTACCCGAACTCTGGTTTTCCTTCAAAGTACTCTCTTCTTCTTAAAAGTGTCCTAATGCACTATAATCATTAGGTGGCGACTCTTCAAATTCCAATACCCAATTCCTAAATGTAAATAAGAGTGTTTTTGTCCATAATGTCGTAAACCTAATTTCGCTTCTTTTTAGTAGGGAAAAAAGGGACGCCGACAGCATGACGACTCTGTTGTGGACATCTTTAAGGCTTTTACCATTACGTGCTTTGTGACTTTATTGCTTTCTGTACTGCCTTTATTTACCGCTTTAATTATTTCTTCATAATTACTAACTTGATTCTTCAACAACAACAACAACCCAGTATAATCCCACTTAGTGGGGTCTGGGTAGGGTAGTGTGTTCGCAGACCTTACCCCTACCTTTGGGTAGAGAGGCTGTTTCCAAATAGACTCCCGACATCCTTCCCTCCAAGAACTTCCAACCTTGCTCTTGGAGAGACTTGAACTCACAACCTCTCGGTTGGAAGTGAGAGTTGCTTACCATCAGAGCAACCCCTGTTGTCTAACTTGATTCTTCATGTTTTTCTTTTTCTTTAATTGTTTTACTGCTTTAGCTTCATTTCAATTTCGTCTTAAATTTTGAGCTTCTATTGTAATGATTATTTTATGAACGTGAAAATACATGTATTTATTTCATTGTTGTAATTGCATCCTTCAACATCATTCTCCATCGTGCCAAACAAATCCTATAGAAACGTTTATAATGAGTGGTTGTGCTCTTATAATATTATGAACCCCCTATATGTGCAAAGGCATATTTGCGGTATAACCAGTCGATCAATGGTATAGTCGAAGGTTCCATGCATTTCCCTCTTGAGTTGTCCACTCAAGGGTACCTTGTCTAGCACTTCAAAAGTAGAAACCTTATTCCGTTATACTTTTCATGCATCATGGTCAAACTTAGTGAGTCAGTTATGTCGTGCGAATAATGACTTATTAAGATAGCCTAAACCAAAGTCCATCGGGTTTCCTGAAACCCAAATGGACATTCACGTTATGTGTATTGATTTGGAGAACTAAAAGCCTTTTGCTAAATATTGATTTAAATAGTCGAGTCCGGTGGAGTTAGGGCCTAACACTCTATTTTGCAGGAAATGAGGCACGAGGTCCCCATATTCGGTATGGTATCAAACATTCACCCAAAGTTACTAAGCTGGTGGGAGGATCTGCATAGTAGTGATCGGGTTCTTGCCTGCAAGCACTTACGGAATCTTCCGTCACTCTTGGAAGTTAGGCAAGATAACAAGATTGTGGAAGCTGCTACTCTGTTTTGGGATAGTGAACGGCCTGTCTTCTCCTTTGGGGGTATTGAAATGACGCCACTGTTAATTGGGGGTCTAGGCAGAATTTCTTGGGATAGCCCGGGGCTGCTTATGCCAGAAAACCGCAAAGGTAGAGGATTCGTGAAAATGATGGGGCCTAAGAAGAATCCTAATCTGAAAAGTTTGAAGGACTCCTACATATCCTTGAACTTCATGTATGAAAGGTTCGACATAGCAAATCCTACCACACTCACATGGACGAGTTCGCCCTCACCTCTTTGGGGCACATATATAGGAGAGACTTTGTGTTTATGTTCTGTTTCCTGGCCATGATAGTCTTTCCAATGAAGAAGGCTAGAATTCATACAAGGCTAGCCATGGTAACCAAAGCCATAATGGAGGGTATCGACGAGCAGACATTCAGCATAGCACCCATGATCCTCGCCGAACTATACCGAGCCTTAAAGAAATGTCAACAAGGGGCACCACACTTTGAAGGATGCAATTTGCCACTACAACTCTGGCTCATTCAACATCTTTAGAAGGGAGATTATAGACAGAAGATCATACACCGAGACTGGGATAACCATATCTTTCCATCATCCAAAGCGAATGCACTTCATACCAGATATGTTCGCTCGCCTGGAAGACGCCAGTGGATGTGTAGAACTATTAGAGAATCTGAGAGAAGAGCAAGTACAATGGATGTATGAGTGGTTCCCAAATGTGGAGTTTATCATTCGGTCTAGGGATGCGCCATTCCTTGTAATCATCGGCTTAAGAGGAACTTACCATTATGTCCCTCTCTGAGTCATGAGGCAAGTGGGAAGAAAGCAGATTATACCAAGGGTAGACAAGATAATTCACTACAGGACTGACTTCCAAGATGACGATAGCCCACACAGGTGTCAGGCTCAGCATATGTGGCATTCTAAACTCATCTTGCCTATGGAACCAGATAGGTATCCGGCGGGGCATGCGCCGTTTTATCTAGGATGGTTAGAAGATGACGACATCGGCTTGGGAAAAATAGGGGTTATTGATGAGAAGACTGCAGTAAAAGTCAAGTATAATTAGCTACGCAAACGGATGCGAGAGTGCAAAAGTGAGCATCGCAAATACTAGAGGCCCAAGAGAAGCTAATCAAGCAATGGAAGGACATGGCTATCCGAGCAAACAACCGTTTAGGGTACTTGGAGCAGGGTCTAGTGGAGCTGGAAGGCAAATTTCTAAAAAGGATCAACGAGTGTCAGGAAGCTGAAGGTAACGAAGGTGGGCACTTGGCTCGAGCTTAATTGTTGCTAGGACTGCGCGAGTTGGTGAAACTGTACGAGGGAGGTAAAGATACCAAATCTGGGGAAGGTCCCTCTGGGACCAAGTAGTTAGGATTTTTACTGCTTTCTTGATGTAATAAGGCCAATGTCCATTGTTGACAATTTCTCTTTATTTCAGTTTGTTTTGACTCGTTCTATTTTCTATCAATAAAATGAGGCGCTTGGTGTTATAAGTTCTCCAAGTTCTATCTGTCGCTTGGCTTACCTCGGGCACGACGAGGCACCCAAATAGGAAACAACTTATTCTTGTAACAAGGTGTTTAAATACAGAAATATTTCTTTCTCAGAATCGGCACTAACTTTTTACCTCTTTTGTTTTTCTTTTATTTTTATTCCCCTCCCCAAAGGTTAGTTCGTGCATTCTAGCACCATCAACATACTCCACAAGATCAAAGGTTCCTCCACCTCCTCCTCCTCCGAGTCCTCCCAGAAACAGGAACAAGAACAAAATGGAAGATACCAATGCTAGAAAGAAAGTCGGAGAGGCTTCAATCACCAAAGAAACTACTGCTCATCTTGAGCAAACATTGCTAAGGTTTCGAGAAGAGTTGGAACAAGTCCGAAACTTGGCGAGTCTGTCGATAACTCTTGCTACCTCTGATGCCAACTAATCACCGCCACCAACCCAGCCTGCTCAGACTCAAGTCCGCAACACAGGCAATAATACTCCGCTGCTTATCCCAGAGCCGCAAAACACCACAGATAACCAGAACGCTCCTGTCTTTGTGGATACTGTACCACATTACGGTCATCCAGTCACCAATGTAGCCGAGTCGGATGACAAAAGCTCCCTCATTCAGAATCTGGCCGGTGAGATTAAGAAGTTGACTAATAATTTTCAGGTTTTCGAAGGTAGCAAGGGTATTGAAGGGTTGAATTAGGAAGATCTCTGTGTTCAACCAAATGTTGAACTCCCGGAGGGGTACAAACCTCCCAAGTTTGAACTGTTCAATGGCACCGGGGTTCCCAAGTTTCACTTGAGGATGTATTGTGACAAGCTAGTAGGAGTTGGTAGGGACAAAAAAGATGCGTATGAAGCTATATAAGGAGTTTGAAGGGTGATGCCTTATCGTGGTATATTAGCCAGGATGCGAAGAAATGGACGAGTTGGGTGAACATGGCATCCGATTTCATGGACCGTTTGAGGTTCAACACTGAGAATGCGCCAGACGAGTTCTATATCTAGAATTTTAAGAAGAAGCCTACGGAGACCTTTCGCGAGTATGCTACTCATTAGAGGTCGGAAGCTGCAAGGTCAGACCGGCCTTGGAGGAAGAACAAATGAATAGATTCTTTATCCGTGCTCAAGACCCACAGTACTAAGAAAGATTGATGCTAATTGAGGGTCAAAAGTTCTTCGACATCATCAAATTGGGAGAAAGGATCGAAGAAGGTATTAAGAAGGGTATGGTCACTAACCTAGAGGCATTGCAAGCCACCAACAAGGCTCTACAGTCTGGTGGCTCGACAAAGAAGAAAGAGGTAAATTCTGTAATGGCTGCGCAAAGAAACAAATCTCCCATGAAGTACCAAACCTATCCCTCAGCTCCACTCACATACCAGCCTACCCCAAATTACCCAACACCAACACCTACTTACCAAATTCCTCAACCTGCTTACCGATCACCTCCACCACCCACATACCAACCCACTTCACCCTGATATTCCCAACCTGCACCCGTATACCAAGCATATAACTCCCAACGTTCTCACTACCCATCACCACCTACTCGCCAAAATTTCCCTCGACATAGATCAAATTTCGACCGCAAACCCTTTAGAAAATACACTGCCATAGCCGAGTCGATTGACCAATTGTATGAAAAACTCAAAGTAGCAAGTTACGTCACTCTTATCTTAGCCGTAACTCCAGAAAACCCTTCCCAGTGGATTAACCCAAAGAAGACTTGCGCATACCATTCCGGGATGAAGGGCCATACCATTCATGAGTGTCTCTCGTTAAAAGACAAATTACAGAACCTGATTGACAACAAGATTATTATAGCAAAGGAGCCCGCTCCTATTGTCCGCAACAACCCTCTGCCTGATCACCAGGGTGGAGGAATCCACATGATTGATATCAAAGATGATTTGGAACCCAAAGGGTTAATTGGTTTAACAGCTGAAGGAGAAGAGCCCAAGAAGCCGGTGGTTACTCTCAATCCTATTATTGTACAAATCCAGCCATCTGAGGGCTACGTGGTAAATATATCCATGCCACTCAAATTTGAAGCACCTTCAGCAAAGACACCAAAACCGATTGAGGTTGAGTTCGGAGCTCCAAAACCACCTACACCATTTGAAGTTGTTGTGTTGCCTCCTAAGGGACCTATTCCAGTCTCCATGACATACATGACTCCGTTCCAAAAAAATGCTATACCTTGGGACTACACAACCGAGGCGAGAAGGAAAGGAAAGACAAGCATTAGAGAAGCAAGTGTTACACAGGGCATGACTAGAACAGGCAAGGAATACACGCCAGAAAACCTAGCTGAGTACAACAAGCAGGCCTCTGGACGTCCTGTTGAAACCGGACCTGATGATCTCTGGAGAAAGATACAAGCTAAGGAATATTCAGTCGTTGAGCAGCTAAACAAGACTCCGGCATAGATCTCCATCTTGACACTCTTACATAGTTCCGAGGCACATAAAAAATGCCTTGATGAAGATACTAAGTGAAGCTTAAAGTCCCAATGGGAAACATGGTGGGACAGATACTGGAAAGCCATAAGATCACCTTCCACGAAGATGAATTGCCACCGGAAGGACTTGGTCACAACAAAGCATTGCACATCACTGCGCAATGCGAGGATCACTTTATCACCAGGATTCTAGTCGACGGGGGATACAGCCTCAACATTTGTCTGTTGGTGACTCTCAGGACATTGGGAAAAGGGTTGCACGAGATCAAAGACGGGGCCATCAATTTCAAAGCTTCATATGGATCTCAGAGGTCCACCATCGGAGAAATCAGTTTGTGCCTGCAGATGGGGCCCACCTGCTTCGATGTTGAGTTCCAAGTCATCGGCGTACCAGCATCCTACAACTTATTGCTAGGACGACCTTGGATCCACGTCGTTGGGGCTGTGGCATAAACACTTCATTAAGATGTGAATTTTGTGTGGAATCATCAAGAAGTAATCATTCATGGCGATGGTAGCAACCCCATATACAGCCGCCGGGATATCCCAATGATCGGAGGAAGAAGGAGAATAGGTGGAGAAACATACCATCACATCGAACGAGTCAATTCCATAGACAAGGATAAGTGGTGGGATAGAAAAATTGAGAGCATTCTGAATTGGAGCGGATACAAGCCCGGAAAGGGGCTTGGCAAGAATCTACAGGGTATCACCAAGCCCATCCATTTGAAGAAACATGGGACCACTTTTGGTTTGGGTTATGAATACACTTGGGAGGAGTTCCAGCATTGGTTGCCACCATGGCGCAGTACCTACTACCCACTGGAGCACCCTCTACCTTAGTTAGAGAAGACCTTTCAGCCCCTGATGCCATATCAGAGGAAGATGAGGTGCTGGCAGCCATGAAGAACATGTTTCTGGAGGATGATATGGATTGTTGTGTTACCTTCGAGGAGGGGGGGAGGAAGGCCCTTCCATTCAAGCTATGGACCGAGGGTAGTGCCTCACCAATTAGTCAATCAGGACCAGCAATGCCTGTAGAGCCTCGGGGTAGCAAGGTTAAACGACACACATGCATCGCACTTTACTTTTAGTTGATTTTACTTTTCAGCATTGTCTTTACTTTTGAAAAGGAGCCTCGATGTTTCAGACAATTATGAACTTAATTAAAGCATTTTCCAAGTTTAACTTTTCGCCCTCATTTATTTTCTCTACCATTTACTTTATTTTACACATCATTACTATTACGTATCTTGATAATGAACCCACGACTTCAACTCGCAACGAGACAATGCGACAAACGGACATAGATTCAGAAGAGGATGAAATACCAGAAGAGGTTGTTAAAGAGGTCAAAAATTTGAGAACAGACCTAAGTCCAATTTAGACGAAAATAAGATCATTAATCTTGGTGATGTAGAAAATACCAAGGAAACACGAATAAATGTACACTTGTCACTGTCAGAAAAGGAAGGATAGACAGAATTTTTGAAAGAGTATGAGGGCATATTTGACTGGTCGTATGATGATATGACCGGCCTCAGCATGTCCATTGTGGCTCACAATCAGAAAATTCAAGCCAGACATGAGTTTGAAAATCAAAGAAGAAGTCACAAAGCTAGTCAAAGCCAGGGTTCTCAGAGTAGTGGAGTATCCAATATGGTTAGCCAACATTTTGCCTGTACCAAAGAAGGACGGGAGGGTTAGAGTCTATGTCGACTACCGGTATCTCAACCGGGCCAGTCCTAAAGATGGCTTTCCTTTTCCAAACATAAACATATTGATCGACAACTGAGCCAAACATGGGCTGAAGTCGTTTGTCGATTGTTTTGTTGGGTACCATCAGATATGGATGGATGAAGAGGATGCAGAGAAAATGACATTCATCACGCCATAGGGAATGCATTGTTACAGAATGATTCCTTTCGGTTTGAAGAATGCTGGTGCCACTTACATGAGAGCCATGACCATAATCTTTCATGATATGATACACAAGGAGATCGAGGTATATGTGGACGACGTCATCATTAAATCCAGAAAATCTGCAGATCACATGGAAGATTTGAGAAAATTCTTTAATAGACTAAGGAGATACAACCTGAAATTGAACACCGCCAAATGTGCATTCGGGGTCCCGGCCGGAAAATTATTGGGTTTCATTGTGAGTCGCCGAGGAATAGAACTGGATCTGTCAAAGGTCAAAGCCATCCAAGAGTTGCCGCCGCCAAAGAACAAGAAAGAGGTAATGAGCTTTCTAGGTAGGCTCAAATAGATCAGTCGATTCATCGCTCAGTCCACTGTCATTTGTGAACCCATCTTCAAAATGCTGAAGAAAGAAGCCACCACTAAGTGAAATGATGATTGTCAAAAGGCTTTTGAAAGAATCAAGGAATACTTGTCAACGCCGCCAGTCTTGGATCCATCTGAGCCCGGGAGACCTTTATTACTTTATCTCACTATTTTGGGTGGGGCATTCGGTTGCATTTTAGGGCAACATGATGAGATGGGGAGAAAGGAGCAAGATATCTACTACCTTAGCAAGAAATTTACCTCGTACGAGGCTCGATATTCCTTACTAGAGCGCACTTGTTGTGCTTTGACTTGGGTAGCTCAGAAATTGAGGCATTATTTCTGTGCTTACACTATTTACCTCATATCAAGGATGGATCCACTGAAGTATATTTTCAAAAAGACCATGCCCATTGGCAAGCTCGCCAAGTGGAAAATTTTATTAAGCGAATTCGACATTGTCTATGTCACCCAGAAGGCAGTTAAAGGACAAGCTTTGGTAGATCACCTCGCCAAAAATCCTATAAGAGGGGAATACGAACCACTAAAAACGTATTTTCCCGATGAGGAGGTAGCTTTCATAGGAGAAGACATTACAGAATCCTATGATGGTTGGAGGATGTTTTTCGACGGGGCCGAAAACTTCAAAGGAGTGGGTATAGTAGCGGTTTTGGTATCAGAAACTGGTCAGCATTACCCGGTGTCTGCCAAGCTCAGATTCCCCTATACCAACAATATGGCCGAGTACGAAGCCTGCATCTTAGGGCTCAAGCTGGCCATTGACATGAATGTTCAGGAACTACTAGTGATTGGAGATTTAGACCTACTCATACATCAGGTCCGAGAAGAATGGGCAACCAAAAATTCTAAGATACTCCCCTATCTACACCATGTGCAGGAGTTGAGGTAAAGATTCAGAAAGACGGAGTTCAAGCATATTCCCAGAACATAGAACGAGTTTGCCGATGCTTTAACCACTTTATAATCCATGATCCAACATCCGGATACAAATTTTATTGATCCCATTCCGGTCAAGATTCACGACCAGCCATCTTATTGCGCTCACGTCGAGGAAAAAGCCGACGGGAAACCTTGGTTCCACGATATCAAGGAATACTTGACAACGGGAGGGTACCTAGAGTTTGCCAATGCTACTCCGAAATGAACACTTCGGAGGTTGTCCAATAATTTCTTTCACAGCGGAGGAATCCTGTATAAGAGGACTCCAAATTTGGGATTATTAAGGTGTGTCGAGGCAAAAGAAGCAACCAGACTATTGGAGGAAGTGCACGCGGGGACTTGTGGACCACATATGAATGGTTTTGGTTTGGCGAAGAAGATACTTCGAGTAGGCTATTTTTGGATGACTATGGAGACGGACTGCATTCAGTACGTCCGAAAATGCCACCAATGTCAAGTACATGCAGATATGATAAAGGTGCCTGCAAATGAGCTTACTGCAACAAGATCACCATGGCCGTTCACCGCTTGGGGAATGGACATCATTGGACTAATTGAGCCAACCGCGTCGATTGGGGACAGGTTCATCCTAGTGGCGATTGATTACTTTACAAAATGGGTTGAAGCAAGATCATACAAGGCAGTCACCAAGAAGGTGGTCGCAGATTTCGTCAGAGATCATATGGTTTTCCGGTTCGGGGTTCCAAAATCAATCATCACCTACAATGGCTCTAACCTCAACAACGAGCTAATGAAAGCAATGTGTGAAACATTCAAAATCAGACATAAGAACTCTACAGCTTACAGACTTCAGATGAACGGAGCTGTAGAAGCAGCCAATAAGAACATCAAGAAGATACTAAGGAAAATGATTGAAAAGCACAAGCAGTGGCATGAGAAATTGTCATTCGCTTTATTGGGTTACCGCACCGCGGTCGGCACATCAACCAGGGCCACTCCTTACATACTGGTTTATGGAACAGAGGCAGTCATTCCCGCTGAGGTGGAAATCCCATCCTTAAGGGTCATACAAGAAGCTGAATTAGATGATGCGGAATGGGTCAAAAGTCGCAACGAGCGGTTAGCCCTCATCGACGGAAAGAGAATGAACGCTATTTGTCACGGTCAATTATATTAGAATAGAGTGTCCCGAGCCTTTAGAAAGAGAGTTCGGCCAAGGAAGCTTACACCAGGGCAGCTGGTGTTGAAGAAGATATTCCCACATCAAGATGAAGCCAAAACAAAATTCTCTCCCAACTGGCAGGGTCTGTACATGGTTCACCGAGTTCTGACTGGAGGAGCCCTCATCCTTGCAGAAATGTACGGAGAAGTTTGGACAAAACCAATAAACTCAGATGTCGTGGAAAGATACTACATTTAATCATTTCGCTTTTCCCTGAAGTAATTTGAAATACGCCTGGTCTGTTTCCCGTGTAAGAGGGGACACGTAGGCATCCCTATGGGTTCGGTAACATTTTAAATATAATTCCATTTTCCCCTGCATTTGGAAATGGGGCAGAAATTTTGAGGAGGACCCTTAAAATTTCCAAGTCAATTTACCAAGTATTCGCATCAGCATCGACCCAGTAAACTGGGGCAGAATTTTGAGGAAGACCCTAATAATTCTAAAGATTCCGTTTTCAGTCATTCAACACCGCCTTCAACAGCACCAGCCCAGTAAACTGGGGTAGAATTTTGAGGAGGACCCTGAAATCTCGGAGCAGGCAAGGTTGCCGTGTTTTGAACCACGTTTCAGTCGTTGGTTCATCATAAAACAAAAATTATTCTTCTCTTTACTAATATATACATTTGCATCATGCTAGCCAAATCTTTTACATAAAACCATTCAGATCAATATCGTTCAGCAACGCTACCCCAAACAGAACAGGAGGTCACGAGCCGAGGGATACGAACTAACCTCCCCCTTTACAGAACTCACAATTTTACTTTGGATGCAGGAATTCAGGACACAAATGGGCGACGCATGTTCCTTACAGGAGCGAAATTCCCGAAACAACTACTTACTTCGCAAAAATTTTACTACCTACATCCAAAATTTACCCAGCAGTTATGATATCGCAATCATCTACCAGCTAAGAAAATCATTACTATCTCCTCCTTTACGTTTTCACATTGCATAGGGCTATTCTCCGCCTTCCGAGGTTAAGCTCTACCTCCATCGTGCATAAGGCTATTCTCTGCCTTTCGAGACTAAGCTCTGCCATCTTGCATTTGGCATAAGGCTATTCTCTGCCTTCCGAGGTTAAGCTCTACCTCCATCCTGCATAAGTCTATTCTCTGCCTTTCGAGACTAAGCTTTGTCTCCATCTTGCATTTTTGCATAAGGCTATTCTCTGCCTTTTGAGGTTAAGCTCTACCTCCATCCTGCATAAGGCTATTCACTGCCTTTCGATACTAAGCTCTATCTCCATCCTGCATTGCATAAGGCTATTCTCTGCCTTTCGAGGTTAAGCTCTACCCCCATCATGCATAAGGCTATTCGTTGCCTTTTGAGATGTCTCCATCCTGCATTGCATAAGGCTATTCTCTGCCTTCCAAGGTTAATATCTACCCCCATCCTGCATAAGGCTATTCGCTGCCTTTTGAGACTAAGCTCTGTCTCTATCCTGCATTGCATAAGGCTATTCTCTTCCTTCCAAGGTTAAGATCCACCTCCTTTATTTTGCATTTGGCTGAAAAATCGCCACCCTATTTCATTTGGCTGAAATATCGCCACCCTGCATATTAAATTCTTGCTCGGGTGAAATATCGCCACCCTTGTATTCATTCGGCTTAAATATTGCCACCTTCTCATGGGCTGAAATACCGACAACTTATTCAAAGGCGTCATAGTTCAGAGGCACCATCTTCATAGCCCGAGACACCATTTCATGACCTGCGAATCATTACTTTTATGCTCTTCATAGCCCAGGACGTCATAGTCTGAGGACACCATCCTATCATCCGAAGACAGCATTCATCATCCAATGGGAACTTGCATCACATTTAAATTATGCAATATATATGCACATAATACATTTGTAGGTACACCGGCTGGCTCACGGCCGTCTGAGCAGGAGCGATCCTGCTTCTATTTTTTTGCAGCCATCCGACCTCCGAACCCTTGTCAAATCTCAAACCTCGTTCCATCCGTCTTTTCCGAACTTCCATCGGCATATTCCGCCAATGGTTCCTGAACTACATATGGCCTGATTTCTGTAAAACCAAGGATATGTAGGCAGCTCAGAAGCTGGAGCACGGTCAAAGCTCTCTTATAATCGCCATCTCCGGTCAAAATTGGCCATCTTGTCTTTACCCGACAACTCTTTCATCCTCCTCGGGTAAAGAGGGGCAGTTGTTGGTACCCAATTTTTCCACATATATTTCTATACTCCAAATATTACCAAAATAGCATATAGATGCAAATATAAGCATCCACAAAGGTTTTGGCATTTTTATACATTTTTCAAGATTTTTAAAATCAATTTATGACTTATTTTGCACTATAAAATCCTATATTTTGTCCCAAAACTTATTATATTTGTGAGAAATGTATTTTATCCTCTCATTTCCATTAAATATTATTTACATGATTTTTTATACAAATTTACAAGCTCATTAGCTATTTCTAAACCAAAATTGCATGAAATTACAATTTTAGCCTATTTCTCAATTTAATAAGTATTTTAATTACAAAATCATTATTAACATTTATAAATTAATACTTATACATTATTAATTAACCCAGTATTTTAATTTGATTTTTATAGTATCATTTACTTTTTTTAAAAATTCAAATTGGGGAAAAAGGCTTATTTAAATTGTAGCTCATGTTATTTCATTTGTAACCCAATTTCAGCCCCCCAATTTGACCCTAGTTACCCATTAGACTGACCCGCCCCGTTCCCTCTTTTTAATCGGGGTTGTTGATCATTCAGATCAACGGTCCACAATAATCCCTTCCATAATTAAACTCAATACACCCCCTAACCCTAATCACTTTTCACGTACAGCCGCCCTTGTATCCCCTCATTTGTCAAATGCTCTCAAACCCCTTCAGAATCTCATCCCTTCTCTGGCTCAGTTTCACCAGTGTTTATGGCTTTTGAAGCTGCAAAACCCTGTACTCACCTCTCCCTACATCCTATGGTACTTTTGTTCGAAGATCGAAACCTTATCTTGAAGACTATCGACTCAGAGATCCTTCGACTGGAGTTTTACAGCCATGTCCGGTCTCTCTCTGCCAAGCCTTGATGCTGTGAGTCCTTTATCGACTCAGAAACAGACCGTTCCTGGCCTTTCTCGTGTCTCTATGGTTCTCTCTCTGAAACCCTAATTTTCAACGTTTTATCTGTGTCTTTCTTTACGATCTTGTCTAGATCCCAGTTATTTTATAAATTTTCAAAGTATTTCTCACACTTCTTCGTCGACTTTGTTTTCAAACTGTTCGCCTTCCTAAAATTTAGGGTTTCTTTAATTTCTTTGCTTTATCTGCTCTATTTTCATTTCCTTTAAACTTTACTGTGATTGCTGAGTATCTGCTACTATGGCTCCTCTGTATTTTCTTTACTATGGTATTTCTAGGGTTTCCGAGTTAAGTGCTTAAATGTATTCTTTGTTTTTCCTTATGCTGTTATTCCTAAGTTTATCTTCATCTAGGCTTCTTCTTCATACTCTATATGTGATGGAAACCCTAGGATTTAGGGGTTTTCCCTTTATCTTTGTGTAAATGCTTGCTACATGCTTAAACCCTAACTGCTTCTGAATTCCTACTTGTATGCTTCTGCTCTTTGACTACAGGATTTGTTCTACTAATTCCAGGCTTGCATGTTCGAATTTGTGTACCTCTTTATATAGTAATATTTCCCCCCTTTCTGAATAACCCTAATTTTGGGAAATTGATTTTTCTTACAAACTTATTTGATTATTTTATTTGGACTTGCTCTTTGACTAAGTTCAGTATCAAATTGTATCTCAAATTTCTTGATTCTCTATGTGATTGACTTGCCTTATGTGTTAAACCGTGTGAATTTAAAAAAACCTTACACGTATTTACCCTTTATTTTATAACTTATTCTTGATTCTCTTCCCAAAAATATACTTGGTTTTTTTTACCTCAAGTTCGATTCCTTAATTAGAGGGAACCCTTTTCCCTAATTGATTATGATTGATGTTAAATTATTTTCTTCCTTATTGGCTGCTTACTTTCAAGCTATAAGATCCCACACCTCTTTTCATTTCAACACGAACAATCCTGAGTTCACTCACATAAACACTCTCTCTTCTATTCTCTATTCTTCATTATTACTTGTCTTACTGCTTGAGTTTAGCCGGCTGAAAGCCAAGGCTAAGCTATAAGGTCTCACCTGCTCTATTTGCTCTACTGTTTGAGTTTTACAACTGGTAGGTTCCTAATTTACATAATAACTCCAAACTATATGTTTATTTACCCCTTCCCCCATGTCTATTTATGTTCAGTATGTAGTTAGATTTCAGTATGCACATCCCTACCACATATCCCCATGCTTTTGATGCTATATATGTGTATGATTACATTATTGTACATCCCTTTCACCAAAGTCCCTTCTGTTTAACTATGTTCTTTTTTTGTATAAATGCTTTCATATTTGATCCCTTTCCCCAAACCCTTGTTTGTGTATGAGTTGAGTTTTAGACTAGGATGGCATTCCATTGCTATTCCTAGTTTAGAACCAGGTTGTTCTCAACCTATACTCAAAGTAATCCCACTCCCTTAACCCCCCATTATGTGTTGAGATTTGACTCGGGTCTGTTGGTGCCCTAATCACCATACAGGCCTAAGTCCGACCTATTTCAAGTTTGCTCTTACTTGTTAAAACAATGTAAAGGGTCAGGGGTATGCCAGTCTCCCATGGCTAGGTATGACCACCTTTGCATAGTCCTTCCTCTAATCCTTCACCTTTACAATTATTCTTAGTCTCTTAAGTTCTGCCCCCCTTTGGTAAGACATGCCTTGGGACCCTTGAGTTCCCTCTAATCTCGGATGCCTTAGGGATGGTACTGCCACACTGCACTATTCTGTTACTCTAAGCTATTTAGGGTGTTAAGCACTGCCGGGAGTCCCTGAGATTCCTTGGAACTTTGAAAATACCTTAAGTATGAGAAGGCCTTGGAATCTAGAATCCGGATTTAGTAAAATTCATGGGTTGGACATTAAGGTTGCTTCGAGACTCCCCGGGCCTGTTGTAGTTCGGATGTATTTGTCTTATTTTTTCTTTAGTCCTTTCTTTCAAGTTTTTTTAATAATCATGTATACGATTTGGGGATATTAGTGAAAGGGTGTGGGAAGGGCTTTATTATTTCTGCACAAGTCAAATGGTAGAAACCATATTCATAGGGTTCTACGCTTAAATCACTTAGAAAGCATGTCTATAGCACTTGCATATTTTTGTATTCAAATGCATATAGAAATCCTGCCTATAGGACTTGCATATTTTCGCAATCAAATGCATATAGAAATTCTGCCTATAGGATTTGCATATTTTTGTAATCAGATGCATATAGAAATCCTGCCTATAGGACTTGCATATGCGATAGGCAAGTTGTAATGTTAGACGCTCAATTATTCATCAATTCCTTAACAGCTTTTAAAATCAGAAGCATAGACATCATGCCTATAAGATAAATTGTCAAACTCGCTCTATTCGCTTGATTAATAATAGTCAGTCATCTAAGCCTTAATGTTTCCAAATAACGTTTCCCGAACACTGTTTAACTATGCATTCTTTTAAAACATCATAAGTCTATGTTATCTGTCTGTTTAAAATAACTTCTACCCAAAGTGTTTTCTTTGAAACAGTCTTTTGGAATAATCTGCTTGCTCGAATGCTTTCGCTTTACCTATGCATAAAAAAAAGCATCTTGCCGCAGCATTTTCGAAATAGATGTGCAACTCGCTTTTTCTCAAATCTGCTTGTCTTTCTGAAACTTTTCTGCACATTTTACTTAAACTGTCCACTTCTTTTTCAAATCTCTTGTTTCCTCTACTGCTTATTTTAAAGACTCCCCTGCCTCTTTAAATACAACAACTCCTGATAACGTGCCGGTGAAGCTCAAAGCAGATTTTCTATCCACCTTTATGTGTTTAACTAATCTATTCGCGACCAGCTTTAATATTCAGACCAAATCAGTATTTGAAACTCGTGCTAGACTAATAGCTATTATGGCCTACGGGTTTTATATCAGCCTTTTAACGTCCGATTTGTATACCTTTATATGCTATTTGTTTTGCTTGATGCTTAGTATTTTTACCTTTGAAAACTCCATATATGTCCTATCTTTCTCTCCCCCTCTTAAGACTAGAATTCCTAATACCCCCGGACTAATAAGTTGGGACGGGTACTAGAATGCAATAAGTAAAACCAGACCAAACACGCTTAATACCTTAACGGGGTGGGAAGGGTAGAATATGGAGATGATGACGATGTGATAATATCGTAAAGAGACCTCTCTTTGGGAATATGTGCGGGATATTGTATTGAATGATTCATATTATAGTCAAACCTATGACCTCTTTCTCCTTTGCTTGCTCTATTTAAACGTTTTTCCTAAATTAATGCTTTTTTTTTCAAACTAATTCCCCCCTTATGCTTAACTTATACCCTTCCCCTTTTCAAAAGTTTCTCAAGTTGCTTGAATGCTTTATATGTGAGCTTTATTTGTTTATTTGCCTTATTAAAGTCACAATTAGCACAGCCGCGAACTACACTAGTGGATCTTGAGGGGTGCCTAACACCTTTCCCTCGAGATAATCTCAAGCCCTTACCCGAACTCTGGTTTTCCTTCAGAGTACTCTCTTCTTCTTAAAAGTTTCCTAATGCACTATAATCATTAGGTGGCGACTCTTCAAATTCCAATACCCAATTCCCAAATGAGAATAAGGGTTTTTTTGTCCATAATGTCATAAACCCGATTTTGCTTCTTTTTAGTAGGGAAAAAGGGGCGTTGACAGAGTGCAAAATGCTATCATAGGGACATCAAACGCCCAAATCCTCAGCTGATGGTAGCCTGATTGATAATCTATCTTTGGAAACACCCTCGCACCTTGAAGCGTGTCGAATAAATCGTTGGTCCTCGGTAGTGGAAACTTGTTCTTTATCGTCACCTTATTTAACTGCCTGTAATCGATCCACATCCTCATCGACCAATCCTTTTTCTTAACAAATAACATGGGTGCACCATAAGGCAACGTACTGGGTCTAATGAAACCCTTATCAAGCAAATCCCGAAGCTGCTTCTTTAACTATTTCAACTCGAGCGGGGTCATGCGATATGGTGGATTGGAAATAGGCAGAGTGCCCAGAGCGTAATCAATACAAAAATCAATATCCCTGCCGGGCGGCATACCCAGTAGGTCATAGGGGAAAACCTCGGGGAACTCCCGAACAATAGGAACAGAACCAATGGAAGGAACCTCTGCGCTGGAGTCGTGAACATACGCCAAATGAGCTAAACACACCTTCTTAACCATGCGTCAAGCCCTCACATACGATATCACACTGCGGGTCGAATAATCTAAAGTCCCTCTTCACTCAAAATAAGGCAAATCTGGTAAAGCCAAGGTCAAAGTCTTGGTGTGACAATCCAAAATAGCATGATACAGGAACAACCAATCCATCCCCAATATGACGACGAAGTCTACCATATCTAAGAGCAATAAGTCAACACGGGTCTCAAGACCCTCAATTACTACCACACATGAATGATGCACTCGGTCGATCACAATTGGAACCGCCCACCGGTGTAGATACATAAACAAGAATACTCAAAGCATCACAAAGCATGATCAAGCATGGTGCAAAATAGGACGACACATACGAATTCATAGACCAAGGGTAAAATAGCACTGCGGCATCTCCATCACAAATCAGAATAGCACCTGTAATGTCTGCATTTGAAGGATCAGCCTCTAGCCTGGCCGCTGGCTGGCCTCTACCTCTGGCGGCCTGAACTCCACTTCTATGACCTCTACCTCTGCCTATATGATCTCTTCCACCACTTCTGACTGGCTGGGTAGGCGGGGGAATCTCTGGTGCTCGAATCCGAGTACGAGAACTCTGATAGTGAGTGCTGCTCGAAGCTCTAGGGAAAAATCTGACAATTTCCCTCGAATCACCACAAGCATCGCAAAACCTCGCCTGCTGCGGCTGAGCACCCCTCAACCTTGAACAAACCCTCCTATTGTGACCATACTCACCACACTCAAAACATCTACACAAATGTTGCGGCTGAGGAAACTGAGTTTGACCCTGTCGACCTGAATGAACACTTGAAGTACCATGAGTGACATAGGGAGTTGACTGAAAAGGCCAGGGAGAACGACCTCTACTATAAGTACCTCTACCTCCAGACGAGGAATCACTGAATATGCCTCCATGACGAGGCCTCTTATCCAACCTATGACCGATTCCCACTAGCAGTACCACCTCAATCCTACGGCCCACATTGGCCGCCTCCTGAAAAGTGGTCTCACTCTCGGCCTGAGCCACTGTACCTGGTTGACCTAATACCGCTGGTTGAACTCCTAGAAGCAAACCCACTCGAATGATGCTCTCCACAAAGCTTACCAATCTGACCAAAGCATCCTGAAGAATTGGGGTGGCTATGAACCCTTCTGGGACTTGAGCTGGGTCGGCCGGAGCTGCTGGGGCAGGAACCTCCTCCTCAAACTCAACCTGGGGATCCACCTCTAGGGCTGCTGCTCGGGGCTCGGGCTGCTGAGCGTTAGATGAAGAAGTGTGTGTTCTCGCCATCGGCGAAAGAATAGAGTAGAAATTCAATCGGTGTTTGAGAAACGGAAACGCACAACAAGAAAGAACAAATGTGAAGTTTTTCCTAACTCAATAGCCTCTAGGGGATAAATACAGACGTCTCCGTACCAATCCCTCAGACTCTATCAAGTTTGTCCGTGTGTTGTGAGACCTATGTAACCTAGTGCTCTGATACCAACTTGTCACAACCCGGAATTTCCACCATCGGGAGTCGTGATGGCGCCTACTAATAAGAGCTAAGCAAGCCAATTATCAAATACCTATATAATGAGCATCAACAATATTAACAATAATAAAACACATTTAACAATAAAGCGGAAGTCTCAACTATAATTTACTAAAAGAAATGAGGAAGATTAATGAAACCTCTGCCCAAGACTAGTGTCATATTACTCATGGACTTCTAGAGAATACTAAATACTTGGTTCGAATGAAGCATAAAACTGTCTACTACGGTACAATGATAACAAACTGGGTGAAATAGAAAGGACTCCGGGCTTACGGGTGTCAACAAGGCTATCTCGAATGTCCCTCGACTAGGAGCTGGCTTCCGAAATGCTACTGCTGCTCGAATGCTGCTCTAACACCTGGATCTGTGCAAAAAGATGCACATAGTGTAGCATCAGCACAATCGACCCCATGTGCTGGTAAGTGCCTGGCCAAACCCCGGCGAAGTAGTGATGAGGCTAGACAAGACCTACCAAAAATAACCTGTGCAGATATATATGTATAAGAGCAAGAAACAATAACAATAAAATGCAATGTAAAACTGGAAGGGGACATGCAATCGGGAAGTAACAAATAAGAAATGAGATATCATAAATAAATAGCCGAACTGCCCCAATATTTCCATGATATATGTACACAGTGGAAGGCATGCCACACGATTTCATAGAATAGTATATAAGTGACGGCGCACGACAGGATACCAATTCATCACATATAAGTGGATGACGCACCACACGATCCCAATTCATCAAACAGTGCGCCACACGATCTCATTTAATAATACATAAGTGGACGACGTGCCGCACGCTCCCATTTCATTATCAACAAAATGCACAAAATGCCACCGACATCTAAGGCCAATAACCATAACCAATAATAATTGTGGTAGGCGTACCACTCATTCCCATTTCATCATCTAATCTGTGGTAGGCGTACCACTCGCTCCCATTTCATCATATAATCTCTGGTAGGAGTACCACTTGCTCCCATTTCATCATATAATTTGTTGTAGGTGTACCATTCTTTGCCATATCATCATTAACACCATGCACACTATGTCACCGACATCTAAGGCCAATAACAATAATAATTACAAATCGTTGTAAGTGTACCACCCGCTCCCATTTCATAATATGTGAGTGGATGTCGTGCCACACGATCCCAATCATAATATCTCGTGGTTGGCGTACCACAAGATCCCTTATCTATCAACACAAAACACAAAGTAACCCCAACAACGGAGGACAAATATTATAATAGATTATCCCGGCAAGGGAGATCCAGCTATAACCAAACTCATTCAATTCCTACCTAACACAATTAAATACATACTTAGTCTCAACAATTACTGGCTCGGCATTAAGATTTTCAACCAATGCTTCGTAAATAACAATTAAGAATTCGACAATTTAATAATTTAAGACTCACGGTCATACTCGACTCCGGTGTATAGATACTCATCACCATGACAATACACCATACTCAACATGTAACAATTAGAAAATAATACCCTAATCCTATCTCCTCAAGACAAAGTTAGATCAAACACTTACCTTGAAAGCTCCAAACTCAACTCACGCCTCTAGTTTTACCCCTCGAATTTGCCACAAAACAGCTCGAAACTAGTCACAAATTACTCAAATATATCAAAAAATGCTAGTTAAATCAATTTGAATGCATAAGAATGAATTTCCCAAAGTTTTTCCCAAGATTCTCAAAATGCCCCCGGACCTACGTGGTCAAAACCCGAGGTTCGCTCCAATGCCTGGTTACCCATTCCCCCACGAGTTCATATCTATGTTTTGTTTTGAAATTGGACCTGAAATTGAGGTCCACATCCCAAATTTAGTGAAAACCTAAGTTCTACCCCAAAATCCCCATTTTCACCCATGGAAAACCTCGATTTTAAGAATGGAAACATGATAAATGATTTTAACGATTGAAGAAGTTGAGTAAAAGTTGACTTACAAATGATTTGGAGAAGATTGAGTTCATGCAAAATCGCCAATGGGTGTTTGGGTTTTGAAAATATGAAAAATGAATATTTTAAATTGTCTATGTATGAAATATGTGATGACCCGGCCTGTCATCTTTGGAATTTATACCCCGTTCCCCCATTAGTTGTTTCCCCTACATTCATTTCTGCTATTTTGGTTTTTCGGGACGTTCAGTGTGAGAATTCAGAGTGTTTTGGGACACATAGTCCCTAGATGAGCGTGTAAGTGTTGGAAAATGGTCTGTAATCATAACAGTGTGAAGACGACCTCAAAATGGAAGTCCGATGGTTCTGTTAGCTCCGCTAGGTGATTTTGAGGTTGGGAGCGTGTTCGGAATGTATTTTGGATCTCTGTAGACATTTAAGCTAGAAATGCCGAAAGTTCGAATTTTGAAGTTTCCGGTCCGATTGTAAGCTTTTGGTCTGAAGGTCGAAACAGGATTTCGGAAGTTCCTATAGCACCGTCATGTCATTTGGGACGTGCGTGCAAAACTTAAGGTCAATCGAACGAGAGTTGATTAGGCTTTGAATCGAAAGCGTTTTTTGGATGAACTTGAAGTTCTTAGGCTTGAATCTTTGATTTGATTGAGGTTTTGATGTTGTTTTAGGTGCCTTATGGATTGGTGCAAGTTTGAATGAGGTATTAGGTGGGATTGGTACTTTTGGTTGACGTCCCGAGGGCCTCGGGATGACTTCGGATGGTCGACATATGCAATTTCTAATGTGTGCAGCTACATTTCTTAAGCCTTCTGGTATTTGCGCTTCTGCGGGTTGAGAACTGCAAAAGCGGAGCCGCAGAACCGGCCAAGCCCACCGTAGAAGCGAGTTTGGACTCCTCTTCAAAAATTGCAGAAGCGGTCTAGCCTCCGCAAAAGGCGGAACCGCAGAAGCGGTTCATGTGTATGCAAAAGCGGAAGCTGAGGTTTAATGAGAAGTCGCAGAAGTGGCTCGGTGACCGTATATGCAGGACCATAGAAGCGGTCCCTTATCCGCAAAAGCAGAAATGTCTATTCAAATTGAAAAATCGAGGGTTAAGTTTTAAATGTTGGAAAATCAATTGAGAGCTCGAGAGAAGGCAATTCTGAGTGGGTTTTCAAGAGAAGATTATTGGGTAACATTTCTATGATCCTTTTTAGTTATATTCCGTCGTTTTGTGGTTAAATCCATCTTTTAAATTCGAATTTAGGATAAAAAATTGGATAATTGAGTAAAACTTCCTTGGCCAAACTATTGGGTTTTGAAGGGGCCTTTGACCTCCGATTTGGGAGATTTTTATATGGTTAGACTCGTAAGAGTACGAGGTTTCTAAAAATGTGAAAATTATTAGATTCTGAGATATTTTTCTGAGGGGCATTTTGGTCATTTTACCTATTTTGCGCCTTAGCTTTAATTTTAATAGTGCAAGTAGTTAGTTGCGATGTTACTTACAATATGTAATTGGTTTGAATAGATTTGGGCCACTTGGAGTCGGATACTCATGGCAAGGGCATTGTTTCTAAGTGATTTTTGTACCGGTTCGAGGTAAGTGGCTTGTCTAACTTTGTGTGGTGGAACTCTTCCCTTAGGATATCTTGGATGTTGTTTAGAATTCCTTGTGCGTAAGGTGACAGGCGTTTACTTGTGCTAATTGTTGGAAATTGACCTTGCTTGACTTATTTAGGCTGTGTTCCTCACGTATTTTAACTGTTATAAATGCAAATTGCACTTGTTTTAGCTTAGGGAAAGCATGATAGTTATCTTACTTGTTCTATTTGACCATATTTGCAATACATTCTCTACATTAAGCATGCTAGACTTTGGATTCTACCTGTTGTCTTTACTTAGTATTTGTACACTGTTGAATTGTTTGTGTTTACGATTGGGACTACGGGTTCAAATTCCCGGGAGATCCTCTGATATTGGTATGATGTACTACGGGTTAAATTCTTGTGAGATCCTCTATTATTGGTATGATGGACTACGTGTTCAATACCCGGGAGATCCTCTGATTTTTGTATGATGGACTACGAGTTCAATACCCGGGAGATCCTCTGATATTGGTATGATGGACTACGGGTTCGATTCCCGGGAGATCCTCAGATATTGGTAAAAATGGATTGCGGGTTCAATTCCTGGAGCTCCATATGGCATCCTGATATTGAGTGATACTTTGTTGTGTTATTTTCTTTACGTAGTTTAATTGTCGTTGACTTGCAGCTTCCATTCTATTTTATTGTTGCTTTTCCTGTTTATTCTCTTCCTTGCAATGTTCATTACTGTTGTTATGTTATTCTCAGTTGGGACATGGCCTTCCTCGTTACTACCTAACCGAGGTTAGGCTTGGCACTTAATAAGTACCAGTGTGGTGTACTCATGCTATTTTTCAACACAGTTTTGTTGTGTAGATCCAGGTGCATCCGACTAGGCGTATCATCAGTGAGTCCGGAGCTTTCTATCGGAGACTCGAGGTATATCTGTTGCGTCTGCAGAGCGGAGAGTCTCTATCCATTCTATCATGTAATAATAGTACTGTTTTTCCTTTTTTTTCTCTGTTGTATTACACACTCTTTATATTAGAGTTGTACTAATGTTCTCATATCCTGTGTTGCCCGTGGGATTCTGGGTTTTGGGATAGTGATTTCAGAAGTTGTGTATTCAGTGTATGTTCCAAGTGGCACCGTTATACATTTCATATCCTATTTAGTGTTTGTTACTATTTTTATTTTGAACTGTTCAAATTCTGCAATCTGTTAGGCTTACCTAGTTGCGAAGACTGGGTGCCGTCATGACAGGTTCACACTTGGTGAACTAAAATCCTCATCGATTGCAGCCTCTATGACTGATTGACCCAGAAGGGTGCTCCTTTTCAGTTGTCAGACAAGTGTGAGGCGAGCTTCCAAAAGCTCAAGATGGCTTTGACTTCAGCCCCCATTCTGATTTTGCCTACTGGTTCGAGGTCCTATTCAATTTATTGTGATGTCTCACGAGTTGGACTTGGAGCAGTGTTGATGCAGGACGGTAGGGCGATTGCCTACGCGTCCAGACAGTTGAAGGTACATGAAAAGAACTATCCTGTCCATGACCTTGAGTTAGCTTCTATTGTTCATGCCTTGAAGATCTGGCATCATTTTTTGTACGGCGTGCCTTGCGAGATTTACACGGATCATCGGAGTTTACAAAACTCGTTCAAGCAGAAGGATATGAACTTGCGCCAGAGGAGATGGTTGGAGCTACTGTAGGATTATGATATTACTATTCTTTATCACCCGAGCAAGGCCAATGTAGTAGCTGATTCCTTGAGTCGCCGGGTAGAGAGTTTGGGGATAAATGTTCACGCTTTAGCCAGGAAGTTCATGCTTTAGCCAGGAAGTTCACGCTTTAGACCTATGGCGATAAATGTTCACGGTTTAGCCAGGAAGTTCGTGAGATTGGACCTTTCGGAGCCCATAGGTTCTAGCCTGTGTGGTTTCTCGATCTTTATTATTTTATTATATCAGGGAGCGGTAGTATGACGGGGTATTGACAATACATGGTCAGATCTATGTAAGTGATGTTGATGATATTGAGGAGTTGATATTGACAAAGGCCCATAGCTCGCGCTACTCCATCCATCCGGGTGCCGCGAAGATGTATCAGGATCTGAGGCAACATTACTGGTGGAGGCGGATGAAGAAGGACATAGAAGAGTTTGTAGCTAGATGCTTCAACTGTCAGTTGGTAAAGGGTGAGCACCAGAGACCGGGAGGGTTACTCCAGCAGATGGAGATTCCGGAGTGGAAATGGGAGAAGCTCACTGTGGATTTTGTGACTGGTCTCCCTCTGACGGCGAGGAAATTTGATCCTATTTGGGTTGTTGTGGATCGATTGACCAAGTCCGCTAATTTCATTCCAGTGTATAATTCTTACTCAACGGAGCGGTTATCAGGGATTTATATCAGGGAGATTGTCCGTCTGCACGACATTCCAGTTTCTATCATCTCAGATAGGGTTTCTGTGTTTACATCACGGTTCTGGAGGGCCGTCCAGCATGAGTTAGTTACCCAGATGATTATGAGTACAGCTTTTCACCCTCAGATTGATGGATAGTCCGAGCGCACTATTCAGATTCTTGAGGATATGCTCTGTGCGTGCGTGATTGAGTTTAGAGGGTCTTGGGATCAGTTCTTGCCATTTGATGAGTTTGCGTAGAACAACAGTTATCAGTCCCGTATTCATATGGCGCCGTATGAGACCTTATATGGTAGGAGATGCAAATCCTTGGTGGGTTGGTTCGAGCCGGGTGAGGCCAGGCTATTGGGCACTTATTTGGTTCAGGATGCGGTCGAGAAGGTTAAGGTGATTCAGGATTGACTCCGTACGGCCCAATCCAGACAGAAGAGTTACGCGGACCGGAAGGTTCGTGATGTTTCCTTTATGGTTGATGAGCGGGTTTTGCTTCGGGTATCATCTATGAAAGGCGTCTTGAGTTTTGGAATGAAAGGGAAGTTGAGCCCGAGGTTCATTGGCCCATTTGAGATTTTGAAGCAGGTTGGGAAGGTTTCTTATGAGCATGCTTTACCTCCTAGTTTGGCTGGGGTTCATCCAGTATTTAATGTTTCGATGCTTTGGAGGTATCACGGTGACCAGTCTCACGTGTTGGAGTTCACTTCAGTCCACTTGGACAATGACTTATCCTATGTTGAGGAGCCAGTGGCAATATAAGACAGACAGGTCAGAAAGCTCAAGTCAAAGGATATAGCTTCAGTAAAGGTTCAGTGGCAGGGTCAACCGGCCAAGGAGGCGACTTCGGAGACCATGCAGGATATGCGCAGCTGATACCCTCATCTTTTTGCTGCTTCAGGTATGTTCTTTATGCTCATTCGAGGACGAATGAATGGTTAAGTGTGGTAGGACGTGATGACCCGGCCGGTCGTCTTTGGAATTTATGCCCCGTTCCCCCATTAAATATTTCCCCTAAGTTCATCTCTCCTATTTTTCCGGGACGTTCGGTGAGAGAATTTGGAGAGTTTTGGGACACTTAGTCCCTAAATGAGAGCTTAAGTGTTGGAAAGTGGTCCGTAATTGGAAAAGTGTGAAGACGACCTCGGAATGGAAATTCGATCGTTGTGTTAGCTCCGTTAGGTGATTTTGGGGTTGGGAGCATGCTTGGAATGTATTTTGGATGTCCGTAGCTCATTTAGGCTAGAAATGCTAAAAGTTAGAATTTTGAAGTTTCTGATCCGATAGTGAGCATTTTATCCGAAGGTCGCAATGGGATTCCGGAAGTTTCTGTAGCATCGTCATGTCATTTGGGACGTGGGTGCAAAGTATCAAGTCAATCGGACGAGTTTTGATTAGGTTTTGAATCGAAAGTGTGTTTTGGATGAACTTGAAGTTCTTAGGCTTGAATCTTTGATTTCATGGAGGTTTCAGTGTTGTTTTAGGTGTCTTAGGGATTGGTGCATGTTTGAATGAGGTATTAGGTGGCCTTGGTACTTTTGGTTGAGGTCCCGGGGGCCTTGGGATGATTTCGGATGGTCGACGGATGGAATTTCTAAAGTGTGCAGCTACAGTTCTTCAGCCTTCTGGTATTTTCGCTTCTGCAGGTTTAGAACAGCAGAAGCGGCCTGGCCCACCACAGAAGCGAGTTTGGCGTCTTCCTCAAAAACGGCAGAAGCGATCTAGCATCCACAAAGGCGGAACCGCAGAAGCGGAAGCTGAGGTTTAGTGAGAAGTCGCAGAAGCAGCTCGTTGACCATATATGCGGGACTGCAGAAGCGGTCCCTTATCCGCAAAAGCGGAAATGTCTGTTCAGCAATAGAAAAATTGAGATTAAGTTTAAAAAGTTGTAAAATTAATTGAGAGCTCGAAAGAAGACGATTTTGAGTTTGTTTTGAAGAGAAATTATTGGGTAACGTTTCTATAATTATTGTTAGTTATATTCCATCGTTTTGTGGTTAAATCCATCTTTTAAATTCGAATTTAGGATAAAAAATTGGTTAATTTGGGTAAAACTTCTTTGGCTAAACTATTGCGTTTTGAAGGAGCCTTCGACCTCCGATTTGGGAGATTTTTATATGGTTAGACTCGTGAGAATACGAGGTTTCTCAAAATGTGAAAATTATTCGATTCCGAGATATTGGCCTGAGGGACATTTTGGTTATTTTACATATTTTCGCGCCTTAGCTTTAATTTTAATAGTGAAATTAGTTACTTGCGATGTTATTTACAATATGTAATTGGTTTGAATAGATTTGGGCCACTCGGAGTCGGATACTCGTGGCAAGGGCATTGTTTCTTAGCGATTTTTGTACCGGTTCGGGGTAAGTGGCTTGTCTAACTTAGTGGAGGGGGGGGGGGACCTCTTCCCTTAGGATATCTTAGTTGTTGTTTAGAATGCCTTTTGCGCGAGGTTACGACCATGTACTTGTGCTAATTTTTGGAAATTCACCTTTCTTATCTTATTTAGGCTGTGTTCCTCACGTATTTTAGCTATTATAAATGCAAATTGCACTTGTTTTAGCTTAGGGAAAGCATGTTAGTTAGCTTACTTGTTCTATTTGACCAAGTTTGCAATACCTGCTCTTTATGAACTATGCTAGACTTTGGATTCTACTTGTTGTCTTTACTTGGCATTTGTACATTGTTGAATTGCTGTGATGTGTTTACGATTGAGACTACGAGTTCAATTCCTGGGAGATCCTCTGATATTGGTATGATTGACTACGGGTTCAATTCCCTGGGGATACTCTATTATTGGTATGATGGTCTACGTGTTCAATTCCCGGGAGATCCTCTGATATTGGTATGATGGACTACGAGTTAAATTCCCGGGAGATCCTCCGATACTGGTATGGCGGACTTTCGATTTCCGGGAGATCCTCAGACATTGGTAAAATTGGACTGCGGGTTCAATTCTCGGAGCTCCATATGGCATCCTGATATTGAGTGATACTTGGTTGTGTTATTTTCTTTACGTAGTGTAATTGTCATTGACTTGCAGCTTCCATTCTATTTTATTGTTGCTTTTCCTGTTTATTCTCTAACTTATATTGTTCATTGCTGTTGTTCTGACCTTCCTCGTCACTATCCAACCGAGGTTAGGCTTGGCACTTACTAAGTACCGTTGTGGTGAACTCATGCTACTTTTCTGCACACTTTTGTTGTACAGATCCAGGTGCATCCGGCCAGGCGTATCATCCATGAGTCCGGAGCTTGCTATCGAAGACTCGAGGTATATCTGCTGCGTCCGCAGACCGGAGAGTCTCCGTCCATTCTATCCTGTAGTATTAGTACTGTTTTTCCTATTTTTTCTCCGTTGTATTAGACACTCCATATATTAGAGTTGTACTTATGTTCTCGCAGCTTGTTTTGCCCGTGGGATTCCGGGTTTTGGGAAAGTGATTTCAGAAGTTGTGTATTCAGTGTATGTGCCAAGTAGCACCATTATAAATTTCTTATCCTATTTAGTGTTTGTTACTGTTTTTATTTCGAACTGTTAAAATTCCACAATGTGTTAGGCTTACCTAGTCAAAAAGACTGGGTGCCATCATGACAGGTTCATAATTGGTGAACGTGGATCGTGACAAAATATGAAGGTGCTGGTATGGGAAATGCAAACCTGGGTTCGCAATTGCGAACCCAACAGGTTTGGGAAAAGCGAAATCGAGTTTCGCATTTGCAAACTCTGAAGGGTCATGAGGTCTTCGCATTTGCAATGCCTCAGGTCGCTTTTGCGATGGCCACAGCTTCGCATTTGCGAGCAAATCATCGCATTTGCGATCCAAGCCCAGCTTTCAAGTCTTTGCATTTGCGGCAAAAAGCTCGCATTTGCGAGACACGCATTTGCGAGACACGCATTTGCGAGTTCCCCCTTCGCATATACGAAAATCGCAGAAGCCAAACACACCAGATTTACCTAAGGCTAAAAATGCAACCCACGGCCTATCCAAAACTCTCCCGAGTCCTCGGGGTTCCAAACTAAACATGCACACAACCTCAAAAACATCCTACAAACTTACTCGTGCGATGGAATCGCCAATATAACATCAAAATCTATGAATCAAACCTCAAAACACAACATTCTTCTTTCAACTTTCATGATCTTCAAATTTCCCCTTTTTAGTCCGAAATACGTCAAATGACGTCCGTTTTCAACCAAACTTTACAAATAGCTCTTAACGCATATTTAAGACCTGTATCGGACGTCGGAACCAAAATGCGAGCCCTATACCTATATTTTCTAACTCATTTTCATTGCAAATTTTCATATCAATTTCAGAAAAATAAATTCTTTCAAAAAAATTTTTCTCGGGCTCGGGACCTCGGATTTCGATTCCGGAAATACATTCGAGCCCCATATTTTTCTATGGACCTCTCGGGACCGTCACATCACGGGTCCGGTTCTGTTTTCCTAAAATGTTGACCAAAGTTAACTTTATTAATATTAGTATCAAAATTCTTCAAATTCTTTTACAGAATTCACATATTTTGACATAAAAACTTTTCGGCTTCGCGCTCGGACTGTGCATGCAAATCAAAGCAACTAAACGCAAGGTTTTCAAGGCCTCGGAAGCATGGAAAAAGGGATAATTAATGTGATGACCTTCGATCGTCACAATGTTAGTGTAAGACTTTCTAGGGCTGTAAAATGGCAAGTTACCAAGAAGACTTGGAGTCTTTACGCAAAGCAGAATTGTAAGTAAAAATTCACAAATCCACAGTTTGCCATTTTCACCACACACGTCATGTCTTTGTCGAGGGGACTATTTCTGCATTCGTTATCAAAGAGTCATATTTTTAACTTTTAAAAAGTGTATATCTAGTCAGTAAAGGGGATCAAAATACTAGTCAATGGAATTAATTTGAGATTGAGACATAATAGCTATAAACATTAAGAAATCAACAATACGGTGAAAAGTGAATTATTCTGGACCTAATATAAAATTTTACGTTATATTTGATATGATTATGAAGGCAATTAAACTCTTCTAAATATAACTTGCCCAATATATTGAAGTTAAACGAACTGTTGTATTATTAGCAGAACTTTGGGTATGAGAAAGTAGTATGAATGAGAGTGGTTCCACAAAATATACTTTATGTTTAATCAAATCAGAGTGAAAATTTGCCAAAGATAACAACAAACGGAAAGGAACTTACAACAGAATTATTCAAAGTACCCATTTTGGATAGTGTAAAGAAGAAGTAATCTTGGGTTGAAATTAATGGAAAAAGCAAATTCCTTAGAATCAGTAATATTTTACCAAGGGGTACAGTTGTTAATTATAGAGTAAAAAAAGTTTAAAATTTGAAGTGGACGAACGTAGTAGAGGGGGAGAAGAAACAGAGAAGAGGCAATAAATGGGAATGAGCTGGCCATAAATGAATAATGATGATGCATGTTGATGTTTCAAACGTTAATACCACACGAGATGGGTGATTTGTGTAGTGTCTAATTTTTGCTTGACTGAACTATAGAAGGATCTGGTTCTTCTATGTGTTTCTACTACTACTGTTTGTAGAATATAAAAGACAATAACAACCCAGTATAATTTCACTTAGTGGGGTCTGGGGAGGGTAATATGTACGCAAACCTTACCCCTACCCTTGGGTAGAGAGGCTGTTTCCAAATAGACCCCCGACATCCTTCCCTCCAAGAACTTCTCACCTTGCTCTTGGGGAGACTCGAACTCACAACCTCTCGGTTGGAAGTGGGGGTTGCTTACCATCATAGCAACCTCTCTTGTCAAATCTCATTTAGTGGTGTCTGGGGAGGGTAGTGTGTACGCTGACCTTACCCCTACCCTTGGGTAGAGAGGCTGTTTCCAAATAGACCCCTGGCATCCTTCCCTCCAAGAACTTCTCACCTTGCTCTTGGGGAGACTCGAACTCACAACCTCTCGGTTGGAAGTGGGGGTTGCTTACCATCAGAGAAACCCCTCTTGTTAAAAAAATAAAATAAAAATAAAGAACACAAAGATTTTTACGTGGAAAACACCTGACTCAAAGGGTGAAAAATCCACGACCTGCTACTCAGTAGGATTTTCCCAAACTTTCACTAATATCATTGAGCCAAAACAGCATTTACAAAACTCTTTGTAAACCTAAGGATTAACTCTAATCTCGTTGAGGCACACAACCTCAACTATTACGACAAATTCAAGTTAACTCTAACTTGAACACTTTAGGTACCGAATATAATTTGTTTTATGAAAGCTGAAAAGTACAAAGTAAAATCACCTACTACAATTGAACTAGATTAATAGATAGACACATGAACTGGTTCTTCTATCTCGTTCAAGTAGCTTGAGGATTGCACACTCGAATCACACGTAAATTGCTTGCAAAATCACCTTGCTCATTTGCTCCAAATTTAAATTTAACTTTTACTTATGTGCATTACCTGTAAAAGAGAATAACACTATATTTAATGGTTTAGTAATTAGAGATTGACTGGGATTCAAATGCTACTCTTCTATCGTAGAAGAGTTTAAGATGATCTCAAACTCTGACACTATCTTCTTCCTAAGTTGTGTTGTCTTCATGTAAGGAGTCTTTCTCTCCTTATCAAATATGCAGCCTTTTCGATCAGATCATGAGATAGTGTTTCTGAATCAGTTAGATTTATCTCACTCACATGCATCTCATATATACAGGTTGATCATGAGCATGCTTCACAAGATGGACCTAGTCCATGTCTGAGTTCTTTTGTCAATCTTCAAAAGTTCACCTGTTCTTGGGCAAATAAATTCTCCCTTTTTGATGATGATAAACTCTGTGCAAATTTTTACTTACTTGGATCCAATGAGAACTCAACTTAACCATCAATGCAAAGTTTAGAAAATTCACTTATCATCAAGGATCAGGTTAATTAGGTTATAAATATCACTTATTCAGAATGTGTAAAACACAATATTTCTTTCCCCTTTTGGCATCACCGAAAAATTGCATACAAAGTATGAGTCCCATATTTTAATAAGTACTCATGGCCACTAGGGAAACTTCAAGTGCAATCATGGTTTAATAATCAGTAATCAAGCTAACATATTTAAACTATCAAGAAAAGATTAACATTGAACAAGACAAAAAACAGTAGATATCATTGATAGAAGATATGTTGCTACTACAATCCACAACCATAAATGAAAAAATATTAAAAACATGAGCAAAAAGGTAAAAATAAAAATCCCTAATCCGGGTCTCTGAAGGTACTAGACAGGTTCAGGAGACGAAGGCTAGAATTTCTAAGGCTTGGGGGAGCTAGACGGTTGGATTTGGGCTTGGAGAAGATTCAACATATTGTAAAAAATTCATCATTCTTCTCCTTTTCCTTGGTAAGCTCAGTTCTGAGAGCATCCCTCTCAGATTCCACCTCTGCCACACGAGCCTTGAGCCTAGCAATCTCAGATTCTTAGCTTTACATTCCTGAACAATAGCCCTGACTTTACTGTTGATAGGAGTCCTCTTGGATGAACCAAGTTTATTTGGGATGGCATTGACTAAATAGTCATAAGTAATCATAGTATAAATGCCAAAGTGATCCTTGTTTGAAGCCATTTCCCATTTCTTCAGAGGCACATTGAACCTGTCCAGAATCGTAGTTAGAATAAAGCCATAGGGCGTGGCATGAGCCTTGGAGCCATTGATGACCCTATCCAACAACTTGATGATGAATATAGGCCAATTAATTTGCCTTCCACTTTCCAGACACTCCATAAGAACTAGGTCCATATAATTTGCAATATGCCTTCTATCTTGCCTGGACAATAGGCACTTGTTGAAAAATTCAAACAAGACTTTGTGTTGTGGCCTCACTTCAATTTTCTAAACAGACCTAGCCTCATTCACATCTTCAGCATCTCAGAACCTTCTGGTAATTTCAAGGGCAGTAGGAAGGGAGTACATACAAGGCCACCTTTTCCTTGTATAGTCATCAAACCCTTCAGAGGCTATATCTAGGATCTCTCCCAGTTCTTCTTCATCAAAGGTCACTTGAACTCCTTTCACCAAGTTGCTAACCTTGCCATCATGAACCTATGCATTTGCCATGAAATCAATGATCTCATTCGTGGCTAGCCTTCCATCCATCTGAAGGACCATGTCCTTCAAGCCCTAAGCAGCTAAGACGTCCACCAGTCTCACCATTCCTGGTTCCACCAGATCTTTCAGCAATCTACCCTTCAAAAAAATTCTTTTGCCAAACATAGCCAGCTTGTCTTGTTCACCATCACACTAATATTCTTCTTCTTCACCACTCCATTCCTCATCTTCAAAAATTCTAACTTGTTTATTTTTTCACTGCAGACCTTGTCCTCTTGGCTAATGAAGGTTTAGCAGTAAAAGTCTTGGGCTTTTGGGGCTTGGGGGTCTGAGCCTCTACTGCTGGAACTTCCTCCTGATGGGCTTGTTCCATCTCCTCAATTTCTGAGGACTCTACAACCTTCCCTTTACCTTTAGCCATCCTTTTCTTCTTACTCTTAGCTAGAGCCATTTGTAGATCACTCTCACTCTATTTCACCCTGCTTCTTGTGGCTCTTCCCTTTAAGGAAGTTTTAGTAGTTACTGGGGATGAATCCTTTCTTTTCTTAGAGGATTTAGGAACACTAGGGGCTTTTGGTGTGGCATCTCTTCTTTTCTTTGGATCATAACTTGCCTCAACCTTTTTCAACAGGTCTGCTAAAGTCTCTTCAGTTGATGAACCATGTTTATATACTTGTGTTCTTAGATTAACTAACCCTTCAGCAGCTTCACCAAAACTACTTCCCCTTACTTCTTGCCACTCTCTTCTACATTTTCTTGTTCAATCCCACAGATAGAAGGCATAGACAAATCAGCAGTGGGTGAATGATCAACCACCCGTTTTCCATTTCGCCTCTCTTCACCGCATGTATCCTCTCTCTCTTTTTCTTTTTCAAATTTCTTTTTTACCTCCACTCCTTTGTAACTCAGGTATAATTCTACATCCCTGATAGGTACAACAAGAGCAAACCTAGTTTCTAGATTTTCAGTCAAAAAGAAACTTACCTTAGAAGGTGATGCTTGAGTCTTCTCAGAGTCAGAAGACCCAGGTCTTTCCCCCTCACTAGCATATTTGTACAACTCAGAATTAGAGTTGGAGTCAGAGTCTTAGACCTGGCTTTCCTTTAATTTACCATTTAATTTCTTTGAGAGGGCCCCAGATGCTAGTGGTTTTTGAGCAAGCATTTTTACCTTTCCCAACCTGTGTTTGGGAGATGTACTAGGTGAAGGAGGGGTAGATGATTAAGAGGGAGTTGGTGGTGGAGGAGTTCCAAGATTTTCTTGTGTGTTTTTCATGAAGGTTTCTTAAAAAATTTGATGGGTTAGAATTTTGGAGAAAATACAAGTGAAAGTGAAGAAGGATTTTTGACGGTTTAGAATAATGAAGATGGCAGGAGGTAATGATGTGTATTTAAACAGAAATACATATTTAATGTATAAAATCAACATTAGCAGTGGTTAATTAGAGGCCCAATGAACCTAAAATTTTAGGTGGAAATGAACGGTTAGGTTTCCCTGGATTTTAGGCAATTTTTGTGGTTTAGAGTTCTAAGGCTGACAGAACTGGTTCAAAACTAACCGATAGAATTTTCAAAGGAGTTGAAAAATTGTAGTACTTCTGCTCATGATTTAAATATTTGTATATCTAATTATGCAGAGTATAGAAAATATACCTTAGCATTCAGATGAACCAATACTAATGAACCAGGTTCTTCATTTAGAATTCTCTTGATCATGCCTCAATTTACGGTAATAGAAATTTTTTTGCAAGAGATCAGTGATTCATATTAACACATATCATATGAGCATACTAATTACAGTATGAAGCTGAGTAGAAATTAATCTAGACATTTACACAAGTTCAGATTTCCTAGCTAATTTTTATTATTTTTTTATTTTTTTATATTGTGCATTCTGAGCTGGTCCTATTAGTTGATATTAATAATTCGTAATTTCAACATGTTACTCTCAAAGGTTTCTCTACTCAGTGCTAGTAAAGATGTCAGCAATTCGTTTATCAGTAGCACAAAATTTTATGGAGATCAATCATTTCTCATAGTTATCTCTTAAGAACTGGTGTTTAACCTCTATATGCTTAGTCCTCTTATGATGAACAAGGTTCTTTGTCATAGTTATAGCATTAGTATTATCACAGAAGATAGGAATGACCAACTTCAGTGCCAAAATCTATTAGCTATAGTTTTATCCATAGCAATTGAGCACAACAAGAGGCAACAACAATATATTCAGACTCAGCAGTGGATACGGCCACTGAATTCTGCTTTTTAGTGGCCCATGATACAAGACATGATCCAAGAAAATAAGTCATACCTGAGGTGCTCTTCCTATCTACAAGAAAACCTTCATAATTAGCATCAACATACTCTACTAGATTGAAATTACTACCTTTAGGGTACCAAAGACACAGATCAGTAGTGCCTTTCAAATATCTCAATATCCTTTTGGCAGCAGTCAAGTGAGATTCCTTTGGATTATCCTGAAAGCGAGCAAAAAACCCTACACTGAAAACTGTGTCAGGTCTGCTGACAATAAGATACAAAACTTGTTATGAAATACTTGATTATGGTAGATGTCCATAACTACTAAGGGAGTAACACCCACTATTCTTATTCATTAACCTCTCACTACTTCTTACCGTTATGGATGTAACCCCCACACCTCCATAATCTTCTCCTATATTCTCAATAGGTAATATCATATTTATGGTATCCTTTTGTATTACCTATATCATCCTATAAATAGCGGGTTTGGGCATCACATTGTATACACTTAAATGCATGAAGGAAATAAGAATTTGTTCTCCATTGCTCCCTACATTCTTGTCTATTTTCTTGTTTTATTAGTTTCAGTTACATTTCGTAACACGTTATCAGTACAATTCTCTAATCATCTCAAATTGAGTTTGGTTCTTATTCATCCCATGTTTTAAATTCATATCATTACGAGAATCGAGAAAAAATGACTGATGGAACCAAGAAAAAAGGTATCATCAGGTATACTTATGCTAGGATTTACTTATGTTGGAAATAAGTTTCAACCAATTTTTAACTAAATTATTTTGATTCACATATACAAAATCAATTCATTCGTACTCTTTTTAGATTCTAAAGTAGTGTAATCTAACTACTACATAAGTTAGACATTACTGGTACGAAAGATTTTGCATGTCAGTCAAAGTTTGAGAATCAAAAGGCCAATTAATTATTCTTTCCTAATAGCCTTTGTATATCCGAAATAATTTTATTTTATAAAGCCTACGTGGAGTTATTCCCTCTTAATAGAATGACTTAATTAATGTTTAAGTTGAGAACACATACTCTTTATATAAGTGACCATTATTTAATATAATTCTTTTGGGAAGTAATTCTTTTCTAGTCTCAAATTTAACATTGAATGGGATTCAGAGGTATAAATTCACGTCTACGGAGTTTCACCTAACTATTCGTTGTTATTTTAAATGTTCTAGGATGAGCCTCAGCACACTTAGCCTATTATGCAATTGGCTAAGGGTAAGACTGTGGGTTCAAGTCCCAACATACCATGAGGGTAAGATATCGAGTTTTGAGTCCTGATGCTTTATGACTGTAAGAGTTGAGTTCGAGCCCTAGTTCATTATGACCTAACATGCCTTCATATGGGTAAAGTATTGGATTTGAGTTCCAATGCACCATATTGATAATATAATGATGATTAAAGAAAAATAATATATTTTTCATTAAAAAGTATGAAGCTTGTCCCACTGAATATGCTCCATTCTTGAAGTGAATATGATAGCGGTGCATAATAAGTCTAAATGAAGACAAGTGGTTGATAAATGAACGTGGGCTTGCCAAAGATCAAAATATAATAGTCATCATTATGGTAATTATAAAAATGAGAACAACAAGGGTTCTCGAAGTAATTCTTCAAAAGGTGAAGGAAATATTTACTATCAAATTAGTATGGAAAATTTATAAAGCACGTCGCGATAATTATACTCCATTCTTTGAAGAGAATGTGACTTGTGATAAGCATTAAGAATGCAGATTCATTCCTGAAGGTGAAGATAATCATATGTGATAAAAATAATAAATGAAGACGTGTGATGCATGATTGGATACACACCACTACTCACCTCTACGAGAGGTTTGAGTGAAATAAAAAGGAATGAATATTAATATGGTTATATGAATATGTCATTGATTGTGTACATATGGTACGCAAAAATATATTGCCATGCTTTATAAAAGGTTGTTAACGACAAACTAAAGCAAGAAATGATTTTGCTTATAATAATTTTGACCATGACAATTATTATGGTATAATTTTTTCTGTAAAGGAGACATTCACCATATGGATGGTGTGACAAAAGATCTTGTAGTACAAAATTATTGAGAGCTCCGGAAGAGCGAATTTGTTACAACCCGAATAAATAAAATTATTCATGGCATTGGTGGTAGTAATTCTCACAAGGATTTTTTGAGTTTCAAATATATTAGCCAGAGTGGTTGGCATAAAGAGATTATAAATTAAAGGAAGATTGAATATCTTCATATTACTATAATTATATCGGGTAAATATACAAGATTACCCGATTTTTCTTCTATTTGTACTGCACAAGTATAAGCATGGTGATAGAATCACATGCCATAGTAAATTAGATGTTTACTGAAATAAATATCAGTTGGCATGACCGCTCGGCCATTCCAGTTCAATTAAGATGCAAAAAATGATTGAGAATTTACATTTGCATATATTGAAGAATTAGGAGATTCTTCGAGAATTCTCATGTACGACTTGTTCTCACGATAAATTGATTACTATACTAGCTTTGGTTGGGATTGTACTCCTGATTTTTGGAACGTATAAAAGGTGATATATATACATATGGGCCCAGTCACCTGCCATGTGGACCCTTTACTATTATATGATTCAATAGTTGCATATATCGTATGGTCACATGTGCGTTTGTCATTAACTTGCAATTTGGATTTTGCAAGGTTGATTGCTCAAATTACTAGAGTACAGTTCCAGAATATAAATTATGATGATTTATCTTGATAATGATGGTTTAAATCAAAGTTGGTTTAGTATAAGTTGGATGCCTCCAATTATAGCTTAACCATTGGTTATGAGAACAAAACTCCCAAATAAAAATTTGGTATAAGGTGAATTGTTCAATATACAATAGCACTTGTATGCATCTAACCAACAGGTTATGATAAATTCTCCCTATCACAATTAGTTCAGGGCAAGGAATCAAATAATTCCTACATAGAAATATAGATTTGCGATATGATATAATTATCCCACCACAATGCACAAAGATCGATTCCCAAAGAAAATTGGAAATTTTGTTGGTGATCCCAACATTAGAGGGAGAAAATGAGCAGCTGAAAAAAGTAATGCATGGAATGAATTATTATGAGTACATCTAGATCCTCGTAAAATAAAATGCAAACTTAAAGTTCAAGTGATAATTCATTCCATAATATTGCCAGGCGCATTTACTGAACCAAAGCTATATTTTAGCTGTAATGCTCCAAATAAAATAAAGTCCATGATGGACATAGTCTATGGGACGCATGATGCGTAATAGACTAATTGGTTTCAAATTTAAAACTCCTTGAAGAAGGAGAGGAGCAAATGTTCAAGATGGTCTTAATAAGGAGACAACGATATTATAAGAGCACCATGACATAACCCTTTATAAAACGTCATGGAAGAGGCTCAAGTACATGAAAATAATGAGATCTCGATAAGTTATGTCTTTATTGTGTGATAATGGAACCGATGTAAAATGATTATCGATGATATTGTTGATATAATGAAGCGCTCAATATTTTTAATATTAACGAGGATCTTGAGCTCAAATCTGTCATGGAATTTGGTAGACAAATGATTGGTCAATGAAAAATACGCAATTAAGATTGACTTCACTTGAAAAACGTAAAGTTTTGGATTGATAGTCCCAACACCTGAAAGTATAAAGTCAGTAGGGTGACAAAAGATTTTATGTAAATGGAAACATGTTCCCTTGTGGTGGGTAAAGTTGCTTTCAGATTTTTGTTTGGCAATAACTGATAAATTTGATATGAGTATATAAAAATCATTGAAGGATTTAAACTATTCTAAAGCATATTAAGATTCTCAATAAATTCATTAAATAAAGCTTAAGCAAATCCTTATGTGGATTAGAGCATGCATGGCGTGCATGATTTATTTTTGTGTCTGTTGCAATTGGTGCATTATGTATCTTGCTAGAATCATGAGTATAACAATATGCTAGTGAGATCTAGTTTTATTCCTATATGAAGATATTGGAATAGTATTAGTCCTATACTGCAAAATGAATCCTTGATATAGATATGTTTATTCTAACAAATATTATCAAGGTTTTGTTGGTTATGCAAATGCAGACATTTTTTTTAAGTCCATTCTTCAGACAATCTATTTATTCTAACAAATATTAACGAGGCACATTATCTTTGGACATCCGAGAGGGAGTGCTATGTACTAATTGATTATAATGGATGTCCATAACCTCTAAGGGAGTAACACCCACTATTCTTCTTCATTAATCTCCCACTGCTTCTTACCATTATGGATGTAACTCTCGCACTTCCATGATATTCCCCCATGTTCTCAATAAGAATACCATATTTATGGCATGCTTTTGTATTACCTATATCATCCTATAAATAGAAGGTTTGATCATGATAAGTAGGGATTTTAACGTGTTTTATGCTCCTACTTGCCTATGCTTTGATTATAAATTATAAAAAAATAGTCCCAAAAGGATCATAAGTTGTGCTTGATTGCAGGTTTGAGCGAAAAAGTGATAAAATGTCAAAGATCGACTTAGAATGAGTGAAACCTGCTCAAGTATCAAAGACCAAGTAAACTGAAGGAAAATAGGCCTAATGCGGACCGCCTAAAGGTGAAAGCGGCCGCACTAGGTTGTTCATAGAGTTGGCAAAACCAGGCTTAGACAACGCGGCTGCGATACAGATTTAGCGGTCCGCGGTGAAGGCTCTGCGGACGCACTACCTCTTTATGCAGTCCGCGGAAAAGAGATTTAGAGAGGTGGAAAATGCCCAAATCCAAGCCATACGGTCTGCGGTCATGATTGTGCGGACCGCGCCAACTGTCTCCGCGGCCGCGGTCCACAGAGCCCATGTTCAGATAGCCCAGATTTAAAATTCAAGAGCCTAGTGCGGCCACAGTCCATTTCATGCGGCCCGCACTGACCCTCAGGGGTATCTTTGTCTAGTTTTTTCAGCATAGTATAAATAGGATATTTTACCATTATTAGATTATCAGATAAGTCCAGAACTGAGTTGCGCTCATGGGAACCTCATCTGTAGCCATTTTTGGCATCTTAGCTTCAAATTAAAGATATATTCTTGTATTTTAATTTAGCAATTAATTGTTATGCCTTTTGCTTCATCTATTTATTCATTTTCTTTGTCAAGCATGAGTAGCTAAACCTATTAGCTTGGGTTGTAGCTCAACTCTAGTGTGGGTAATTGATGAGTGTTGCCATGTAGGGTTAGATTGACTATGGGTTATTTTATGTTTTAATTTATGAATTGGTGGTTGTAAATATTGACTTGAGCTTTGTGAATTTGACTCTCCTTGAGAAAGAGAGTTGTCTCCAAAATTGACGCAACAAGGAATTGGAATGGACTCATGAGAAATGATAGTCCTAATTAACCGGTTAAACCTCGAGAGAGTAATCACCCTACTTGAACCCTGGTGGCTTGATCTAATTTGCCTACCCATTTGGTCTCGAGAGAGTCAATTAGGAAAAATCACTCTCTCTACTGAGAGGTGTGAGAGTGGGTAAAATTGTGCAACGATTATAGCATTAAGCCCCAATTATATCAATCGAACCTTAGTAACATCTACCCGTCAATTAGCCACCTAGGTGATGTCACGACCCTAGTTCCCTTCTTCCCATTAGATACAACTTTAGAAATCATCTCATAACATAATTTAGTTTTAATTAGTAGTTTGATAATAGTAGTTTATAATAAAAATCCCACAAATGTTTGGAAGTGACATTTGGAGCAAATACACGATACTAAGCTAGATAGATACACCGACTCCACTACTAGCTCCTTGAGGAAATTGATCCTGACCCTCATATCGGGTAAAAGCAATTGAGACCCGATCTTCCTACCTTGTAGTAGCGTTGAGTTGGCAACGATCACTTTTTGCCGCCGTTGCTTGCAAGCTTACGGTGTTGACTATATGCTTAGTTAGTTTTGTGTTTTGCTTCTCCTTCCTTCTTGGTTACTAATTTTGTTTGTGTCGATCACTCAGGTACAAATGACTCTCAATGTTAATAACCCTCATGACAACGTAATAGAAGGAGATGAGTTAGATGATCTTGAATAAGATGAGGTCTTACCTCAAGCTCAACGTAGAGGTAGGAATGGCAGGTAGATATGGGGTGGTGCAGGTGGCAAGTTCTGTCTGAACGCGCAAAATTTAAACATGCCCCCTCCCCCGCGTAAGATTTAAACCTGCATTCACCCGCTCCACACTCCACCCCTATTCATCCGCCCCGCCTCAATAAGCATTATTTTTTGAGCTGTTAGGAGTATTATTGGTTGTTTACGTACATGTAAAAGAAAACGACCCGAGGTACGAGACTTAGAAGATGTAGTGGTTCATATATTAGCATTGTACATCATGCTTCTGTCTTTGTCATCTATAACTCTAGTAAACAATTTCTTATACTCATCATAGAAAATTACAAAGGTTTTGATTGTTTTGATCTCACCGTTACTATTTAAAGATGGCATACAGTTAAATATTAGTCATTTAGAGAAGATGTAAATAAGGATACTCTAATCAAATGTTGCTTATAATTAATATCATTATTATAGAATTTTTTAAAAATAGATATTCCATCTATTGTACTTTATGCGATTCTATTATTAATTTAAAGAGTCAAACAAGGCTTTTTTTCTAATCAAAATTAAATCCCCACCAGCTCCCGCACCACCACCGGCCCCGCATTACTTATTAAATTTAAAATTGAATCTGTCCTGCCCCGCTACCGCAAAAATTCAAACCCGCTTTGCCCAGCTAACATTCAGGCCAATGCAAATGAGAACAACAATATTCCAGGCCCTCCTCCGCCACCGCCAAGAGAAGCTCCCAGAGTTTTACCGAATCAAGTATAGGCCAGCGCTATTATTTCTCCCCGAATCGGGCAGGGAACTTTCTAATCACAAATATCATGTTGACCTTACTCGAGCAAAGAGGGTATTTTACGGGCGTCTCTGATCAAATTGCCTACAAGCACTTGAAGGATTCATAGATACATGATGGGGGAGCAAGCAGGTGAACGTGTCTGAAGATGCACTTAGATTGAGGTTTTTCCCGTTCTCTCTTCGAAGTAAAGCATTGTATTGGTTAGAAAGGCTCCCCAATCATTCCATCATAATGTGGGATGAATTGCGGAAAATTTTATTGCCAAGTTCTTTTCACCAAGTCATATGGCGACACTTCAGGATGAAATATTAGCCTACAAGCAAGAGCTAACAAAACCTTTGCACGAGATATGGGAAAGGTATAGAACAATGGTGAAAGAGAGCCCTAATAATGACATGACCGAGGTGACGATTCAATAAACCTTTTATCAGGGCATCAGCGCCGTGAATCAATGCATTGTGAACCTATTGGCCAAGGGAAATTTTATGAAATTTTCATACAATGAGGCATGTGACGTACTTGATGAGATGGCCTACACTTCTTTGGCATGGAAAAGTAGAGCAAATGTGCCCCAAGGTGACCCCACGGTCATTCATTTGCACAAGAAATTACACGATCATGGTCAAGCTATTTCCGAACTCACTACTACCACGAACCAATTAGGAAGGCGCAATTGCAACAAGTCCAAAGTTCGTGCCAAGTCAATGCCATGGAAGGTGTATCTATGCATAAAAAAGGCAAAGAGGACAACAATCTCAAGGGAATTGTGAATAATATGACAACAACAATGATGATGGTAGTTTCTCAAATGAGTGTTATGATTATCAAAGTGAAGAGGTTCGATATGTCAATAACTATCAAGGTAATAGAACCAACTCTTCAAACCAACAATGGGGACCCCAAGGAAATTTGGACAATAAACAAGGTGGTGGTAATTGAAACAACAACAACCAAGGCGGAAATTGGGGGAACAACAATTCGAGCAACCAAGAGAATTGGAATGGGAACAACAACAACAATTGGAACAACAATGGTAATCAAGGCGGGTGGAATAACAATGGACACCAAGGAAACTGATGGCAAGGCTTTCAAAGGTCCCCAATGTACCAACAATCGAACAATCCACCTTCGTTTCAATCTCAAGGTCTAGTTCCTCGGGCAATGATATGGGTCGAACTGAAATTATGTTTGAGCAAAAGATGAAGAGGAACCAAGACTCTGATGCTCAATTAGCCTCCCATAATACCTATATTCGGAACTTGGAGGTGCAACCTAGCCAAATCTCTCAATCATTGAATACTCGCCCCAAGGGTGCTCTACCAAGTCATACGTTAGTAAACCCGAAGGGTGGGAATAACAATTATGTGATGGCAATTACAACGTGAAGTGGGAGAGGTGGTGATGTGAATGCCTCAAGATAAAAGCAAGTTGTGGTTTATGATGATGAGTTGTGGGATGATGATGTACCTTTGTTAGTTGAAGATATGGTTGAGCACAATGAGAACAATGATATGAGGATAGATATTGATGAGGCTGAGGTGGAAACATAAGATGTCGTGAACTCGTCTAGGGAACACGTGATTGATATGCCTGAGCCGGTGGTGCCCAAAGACAGGGTACCTTTGCCTAGGCCACCTCCGCCTTATCCTCAACGGTTAGCAAAGCAAAAGAGTGACAACCAATTCAAAAAGTTCATAGACATGATGAAGATCCTAACAATCAATGTGCCTTTGGTGGAGGCACTTGAGCAAATGCTGGGGTATGCCAAGTATATGAAGGTTTTGGTGACAAAAAAGAGGTCGATGGAGTGTGAAACAATTAAAATGACTCATCAAGTGAGTGCTATAGTACATACTATGGCCCCAAAACTTGAATATCGTGGAGCTTTACTATCCCTTGCGCTATCGAAAGTGCAAATTTTGCCAAGGCCCTTTGTGAGTTGGGGGCTAGCATAAATTTAATGTCGTACTCGGTCTTCAAGACCTTGGGAGTTGGACGACCTCGACCAACTTCAATGAGACTTCGAATGGCAGATAGATCGATGAAGCGACCATTTGGCATAATTGATGATGTACTTGTCTAGGTGGACTAATACATATTTCTGGCCGACTTTGTCATATTGGATTGTGAAATGGACTTTGAAGTCCCGATCATTCTTGGTAGATATTTCCTTGCAACAGGGAATACATTGGTTGATGTTGAAGCGGTGAGTTGAATTTCTGAATGGGGGATGAAAAGGTCATCTTTCATATTTGCAAATCCATGAGATAAACAAATAGCACCCAGGTGTGTTCATTTGTTGACATTGTCACAGTTGTGATAGTGGATGACACAAGTTCCATGATCAATGTTGAAGACCCCCTTGAGGATGTGCTTCAAAATATGGATGATGATGCTAGTAGAGTGGAGTCGTGAATGCGTTGCATGGTATGGGTTCGTATTCATATGAGTATAGGAAAATGTCTTTGGACCTTGAAAACCGCTAAACTCCACCAACAAAGCCATCGATTGAGGAGCCACCGGTGTTGGAGTTGAAACCACTTCCTCCACACCTCAGGTATGAGTTCTTGGGCTCAATTCTACTTGACATGTTATTCTTTTGTCTTGCTTAACTAACGTGCAGGTTGATGCCACTTTGGCAGTACTTCAAAAGCGGAAGAAGGTGATTGGATAGACATTGGCCGACATTAGGGGAACAAGCCACGCATTTTTCATTAATAAAATGATCTTGGAGGAGGATGCAAGACCTTTCTTGGAGCATCAAAGAAGATTAAATGTGGTGATGCATGAAGTGGTGAAGAAAGAGGTCATCAAGTGGTTAGACGCTGTGTAGTTTATCTTATTTCTGACAGTTCTTGGACTTCCCCGGTGCAATGTGTACCAAAGAAGGGTGGTATGACCATGGTGACCAATGACAATAATTAACTCATTCCTACTAGGACGGTCAACCGGGTGGAGAGTATGTATGGATTATCGGAAGGTGAACAAGGTGACTCAAAACGATTATTTACCATTGCCATTCCTTGACCAAATGCTAGATCGTCTTATGAGGCGTGCTTTTTATTATTTTCTAGATGGTTACTCGTGGTACAATCAAATCCTAATTGCCCCGGAGGACCAAGAAAAGACCACCCTTACCTATCCGTGTGGCACACTTTCTTTCTCTAGAATGCCGTTCGGATTGTGTAATGCTCCGACGACCTTCCAACATTGCATGATGGCTATTTTCACCTATGTGATGAAAAATGTCGTGGAGGTATTGATGGATGATTTCAGCGTGGTTAAGGATTCTTTCGATTAGTGTTTGGTAAAATTAGATAGAGTGTTGGCCCGGTGTGAAGACATGAACCTTGTTCTCAATTGGTAAAAACGCCATTTTATGGTTGAAAAGGGTATCGTGTTGGGTCACAAAGTATCAAAGCAAGGAATTGAAGTGGATAAAGCCAAGATAAAGGTGATTTCAAGGCTTTCTCCCCTACTTCTGTCAAAATGGTGAGGAGTTTCCTTGGGCACACAGGTTTTTACTGGAGGTTCGTAAAGGATTTTTCTAGTGGTACACACTTTGTGCAAGCTGCTAGAGAAAGATGCGAAGTTCTTGTTTGACGAGAGTTGTATGCAAGCTTATGAGATTTTTAAGCTCAAGTTGACGACTTCTACCCCCATCATTACCGCACCAAATTGGAGCTTGCCTTTCGAGCTCATGTGTGATGCTAGTGACGTTGAGGTTGGGGATGTTGTGGGCCAAAGGATTAACAAAATGTTTCATATGGTGTATTACGCAAGCAAGATCAGGAATGAAGCTCAAAGGAACTACACAGTCACCGAGAAATAGTTTTTGGCTATTGTGTTTGCTATGGAAAAGTTCCGACCTTATCTTATGGGGGCCAAAGTTATAGTGCACACCGATCATGTCGCCCTTAGGTATTTGATGGCAAATAAAGACTCCAAGGAAAGATTGATGAGATGGGTATTACTTCTTCAAGAGTTTGATCTAGAAATTATTGACTCAAAAGGTAGTGAGAATCAAGTGGCGGACCACTTGTCCCGTTTGGAGAAGGAGGGGAGGCCTTGTGACAGTCTTGAGATAAATGATTCATTTCCCGATGAGAAACTTCTTGAGGTGTCAGTGAATGGAATGTTGTGATTTTCCGATGTCACCAATTATCTTGTGATAGGAATAATCTCGTATGAGCTCTCTTCTAACCAAAGGAAGAAACTCAAGCGGGATAGCTTGGATATCTATTGAGACAAGCCATATTTGTTTAATATTTGCACGGATGGTGTGATTTGTTGATGTGTCCCAAAAGAAGAACAAATGAGTATTTTGGGGGCCTATCACTCCTCTCCTTATGGTGTCTATCATGGCGGGGTGAGGACGGCTTCTAAAGTGCTTAGTTTTGGATTCTATTGGCCTACCTTGTTCAAAGATGCAGGTGATCTTTTTCTAGAGATGTGATGAATGCCAAAGAGCGGGCGAAATTTCAAAAAGGGATGAGACACCTCTCAATACAATTCTTGAAGCAGATATCTTTGATATTTGGGGCATCGATGGGTCCATTTGTTAGCTCTTGGAAACACTTACATTCTAGTGATAGTTGATTATGTCTCAAAGTGGGTCGAAGCCATAGCTTTGCCTAACAATGAAGCCCTGAGTGTTGCGGCATTTCTGAAAAAGAGTATCTTCACAAGGTTCGGTACTCCTCTTGCTATTATTAGTGATGGAGGGTCACACTTTTGTAATAGGGCTTTTGATTCGTTTCTCGCCAAATATGGTGTCAATCACAAAGTGTCAACCCCTATCATCTTCAAGCTAGTGGTCAAGTGGAAGTCTCCAACCGAAAAATAAAGTGTGTATCTTGTCCAAGACGGTCAATGCCAATAGGATCGATTGGTCGAAAAATTTGGATGACGCTCTATGGGCGTATTAGACGGCTTACAGGACTCCAATTTGTATGTCTCCGTACCGGTTGGTGTTTGGGAAAGCTTTCCATCTTCCGGTCGAATTGGAGCACAAGGCTATGTGGGCTTTGTGGAAGTTGAATTTGGAGTGGGATGTTGCGGCCAATCTCCATGTTGAACAACGCAATGAGCTTGATGAGTATAGATTTCATGCCTACTCCAGCTCGTCCTTGTATGAGGACAAGATAAAGTACCTTCACGACAAATATGCTCGGGTAAAGGAGTTTAAGGTTGGTGATATTGTTCTTTTGTTCAACTCTCGATTATGTCTGTTTCTGGGAAAGCTCAAATCATAATAGAGTGGACCATTTGAAGTTGTATTTGTAACCACGTTTGGTGCTCTTGATCTCAAGAACAAAAATGGTGAAGTTTACAGAGTCAATGGTCATCGGATAATGCATTATCTTGGAAAGTTTGATGACAGCCACGTGGTGGCACTCCTTCATGTCAAGTGATGTGATGGTAACACGCATCGTGCCGCGACGTTAAATCATGTGCTTCTTTGGAGACAACCCATGCCTTTTATTTCTTGTTTTCTTTGATTTTCTTTGTAGTGTAGGTTTGATTTTTGAGCTAATTGGTTGTGAGATGTTGTAGTGATTGTGTTGATGCAGTGCAAATTATTTTAGAAAAATTGAACAGTCTCTGAAGTTGCCAGTGCGGCCGCATTGCACTTCGTGCGGTCCGTACTGGTAAAGGCCAAGTGAGGTACTCTCTGAAGTTTGCCACCGTGGCCGCATTCCATTTAATGCGGTCCACGGTGGACCTCCGCGGCCGTGGTCTGGTTTTGTGCAGACCGTGAAGGTTGCCTTCTCAAGCTTCTTCTAAATAGATCGAGTGCGGTCCGCGATCCGTTTTGTGCGACCGTGTGGTAGGTGAGGATGGGTCCTACATGATCTCTATAAATAGACCTTAGGGGTCACCACTTACTCTTTTCAAAAAATTAACTCTCAGAGCCCTAAAAGTACTGTTCATCTTCCCTATTAACTGTGAATCCTTGCTTAAATTGATTACTTGCATTTCATCTTCACAATCTGGTAACATTTCATCCATTTTTCTTTCTTTAATTTTATAATTTAATTTTATTTTCATGTCCAGTAGCCCATAGTTTCTTCTTCTTCCCATTTTTATCTATTTGGTAGCATAGGTTAGTGTAAATGTTGGATTTTGTGTGTTTGGTGAACTTGTTGCACTGGGTAAATTGAGTAGGGACATGTTTGGTAAAAAATTTGAACAAAATTGCAAAAACTTAAACCCTAACTCAGTGCCTGAACTAAGCGCCCTCCGCGGAACACGATCGCCATTGTGTGGTCCGCAGTGTCCTGACGCGTTCCCCGGTATCACTTTATGTGGACCGCGGTGCTCGTGTTCCTGAAAGTTAACATGTGCCCAGTGAGGCCGCGATACCACTTTTTGCGATCTGTGGTGCAGAGATTCAGAGAAGTGGTTTTCTAGACCCTATCCCAATGCGGACCGTGGTGGCTTTTATGCGGTCCGCGATGCCCCCAGTGCGGCTGCACTCCTATTTGTGCGGACCCGATGTACCATTTCTACAACACTTTCTGCATTTATTAGCTTCTATTTTGCAATTCATTTTCACCATCTGTTTCACTGTCTGTGCTGATACGAACAAAGCCAGATATCTGTGCTTGCAGACAATGGTCAAACAAAGAGGTATAGGTGAAAAACAACCCGGCCAAGGTGATTCCTCCCGGTGAGGTAAATGAAAGATGATAAAACTCACTCCCCAAGTTCGAAAAAGTGCTAAGAGGCTGCAAAAGCAATAAAAGTAGCTGACAGAGCTACTTACAAATCGGGGAGAGAGTACGAGCCTTCACAGGAAATCTCCTTAGATTCTATAGCCACACATGTCCTTCACTGGCCTAGGGTATTTCGATTGACTGATGACTCCCCTCCAGCATTCCCCAATGCCCAAGCTCCAGAGCATATACCTTCTAAGTCATATGAGGGCTCAGTAGCCGGCATCAGTGAGTACTTCACCTCCCCCACAACTGCACATTACAGGAAAAGGAGCCTATTGCAACATCTGGAAAATCGTTTCAACAGAGAGGTAAACTGTTGCCATAGAGTTATTGGAACGGTTTAGCAACCGTTACAGACGCTGCCATTCCAGTAGATCTACAGTAATAGTTCTGGCAACGGTTACACAAACTGTTGCTTAAGGGATATCTATCGCTACGGTTGTTCCTCTGTCTGAAGCAACGAGTATTTCTTTCCAGTTGTAACGGTTAAAAATCGTTGCCATAGAGTTTACAACAACGGTTGGTAGCCGTTACCATATAATTTGTTGCAACGGTTATGCAAGCTATTGCAACGTTTATTTAAAAATATTCTAATGGCTTCATTACACTACTGTAACGGTTTATATCTTTTGCAACGGTTTTAACCACCAATTGTATCAGTTCGTTGCACATTTTGGAACAGTTTGAAAGACCTAATGGAACGATTTTAAAGACCTGCTGGAGCGGTTATTTTAGACTATTTTGGAGCAATTTTCAGACCTATTGCAATGGTTTGCAAGACCTATTGGGACAGTTATACTGAATTATTAAGCCACCTATAAATAAATACAAAATTTGTAATAACCTGAAATTTATATAATTCATATAAGTAAAAAGATAAAATACTTCACAATCTGTATTGTCTCCATAAAACCAAAATATTTTAACCCAATATCACATAAGTTTCACATTTCAACACTTCAAGAGTTAGAGTAAGTTTCAAAAGTTGATAACAAAAGATTCCTAGAACATGAACAACAATTCAAAGTTCCTAAGTAAGGTCTAGATCGTCACAATCTCCATCTTCCATTTCTTCAATTGCTCCACTTACAAAATAGAATAAATAAAGTTATTATCCTTCAAGAGTTGGTTTATCATTATAAGAATGAGTATGGCCCATAAACAATGCATAAAGCACAAAGTTTTCAAATGTACTAAATGAAAAAATCTAACATGTTTACTACATTATAAAAATTGAAATGCGTGGATTGTATATGTAAAAAAAAAACTTATGTATTCGAAGATGCAACTTTAAACAGAGACAATTGACACTCAACTTAAAAAGTTGGCATACACTTATTATAGATACGCATGAACTATATATAATATATGTACTTGAGACTATAGAGTTGGAACTTCACTAAAATTAGCAATGCCCGCATACCAGCTTGTCATTAGCAGCATCTTTTGCTTTTTAATATCATAATTTGTACATCATCTTGTGCAGTTTCTAACCTCGATACATCAAGCTCTAGATCTAGCTTTTTATATTAGGTATCAAGAAGTACAAAATGACTGAAAACCTTTTTTGAAATTTCACATGTTAAAACAACTGTTCCAGCACAAGAGCCAAAGTATTCTTCGTTTTTCCTATATCACTTGTGAATATTTACTTAAGATTAGCCAAAGGAATATATTTTTGAATGCAAATCAGCTGACAGCAAGTCGTGTTAAGGTTACATTATTATTAACTTTGAACTTTAAATTGTATTAAAAATATAGGAACAAATATAGAAAGAAGATCTTTATGAGTATGTATTTGGTATGTTCTGGAAATGTTTTTACAGAAAATAAAGTCATTTATGATGTTTGATTGTCCGAATATATTCAGGGAAATTATTTTCCACTAAATAGAGGAATACCACTAGAAAATATGTAACCCAGTTCTTTACTAAAATATACGGAAGTAAAACCTCATTAATTACAAATATTTTTCATTAATTTCCTGTAAGAAGAGGCATAGAGAGCCCTGAACACAATTATCTAAATGTCAGTGTGCATATATCAAAAGGAGCCTATTTTTGCAAGATATTCTAAAGAATTTTTGAATACAACAGTAAAATAATATGGTCTTTACCTACAATGCTATCATCTACTACTTCCTAGTAACATATGGTGAAAATAGTTGATATCCATGAATCAAAAGCAAACAGGGAAACAATTAATGTATTTTGAAAGAAGAGATAGTCGCACCCATAAACATCCTGACAAAACTATCTAGGTCGTCAAGTTATTCCATTTGAAGGGACCACAAACCTTTAACTAAATCTTAGCTAGAATGTCAAAGGGCTGGTCCATATAACATATATAGTCATGTCATGTGAGCAGATAATAAACAAATAAGAATTGATACTACACACGGAGAGACACTTATCTGGGAAGAAACAAACGGACCAAACACACTATGCCTAAACTTTGACTCAAATATCACCTGGTTAGTAGAGAAAACAGCTGTAAATGAAGAAATTAAGATCAGGTTAACTACTCAAGTTTTTAACTAGACTCCTAGCCCTCAAAGGCAAGATCAGGAAGTTCAAAAAGAAATCAACCTCACATATTCGAGCAAAACTTCTTTTGCTAGCAGTATGAGGATATTTCAACTTTTGGCGATTCTCGGTATTGGTTAGGGACATTTTTTGCAAATCAACTAATGAATACAGAGTTAAGTAATTTCTAATTAAACATAAACCAGACATTCTCAGCAAATCATCAAATCATGGGACAATACTTAGTTTTACCTTGTAGGCATCAGAATTCCAATAATTATAAAGATCCTTAAATTGAGATTCAGGAACATCAACTGGCCCCATTCGTAGGTCGTCATTCTCATAGGGTTTATAATGGTCGTTATATAATTGATTCTTATACTTTCTCCAAGCATTTTGAATTGATTCAAAAACCCACTTTTTTTAAGCATCAGGAATGTCATATTTTCCAGGTACAGTTAGGTTAGTGTAAAAATATGAAATATCTACACAAAATATTGTGAACTTAAAACCTTGATATATTTCCACATATATTATTTTGTTTGATGTTTCCTCCAATTAAATACATTAAGAGGACAAAAGGCCGCATTTCTTGCCAATGTGCCGAGGAAGCTACCCAACTCTGCCACAACATCATCAACATCATCAGTAGGACCTATGGCTTGATTGTTCTTGTTTACCACAATTAGTTTGCGCTCTTTCCTACCTTGACACTTGGCATCAAAGTTTTTCCTCTTTTTCTTTTTTCGGCAGAAGGCCCTGCATTAATATTAAGTAAGAATAATCACCAAAAGTCAATATTATTTGTTAATTTAACAAAATAAAATTTACATGTTCTTGCCTTGTTCCTCGGATTGTTCGTTTGTTTCTTGATTGGAAGAATCCTCAAATTATTCATGTACCATTTGTGAAGTTCGAGTGGTGGAATCCAGTGACTTTTACTGCAATTGTTCACGTAATGCTTGTGATGCAGGAGAGGTAAAGTTCAGTGACTTTTGTTGCACTTTCTCATGTACAATTTGTGCTGGAGGAGAAGCAGAAGGAAGAGGCAGTTGCAACAATTGTTCTTGCACTTGAGCTCATAATTGCGGAAGTTGTTTTTCAATTGAATTCAGCTGATGCTTGTCATTTGCCCTTGTAGCTTGAACAATTCTTTTTGTTTTCAACGATGAAACCTTTTGGTTCAGCAAAGATGCAAGTGATCCGGTTGCAATGCAATTTTTAGCCTTTTTGTTTTTACTTGAGTGCCCGTCCTGACTCATGACTATTCAAAATTATGTCAAAATCAAAACATTAAATAAGAAATATAAGTTATTAAAGAAAGAATAGAACATTTTTCTACATCATGCTTGAACAGTTGGATTCAAATTTAGATAACTTTGGCAAATTGAGGAAAGTAGGTACCTGACTGAAAGAAATTCGATTCAAATTTAGATTAGACTAATGCAACTATAAGGCTTGGACTGCAACGCAGAAATAGGACTTAAGCACCAGTCCAGCAATGCATGATCTCAATAGTGAAATTAGCACTGTACACCAGGATAACCCAAGAAGAATATGGACCGACAATCTTCAAAACCTTAACACAGTTAAAGGAAATAATCTAGTGAAACTGTATTATCCCAACAATTGCAAAGGTGATATCAAAGTCTGATGTTGCGGTAAAGAAGTTTTTTATGATATAGTAATAGAGTAATTGATCATTATGCCGTCCTATTTGCAAATTACTTCTCTTTTGGCCTTTAATGTGATAGGGAAAGAGGAACCAAAAAAACAGGCGACCACAATATTTTTCCCTTGAAGATACAGAAAGAATTAGTCTTCTCGAATGACATGATCATCTCATTTGTTCTATTATTTTTAGAAATGAAAGGAAATATTGCAAGAGCAACAGTAGGAATTAAATGTAGATCAGTGTGTTGATCATAGTCTAGTTTTCTATTTTTATAGCAATATTACTATATGAATTACATCATTGTGGTACGATTTCTCTGCTTCACAACTACATTTTCTCCATATTTACACTGACGGCTGAAATCGACGTGAGAAAATAATTAAATTCAATTGGTTTGGCGGTTGCTGCAGCTCAAACTGTAATGGTTGTTGTAAACAGTATTCACTATCAATTCAAGTAGCAGTAAACAGCGCCAATAATTGTCCTTGAAGGTTACAAGAAAATAACCAATCATACAAAGATATGTACCAAAGACTTTGAAACTAGAAGAACATAACAGATCTTGGCATTGTTACCTGGGATGATTCTATCCACCTGGAATGGTAAAGTCCCTAGGATGATTCTATCCACCTGAAAATGTAAATAATAAGCCCATATACTCCAGTTATTGACATGACATAGAGTTAAGGTTAAAATATAGAAACAGTACGTGCAACTTATGCATTCCAACAAGAAAATACTATATAAAAAATAATTAAAATTATATAAACAGGAGTAATTCCAAAATATTGATAAAAAATATTATTACTCACTCTAAACAGAATATATTTAAAAGAATATAAGAAGTTTCTTCTTTATCATCTGATTCCATCCAGTCCCAATCAGTATCATCAAACTCATTCTGCTCTTCCGATGTTCATATAATTGTATCATTTGAATGTTGTGCATTAGATGGAATATCAACGACATCAACGGGTACATCGTTTCTTGAGCATCCAATGTCAACATCAACTAATCTGCGCAAGGAACCAATGTTATCATTAGGCTCCCTCCAAAATGTGTCTTCAATATTGGGACAATTCTCTTCCTCTAAATCATATAAATCAACTGGGACTTTATTCCTTGCATAATAAACATCTTTCTCGATAAGATCCTCCATATAAAACTTGATAAACTTGTGATGCCAACACAAAAAGGTCATCTGTACTACATAATTTCTTAAAGTACACACGGGTCAACCCATATTATTCTATTTTATTGTGAAATCATTTACATCTAAATAGTACAACACTAAAACAACCCCAATAATCAATCTCAATAATATCCTGAATAGCTCCATAATAGATAACCTCACCATCCATGGGATTTTGGTCCCTAGAGCTAGCAAAGCTATCGGTTGTTGCTGATAAAGTCACTCCACTGTTTTAAGTCTTCATTGAGAATCCCGTTCTATAGTATGAAATTGGTATCCATTAATGAAATATGCAGTATATCTTTTGGCGATCGCATTAGGCCCTTTAGCTAGAAATCTTACATAATCGGGCACTTCAATGTTTTTAACTTTCTCTGCAAACCAATTATTGAATTCCCGACAATGATTTCTTGCTCTTTCCCAAGCATTTGATCTATTGTGATTGCTAATTAAATTTTTATATTCCTTGCAATCATGAATATTTCAAAATCAATCATATTATTAAAAAAATGAAGTATAGAATAAGTATAATTTATCTTACTCGATAAACTTTTCCACTTGTTCATCTCCAGTATTGAACAGAGCATATCGATGTGCTTCATAAGATAACTGTGGATCCATGTGAAAAGTATTTTTCTTCTTACTTCCAATTGGATGGCCTATACTAGGGAATATGGATGACAAATTTTGAGGGCACTCATCATCTATAATTGGGTATCTACTGAATCTTGTCTTCACACTGTCATGTAGGTATCTTGAACAAAATATCAAACACTCTTCTGCCAAAAATCCCTCTGTTATCGATGTTTCTGGACAAGATCGATTACGAACAAATGCCTTGTATTTACATAAAAGCTTCTCAATGGGATACATCAAACGAAGATGAGCTGGACCCCAAGCTTAATTTCATTCACCGAATAAATAGGAAAATGTGGTATTATATCAAAAAAAGTTGGATGAAAAAATCTTTTCAAGCTCAAAATTTATTTCAAAAATTTCAGAGTTCATTTTTTCAAGATCTCTTCGCCTTATGGCCATCTTTCCCCAAAGGATGATCAGAATTCATTTTTTCAAGATCTCTTCGCCTTATGGCCTTACTACGAATAGCTGTAAAAAAATTACCCAACCTAATCAAGGCCAATGAAACACTCTTGGGCAACGTCTTTCTAACAGTAACCTTGAGCAAGTAATGCATTAAAAATGAGCATCACAACTCTTGTAACCTGATATTTTCATCTCCTTCACGTGCACGTGTTCTGAAATATTTGAAGCACAACATTGTGGTAACTTGGCATTTTTTATGACGGTACAAAATAAACTTTTCTCTATTGGTTTCATGTAGAAACAAGCTTGAGCCAAACTCACTATTCCATCATCGTCTTCTCTTTGTTGTAACTTCTTTCGTATCCCCATTTCTTGTAAGTCATAGCGAGCATTTACATGATCCTTTGACTTTGTTTCTATTTCCAATAAAGTCCCAAGCAAACTGTCACATGTACTATTTTCGATGTGCATCACATCAAGATTGTGCTTCAATTTGTTCTGCGCCCAATATGGCAATTAAAAAAAATAGATTTTTTTTCCACGGACCCTTGTTATCTCGAGGTATTTTCTTTTTGCCCTTTCCAAAAATATTATTGAATTCAAGCAGCTCATGAAATAATTCTACACACGACAAAGGAGTAGGTGCTGGTCTATGTTCCTCCTTACCATCAAATGACTTCTTATCTTTCCCCAAAGGATGATCATGAGGCAAAAATCTTCGATGGCCCATATAACACATCTTATGACTGTGTTTTAGATATAGAGAGCATGTGTCATAATTACAAGTAATGCATGCCAACCTCCCCTTGGTGCTCCATCCTGAAAGCATAGCTAATGCTGAAAAATCACTAACTGTCCACAACAAGGCTGAACGCATTTGAAATGTTTGCTTTGTCTTAGCACCATATGTTTCTATCCCATTTTCTCATAGTTCCTTCAATTCTGCAAAAAGTGGTTGTAAGTAAACATCTATATCATTTTCTGGAGATGAAGGACCTGGAATGATCATTGACAATATGGTATATTTTGGCCTCATGCAAATCCATGGTGATAAATTGTAGTTCATTAACATGACAAGCCACGTGCTATGAGATATGCTCATGGTTCGAAATGAGTTGAAACCAACACTTGAAAGACCCAACCTAACATTACGTGGATCTTTGGAGAAGTCGGGATGTAGAGAATCAAAATCCTTCCAAGCTTCTCCATCAGCAAGATGCCTCAAATTCCCATCATTAGGTCGTTCATTAGCATGTCATCTCATTCCAATAGCTGTTTCAGGACACATAATATCCTTTGAAGCCTAGGATTCAGGGAAAAGTACCTTAAAACCTTTGCAGGAACTATAGAACTTGCATTAGTCAGGCACGATTAGAACTTTTCCATCTAGAAGACCCACAAACAGAGCAATTATCGGCTTTTGCATTGTCATTCCAAAATAGCATGCAATCATTAGGGCATGCATGTATTTTATCATAATGAAGACCCAAATAATTTATCATATTTTTAGCCTTGTTGAAAGACTCTGGCATCTTCGCAAAGGGAAATGCCTCTTTTAGCAACTCTAACAAGTCTGAAAAGGCTACATTACTCAACCCATGCAAAGACTTAAACAAGTACAACCGGATGGTGAAACTCTGGTTATTGAAGTTTTAACACCCTGGATATAATTCTTGTTTCCCTTCCTCTAATAAGTTAAAAAATCTCTTAGCATCTTCATATAGAGCCTCTCTCATCCCTTCTTGTTATACTGGCTTGCCTTCTACATTTCTGAATATATCATGAAGTAATCCATCAATACCATCACGCATGTTAGAACCTTCATCATTATTGCTTTGATGAGGTGTAATTCTAGAGGAAACACCTTCACCATGGAAACCCATTCGGTGTAACCATCAACAAAACCATTAACGGCCAAGTGATCCTCCTCCATATTTCTATAATGCCAACAGCGATTAATGCATTTTGTGCAAGGGCATAATATTTCCTTTCCTTAGGAAGCTCGTTCATATGCCTTATCAAAGAAACCATTCACTCCACGAATATACTCATCCGTCCATCTATGTAGATGCATCCAACTTTTATCTACATTATCCATGAAAATCATATACAACAAAAGTAAATCAACACATTTTTTTAAAAAAAAGAAAAGTAAACCAACACAATTAAGAAACAGAGAAAAATAGGAGAATTACAAATAAGTTGGGATTTATTCTGCAAAACAACAACGTTAATATTGAATATAGTGCTGCCTAGATATACATTCTTTCAAGTTCAAGTCTCTCTATGGTGAAACAACAGATCTAATGCAGTATCAGCAGTTTTTACAAAACACACATCAAAATTTATCCCTTTTGTTTGATTTCCAAGTCCAATACTATTTCAAGGTTGTTAAAGCTAAGATTCACAAGCACAAGGACCTAGCACTTTAGAGTTTACAAAGATCTCAAGGACCCGGAGCAGTGCTTATGCCATGGAGGGGTACCTTAACCATCAACCCAATTACCTTTAGTCATCCATTTTTACTTTTACTCGAAGTTTTAGGCACATGTAAATTGTCAACTTGGTAACTCCATATTGCCAGAAAACATATAGTAGGCATATAAGATCATGGTAAGCCTTTCAAAGGTTCATATGCACAAAAATTCAATACATTAAATCAAACATATATAGAAGACGTTTTACTACCATCAAAGTACGAAGATGTAAATAGTGCATAGCCAGTTACAATATTGACCCCAGAATCCCTTATCAGAATACTAATACAAGGATAAATCATAGCGAATGGACTGAGAGAGTCTAATAATATTAGTGACTATAAGATTGATCTTAACATGTCTCAGAACACTTAGACTACTAAACTCCAGAATTGAATTTTTGGCCTTTTTACATAGGTCTGTTCATGTGAAAGTGCAACATATATTTGTACAAAAAAAAAACTTTAACAATTGAATCATATCTAAGTTGCAGAATGTTATGTAATTCTTATTTCTGTTTGTAGTGGATATATGGCACCAGAATATGCAATGCATGGATAATTTTTAGTCAAATCGGATGTTTTTAGCTTTGGAGTACTAGTCCTAGAAATTTTAAGCGACCAAAAAAATACTAGTTTCAAAAATGGAGAATCTGTGGAAGACCTTCCGAGCTATGTAAGTAACTAGACTAATCAAGCAAGTAATCCTAAATCAAAATTAGTTGGGACCTGCTACATGCATTATTATTAGCCTTTTGGAATAAAATGTATTCCAAAATATGCTATGTTTTAGAAAAACAAGAATTGGTTACTCTTCCTACTTCTTTTTCATATGATTTCGTATGATTAAAGAAGGACTACATACAAGGGTCATTAAAGAACTTCGACTTCTTTAAATGAACTTAGGAAGCACCAAAGTAGTAAATGTTGTGCTGCAATGTATACTGCAAATTGGGTAGGTAGTTTCTGCTTTCTGTTTTTTTTTTTCGCCTTTCCTTAGTGAGTATGTTTCTCACTGCAATGTGAAGACAACTCTCAGACTATTGATCTATTCTTGGTTGAGCAAACTTCAAGTTTGATGAGTTAAGACCTACACTTATATTTTGCTGCCAAGAGATGATATCATGCTACAGAACAACAACAACTTTAAGCTTTTACCTCTCTGAAACCTGAGAAGTCTAATCATGTACATATCGTGCTATAGAACAACAAACACTTTAAGCTTCAAACTTGAAGCATTTTGTCATTAGAAAAAAAATCAAAGAATGGGGCGCTAAAGAAAACTAATAAAAATGCCCAAAAAAATGCACCCAAAATCACACATATTAAATAAATTTACATGTATTTCTTAAACAAAACAATAAACCATGAACTCAATACATATCGATGAAATTAAAAAGAAGACCACAAATCCAAAAAGGGAAAAACAAATAGGAAATAATACTAGGAAGAAATAGTGAAATGAAGAAGAAATTAAATTAGCACAATCGAGGAGATTTACTGAATATAGCAAAACTTAGGATTTGAGATTTAGATAATACCCATTTGTACCCTTATTTGACAAAAAATTAAAGAGAACCCATTAAAGGTAGGCGAAAAACTTGAGAGAAAGAAAGTACTTGTGATTTCACCCGCTCAAATCCTAAGTCTTGGAATGATGTTAGTTTCTTTGTTTCCTTGGAGTTTTAGACACCAAAAATTTTCAGTTTTCTCTAACAGAGAGATTGAAATATAGGTTTTCTTCGAGCAATCAATACTGGTTTAATAGGAGAAGAAGGTGTTCTTTGCCATGCTGCTTTGGTGGAAGTTTTATGGATGAAAGACGGTGGAAATTTTGGTCGGAGATGGGGTGGAGACGCGCGATAAGGGGTTTTGGGTTTTTGGGGATGCCGTCTTTTTTTCTGTCAAAAGAAATTTTGTATTTCAACCGGCATAAATATACATCAATTGTTCTTTGGGACTATAGAACAAATCTCAAACTTGATCAACTATCTACTCTACAACTAGAAAAGTTGTTTAACTAACTCCTAACATACAAAAATGTGAATATAGTCAAGGAGTACATTAAGGATAGCAGTTTATGTACTGTAGGGTGGGCTGCCATTTTGGCTTCTTCAGTCCAGTGATGTGCACCTGGATTGCGATCTGTCGTGCTCTATCTATAGCTTCTTTGCTCGACTGCCGTGCTCTATCTGTAGCTTCTTTTCTCGACTGTCTAAATCTTCTTTCATTCCTTTCCATCCAAATATTATATACAACTGCTGCAAACACCACTCCTAGAATGGTTTTCCTTGGTTTTCTGTTGGTTACTCTAGCAGAGACCCATTGCACCTCTAGCTCCCAGTTGTTTATCAATCTGTTGAAGTTCAACCACTTTAACAATGCCACAGTGATTGGGAATAAGAGCGGTCAAAGAACAGGTGGTCGTGTGTCTCTACAATGTCATTCCCACATAGTGAACAAGACTGGTCAGTGTGGATACCCCATTTTTCTAACCTGTCAACTGTTGCCAAATGTCTATACAATGTCATCCATAATATGAACTTCTGTTTTGGCAGTAGTCCAGGCACCAACACTAATTTTTTCCAGGGGACTTTGGGGTACTGTGGAATAGAGTGTATATATGCTCTCCTGATGTTGTATCTTCCATTCTAGCAGCATGTTTGCATTGCTGCCCAGTCGTGTGCCCACCATTCCGTTGCTCCAAATATTTTTCTTACCAACCCGCTAGCCTGCGTTGGTGTTTCTATAGTATCAACTGCTTTTTTCTTTATATAATGACAGTGGATCCATTTGATCCAGAGTTTATCTTCTTTTGTATTAGAGCCCATAGCAGCTTTGACAAGGCTGCTTTGTTCCACCTCTCATAGCAAATGACATTCAAGCATCCAGCTGCCACTGGCTTACATACTGTTTCCCAAGCTATGGGGGGCCTATGACTTGTATCATGATTGCCAGTCCATAAATAGTTTCTGCATATTCCATCAACCAGTTTGATGACTTTCTTTGGAAGGAGAAAGACCTAGGCCCAATAGGTTTGCATTTCAAACAGAACACTCTTGATCAGTTGGAGTCTTCCAGCATAGGATAAGACCTTGGATGACCAGCTCTGTCCACTATCATGTCAACCAAAGGGAGGCATTGTGTGATTGTGATCTTTTTTGTTGATAAGGGAACTCCCAAGTATTTGAAGGGGAGCTTCCCTTCTGTTAGTTGAAAGTCTAGCAGTAGCTTCTCCTTGACTTCTTTTGAGACACCTGCTATGTACAAAGAGCTTTTCTCCAAGTTTTCTTGCAGTCCAGACATCTGGGAGAAGTTATCAAATCTTTCAGCAGTAGCCTCATTGAGATTTCATCACCTCTACAGCACATCAAGAGATCATCTGCAAAACAGATATGAGTGAGTTGTAACTTGGAACATTTGAGGTGGAACTTGAAGTCTGGGTTCCTGTTTAGTTGCTTCAATGTTCTGTTGAGGTATTCCATGACTAAGACAAACAGTTAGGGAGACATTGGGTCTCCCTGTCTTAATCCTTTTCTTGCTGCAAACTCCCTTGCAAGACCTCCATTAACTAGTAAAGAGAAGCTTGTTGTGGAGACACACTACATAATTAAAGTGACCATTTTGTAAGGTACACCAAATTCCAGCCACTGCCCTCAGAAAACCCAATTCAACAGAGTCATAAGCTTTCCTAAATCCACTTTGATTATGCACCTGGGAGATACTGCCTTCTGTGAGTAAGCTCCTATCAGTTCATGAGCCATAATGACATTGTCTAGGATGTTTCTCCCCTCTATGAAAGTTGATTGTGCATGCCCCACCAGATAGTCCACAACTATTTTAAGTCTGTTTGTAAGGATCTTTGCAATAACTTTGTACATTGTTGAGCAGCAAGCAATGGGGTCTATATTCCTTGACATAGTTGGGATTTTTCACTTTCGGAATCAATGTAACAGTTGTGCAATTAATCTCTTTCAATAATTTCCCAATTTGAAAGAATTTCTGCACTGCCTCTATAACCTCCTCACCCACTATAGGCCAGAACTGTTTGAAGAATTCTGCAGGGTAACCATCTATTCCAGGAGCCTTGTCATTAGGGAGCTTATGTACTATCTGGTTGATTTCTTCCCTTGTTACTGGAGCTAATAATTGTTGTTGTTAGTGCGATGATAGACATGGCTCATCTCTAGCCACATTGATGTCTATTCCAGGAAGCTGATTTGCTGTTGTGCCCAGTAGCTGTTGAAAGAATTGAATGAACTCATGCTGGATCTGCTGTGGATCAGTAATCCTCCTCTGGTTGTCATTGAGAATGCTGCTCACCCTGTTTCTTGCTTGTCTGGACTTCATATATACATGAAAGTACTTTGTATTGCTATCACCCAACTGGATCCAGTTTACTCTTGACTTCTGTCTCATTATTTATTCTTGAATGACTTTCCACTTTTCAATGTTTTCTAACAGTTTCTTTTCTTCTTCAATCACTGCTTCATTGAAATAATCTTCATTCAGTTTTCCTTGAATTACCCTCAGACCTTCTCTCATTTGTTGTAGCTTCTTCTCAACAGATGAATGCTCCTGGTGAATGGTTCTGGTCTCATGCTCAATTTTTCTCAGTTTGATCCAAATAGAATACATAGTGTATCCTTGGACTTGTTGTCTCCACACTCTTTGAACTGCTTCCTTGTATTCTTTTTGTTGCATAACTGTTAGTAGTAGCCTGTATGGTCTATTCACTTTAACTTTAACTATTTCAGTGTCTATCAATATAGGGGTGTGATCTGAGCATCCAAGTAACATGTATACTGCTTCCACTCCTGTGTAAGAATTGAACCAAAGATCATTACCAAAGGCCCAGTCTATATGGCTATAGACTCTGGCTTCAGCATTCCTTTTGTTTCTCCATGAGAATTTGTTGTCTCTTTTGGTGAGCTGCCCCACTCCAATGTCATTAATACACCCTGAAATTCAGCTATCTCTGAAGGATGCACTGGCTGACCATTTATCCTATCCTCAACCCCTAGCAGGCTGTTGAAATCCCCCATTATAAGCCAAGGGCCAATATGTTGGACAGCTCTCAAATCCCTCCATAGTGGTGCTCTGTGTTGGGTGTGTGTAGGCCATATATAAAAGTGATGTAGCTAGTAAAGGTTGAATTCTTATCTTTCACCTGACAATGGATTAGTTGATCAATGCTCTCTAGTAGTATCACCGGAACATTTACATCTTTCCACATTATCCATATCCTTCCGTTAGGAACATTTGCATAGTTGTTCCCTATTGTCCACTCACCTCCCAGCTTCTTATGGATTGCCATTGAGTTTTTTTGCTTCACTCTAGTTTCTAGACAAGCTATCATATCAACTCTATTAGTCCTCAGGAATTTGACTAACTCTCTTTGTTTGTAGGACTTGTTTAGTCCTCTAATGTTCCAGGATACAATAATCATGGGGAAATAGTGGATTTTGTGCCTCCTGGATCTAGTAGACCTGGCTCTAGGCTGCATTCTCCCTTCTGTTGGTTCCCATCAGGAGGCTCTAATATAGTGAGCACTGCAAATGTATTTCTCCTAGCTACTTCAGCATAGTTGGTCTCTTTGTTTTGGTTTCTATCTTTAGAGCCTTGGACAATTGCAATCTACTTGCCTTTGTTATTCCTTTGAGCTTCTACTACACGTAAATCCATTGGTTTTTCATTCTGTTGCCAATCTAATGTCTCCTCAGTTACAACTTTTGGTTGCCATTGCACTCTGGTTATCTTCTTTTTCCTCTTTCTCTACCTCTGGACCTCTTCAATCTGTTGTTCCTCCTTCTGACAGTCTCCATTTTTGTGCCCAAATATGTTACATTCTAGACAGAAGGTACGCTTCCATTCATACTCCACATTTTGTAGCCAGCTTTTTCCATCTGGTATCTCAATATAGACATTCTCAGGCAGAGGTTGAGTGATATCAACTTCCACGTGAACTCTCGCATAGGAGATTCTTTCGCATTCAGCAGTTAATCTATCGGTGCATAAAGGCTTACCAATTAAGCTTGTTATTCTGCCTAAGTTCTCTTCAGCCCAACATTGTATTGGCAGCCCAGGGAAACTGACCCAAATTGGGACAATTCCCATCGACTCGTTCTGAATCTGAAAGTTAGTATCCCATTCCTTCAGAATCATAGGCCTACCGTTGAACGTGTATGGTCCTTATTGCATGATTAGGTTCTTATCCTCCATAGATTTTAATTTGAAGATGAAGTACCCATCATCATGCAGCAACTTTGTAGGCGTTGTAACCTCATTCCATACTCCATAAGCATACTTTAACATTTCCTTAAATGACGGATTACCTCCTAAGACATAACCAATTAGAGCATACCTCCACTTCTGGTTCTGAATCTCTATTTCCTTAGGGTTCAACTTTGCGATTTTCACTCCATCCTTCATCATCGAAGGATAGAACTTCAGCTGCATGCCCTGATTTTGTGTCCTATTACCTTTGACTACCTCCGCCATTGTTGGCTTCTAGGTTTCATTTGAGTACGTGAGTTTCCTAGCCATCATCGTTCCACCTGCGACCTCCTTCGCCGGCGGTGCCTGCATGACTGTAGGATCACTCCCCATACCAGGAAACCAGTGTAGAAGGGGCAATGGGGTTAGTCGTTGTGGTATTCCGCTCTCTGGTGTTATCACTCTCGTCATATTTACAGTGGGAAAGTATTAGTAAGGTCGATTGGATATGGCGGGTGGTGGCCGGCGGCAGGCGGCGTCTCGCTTGCCAGCCGCCAGAGTTTCTCTCTCGTCTCTCTAAAACTTCCCGTCGTTTTTGGGGATGTTGTCCATGTAAATAGGATATGAAGTAACTAATAGACACTTTTATATTTTTATTTTTCTAATTAATTAACAAGACAAGAATTATTTTTGTTTGGCTGGTTTAACAAAATTTTAGCGGGTTTAACAAAATTATGGGAGTGAAAAAAAATCGTTTCATTATAACTTTTTCCAAAATTCCGTTCTAAACAGTCCCGTTGAAAAGTGATATGGCAACGGTTTAATGTCAATGGTAATGGTTCTATATCAAAAGTGTGTTGATATCATCCACACTCTACGGCAACGGTTTTTACCGTTGCTGTATGTGCTCTATGGCAACAGTTCTATAACCGTTACTAAGAAATTGTTTCAATAGGCTCATTTTCTGGTAGTGTCATTATCAGGGGAAAGTGTAGGTGGAAGTGATGAGGGTGGTGATGGTAGTGATAAGCAGGTGCCTCAGAGTAGTGTGCCTCAGGTTGGGGGTGTAGACCGGACCAGAAACCCCTCAGTCTAGGAAGATAGATTTGTCAGTCATGTGGCTTTCCACAAGTTCAGCGTATGGTGGCCATTACAGAAGTTGATTCTTGAGAGGAGTTTTATTGACATAGACCTTCTTCCCGTTAATCCAAATGTGCATAGACAGTTTCAAGCTAGAGTGGGTTGGAAGCATTTTCGGGATGATTGTGTGAAGCCGCATTAGCACATGGTCAAAGAGTTCTATAGCAACGTGGCCCACATCTTCAAGGGTACTAAATTGACCAAAGTGTGAAAGAAAAAAATGGTATTTCCCGGGAAGGAACTCAATGAATACTTGGGGTTCAATGAAGAAGATGATGCCATGTACAATGAAAAGTTGGCAATGGGCGAGGAGGTTCGTCCGTGGTTAGCTTCATACCTGGCTATCCCGGGTACTGTTCCAGAGTGGTTACAAACACTGGCCAAAATACTTCGGAGGACTCTCAATTTTGGGGCTGGGGGTGGTTGACTTTCGTGTGCAGTCGACTTGACCCCACTACCCATGATCAGACTTTTCCACTTGCCCGGGATGTTCTTACTGCATCAAATATGGCGGGCTATCCTATCATGGTGGGCAATGTGATGTCCCGCATCATTTCTACAATAGGGGGTTGAACATTACCGAAACTACCCTTTTCCCGACACCCTCACTATGTATTTTCATGACCTAAAGATGGAGAATAAACCTTTTGATGTCAAGGTCAAACCGGTTTCGTGGTATAGTTTAAAAGAGCCAGACAACCCCAAGGACAAGAATTACAAGCCACTTGCCTCTGCCCCAACTGGCCAGTCTGAAGAGCCGGTTGCACTAGAGCCATCCACTAAGCCCTCCACTGAGCCTACATCCATAATTGCTGACATGCCCCAGGACCTTCCACCAGTGCTGGTCCCCCTACTTCAGCTGGCCCGAGGATTCCATTTTTCCGGGCCCATCCTATCACTTCCCACGAGCTGAGACAGATACTGCATAGCTTGAACAACTGGATGTCAACTGCATCATCCAAGTTGTCCATATTGTCTTCTACCATTGCGGCTCAGTCGGCACCACAGCCAATACAGATTCCACGGTCGATTAAGGATATATCAAAGAAGATCCTGGAGAACCGGGATAAGATTATTAGTACTCAAACTGCCTTGTCTAAGCCAGTAGATTCGCATGACAAGGCTCTGAAGGAGCTTGTCCGGGAGCACAAGAAAATGCACAAAACACGGGCGTCCAAGGATTCTGTGAAGGAGCTTTGAGCAGATGTGGACAAGCTGAAGGCAAACCAGCTACCTTTAGGCTTGCTATTTGAGGTTCTAGCTCCAGCACCGGTACCACCAACAGAGCCACAGCAGGATCAGGCACAGAGGCTTCCAAAGAAGAAGAGAAAGCTCCCTAGTGCATATGAGGCCATCATCCAATTGGCGGACCCACTGGAGGCTTCCTCCAGTTAGTTACAGGATGTACCTGTTATATAGCCTGTCGAGATCCAGGCCCTAGTCCCAACAGCTGAGCATCAGAAGACCGGGAACTAGTCTGAGGTTTCGCGCATATAGAGGACCAAGGGACCACTAATGACCCTATGCAGACGGACCCGGCTTAGGGAGTTCCCATATCTTTTCCTTATGTTTTATGGTTCTTATTTGTTTAGTTGGAATTGGGGACAATCCCAACTTTTATTTGAGGGAGTGTGACCTACATTTTATACATTGGATGGTTGTATATATAGATTGATTTAGTTTATGCTTTAATTTGATTTTCTATTGGTCTATATGTAACTTTACATTTACTTTTATTGTACTTTTTCTTCTATTTGGTCTGTATAAAAATTTACACCATTGTATATATTCATCCCCGGTTGTATATTCTAATCCCCTATTGTGAATATTCATTCTATTTTTTTGTTTTCGTAAAAAAAAATTGTTTTTAGCTTGGTAGATAGGCTCGTAGCCTTTTGTTTTATTTTTGGCGCTTTCATTAAGCCTTTGGTTTTCTTAATGCCACGGTTATTTCCAAAGGTAGAGTATTATGTAAACCGGGTGGCTCTTCCCAATGATAGATGGCGTGACAACCTTCTTTAGGATTTGAGTCTATTTTTGTTTTTGTTTTTAGTAGTTTGTAGTTAAGGGTACATCAAACAAAGATTCACTTGGACCTAGCACATTTGCCTTTGATCCCATTGTCAAAGAAAAAATTTTATGCTTAGGATGGTGAATGTCGTAACCATGAGACTCTCGTGTTGACTAACAATCATCTAAATGGTGTTTTAGACCATCACGTGCTTGAATCGTAACTAAGGTCATTGTGAGCCCTCGACTCGATGTCTTTAGCAATCCCTAGCGTGTGTGGTGAAAAATGGAATTGCAAGTCCAAGTCCTGAGGCAATGGTCTAGAAATTTGACTTAAGAAGTGATTATAGGCCCTCTTTGATCTAAATGATAGTTGAACAATTCCATAACCTACCAATGATATAATTCCTAGTAACCCCCTTGAGCCTTAAACCTTTCTCTTTCAAGAACCAATGCTATAAGCCTATACCCGTTCTAAAATATACCCTCTCTTGGCACCTAAATCTTCCCTTGAGTAATGACAAAAGTATAAGTTTGTGGGAGAGATGAGAAAGGAAACAAAGTGGTAAAGTTACAAAATTAAAGAAAAGGAAGGCAATGAAAAAGAAAGAAAAGAAAAAGACAAAAAGAAAGCTCAATATGAAAAAGAATAAAAAGGGATTCAATAAAAACAAAAGAGAAAAAGGTGTGAAAAGTAGAAAAAAGAGAAACGTTTTGAATTGCATATGAAAGAGTGACATTTTGTCTCTCTAACCCCTTGAAAATAAGTAAAATACTCAATGAGTCAAGAGAATTGGGCCAAATGAATCAAAAGAAGTACTTAAGGGAAGATGGAACCCATTTAGACAAAAAACGTTTCCTACCTTGAACCAAAGCCTTCACATTGACTCCACAAAAGTCCTATATGATCTTGAGTTGAATGACACTTGCATTAGTGGATACTTACATTAGGGTCAAGCATATGGTACTTAGAGCCGGACTTGTGACCTTTCTTTTAGAGAGACGAGTGAATTGCCATGAACCTCTATTTATGTGCTTATACTCTAAAAGGTGAGGTTTTCTTAGGGAGAGTTAACGATATTGAGTTTGGGTTCCATAGCAACCAAATTAATTGAGAGAGTTCTTTATTGTAATGAGCCAACTCTTGATGCTCTTATTTCACACTTGATCCATTGTTTTTTTCAAAGTTTAAATGTTGTTAATTTTTCATTCATATTGAGGGCAATTGTTACTTTAGGACAGTTGGAATTTCTTGTATTTTCCTTTAAGGGATGGATCTTATTTTGTTTGCTTGAGGCGTGCAAAGGCTTAAGTTTGGGGGAGTTGATAAGTAGGGATTTTAATGTGTTTTGTGCTCCTACTTGCCTATGCTTTGATTATAAATTGCTACAAAATTGTCCCAAAAGGCTCATAAGTTGTGCTTGATAGCAAGTTTGAGCGATAAAGTGAGAAAATATCAAAGATTGGCTCAAAAGGAGTGAAACCTGCTCAAGCATCAAAGACGAATTAAACCGAAGGCAAACAGGCCTAGTGCGGACTACACAAAGTCGAATGCTGCCGCACTAGGTGGTTCACAGAATTGGCAAATCCAGGCTTAGGCAATGCAGCCAAGGTACAGATTTAGCGGTCTGTGGTGAAGGATTTGTGGCCGCACTACCTTTTTATACTGTCCGCAGACAAGAGATTCAGAAAGGTGGAAAATGCCTAAGTCCAAGCCATGCGGTCCGCGATCATGATTGTGTGGATGCGCCTGCTGCCTCCGTAGTCCCGGTCCATTTTACGCGGTCCACGAAGCCCAAGTTTAGAGAGCCCAGATTAGAAATCTAAGAGCCTAGTGCGGCCGCGGTCCGTTTTCTGTGGCCCGCACTAACCCTGCAGGGGTATTTTTGTCCATTTTTTCCAGCCTAATATAAATAGAACATTTTAATATTTTTAGGTTATCCGTTAAATCCAGAACTGAGCTGCGCTCATGGGAACCTCATCTGTAGCCACTATTGGCATCTTAACTTCAAAATAACGATAGATTCTTGTATTTCAATTTAGCAATTAATTATTATCCCTTCTTCTTCATCTATTTCTTCATTTTCTTTGTCAAACGGGAGTAGCTAAAGCTATTAGCTATGGTTGTTGCTCAACCCTAGTGTGGGTAATTAACGGGAGTTGACATCTAGGGTTAGATTCATTGTGGGTGTTTGCTATTTGGGTTGATTTTATGTTTTATGAATTCGTAGTTGCAAACACTAATTTGAGCTTTGTGGGTAAAATCACTCTCTACCGAGAGGTGTGAGAATGGGTAAAATTATGTAACGGTTATAGCATAAGCCCCAATTATTTAAATTGAATCTTAGTAACATCTACCCATCAATTAGCCACCTAGGTAATATCACGACCCTAATTCCCATTATATACAACTTTAGCAATCATCTCATAGCATAATTTGGTTTTAATTAGTAGTTTGATAACAATAGTTTATAATCAAAACCCCAAAAAAGTATGAAAGTGACATTTGGAGAAAATACACAATACTAAGCTAGATAGATATATCGACTCCACTACTAGCTTCCTGAGGAAATCGATCCCGACCCTCAAATCACTCTTCCTGCCTTGTAGTAGCATTGAGTTAGCAACGATCACTTTTTGGCGCCGTTGCTGGGGAGCTTATGATGTTGACTATCTGTTTAGTTAGCTTTGTGTTTTACTTCTCTTTCCTTCTTGTTTACTAATTTTGTTTGTGTCGGTCACTCAGGTACAAATGGAACTCAATGCTAATGACCCTCTTGGCAACGTGATAGCTGGGGAGGAGGTAGATGATCTTGAACAAGATGAGGTTTTACCTCAAGATCAACATATAGGCCTTCAGGACAATGCAAATGAGAACAACAATATTCCTGACCCTCCTCCGCCACCTCCAAGAGTGTGTCCCAATGTTTTACCAAATCAAAGATATGCTAGTGCCTTTGTTCCTCCCAAAATTTAGGCGGGAACTTTCAAATCACAAATGTCATGTTGGCCTTGCTTGAGAAATGAGGATATTTTACGGGCACCTCCGATCGAAATACCTATAAGCACTTGAAGGGATTTTTAGATACATGATGGGGAAACAAGCAGACGAACATGTCAGAAGATGCACTTAGATTGAGGATTTTCCTGTTCTCTCTTCGGGTTAGAGCATCACATTGGTTAGAAAGGCTCCCCAAATATTCCATCACAATGTGGGATGAATTGGAGGATAAATTTATTGCCAAGTTCTTTTCACCACGCCATATGGAAATACTTCGGGGTAAAATATTAGCCTTCAAGCAAGAGCCAACGGAACCTTTGCACGAGATATGGGAAAGGTATAGAACAATGGTGAAATAGTCCTAATAACAAGATGACCGAGGCGATGATTCAACAAACCTTTTACCGGGGCATCAACACCACGGATCAATGCATTGTGAACCAATTGGCCGGGAGACATTTTATGAAACTTTCGTACAATGAGGCATGTGAGGTACTTGATGAGATGGACGACACTTCTTCGGCATGGAAAAGTAGAGCAAATGTGCCCCAAGGTGACCCCACGATCATTCATTTGCACAAGGAATTACACGACCATGGTCAAACTATTTCCGAACTCACTACTATCATGAACCAATTGGCGAAGGAGCAATTACAACAAGTCCAAAATCCGCGCCAAGTCAATGCCATGAAAGATATTTCTATGCTTAAAAGGAGGAAAAGAGGACAATAATCTCAAGTGAATTGTGAGCAATATGACACCAACAATGATGGTGGTGGTTTCTCAAATGAGTATTATGATGATCAAAAAGAAGAGGTTCAATATGTCAATAACTATCAAGGTAATAGAGGAAACTCTTCAATCCAACAATGGCGACCCCCAAGAAATTGGGGCAATCAACAAGGTGGTGATAATTGGAACAACTACAACCAAGGAGGAAATTGGGGGAACAACAATTTGTGCAACCAAAGGAATTGGAATGGGAAACAACAATTGGAACAACAATGGTAATCAAGGCGGGTGGAATAATAATGAAAACCAAGGCAGCCGATGACAAGGCTTTCAAAGGCTCCAAATATACCAACAACCAAACAATCCGCCTTTGTTCCAACCAACAACCAAGGCAGTAGAATTATAAGTATGCTTTCACTTATGACAAAATTCACAAATCCATAATTTTTCATTTTCACCACACACGTCATATCTTTGTCGAGTGGACTATTTCTGCGTTCATTATGAAAGAGTCATATTTTTAACTTTTAAAAAGTGTATATTTAGTCAGTAAAGGGGATCAAAATACTAGTCAATGGAATTAATTTAAGATTGAGACATAATAGCTGTAAACATTAAAAAATCAACAATGCGGTGAAAAGTGATTTATTCTGGACCTAGTAGAAAATTTTACGTTGCATTTGATATGATTATGAAGGCAGTTAAACTCTTCTAAATATAACTTGCCCAATATATAGAAGTTAAAAGAACTGTTGTATTATTACCAGAACTTTGGGTATGCGAAAGTAGTATGAATGAGATTGGTTTCACATAATATGCTTTATGTCTAATAAAATTAGAGTGAAGATTTGCCAAAGATAACAAAGAAGGGAAAGGAACTTACAGCAGAATTATTCAAAGTACCATTTTGGATAGTGTAAAGAAGAAGTAATCTTGGGTTGAAATGAATGGAAAAATCAAATGCAGTAGAATCAGTAATATTTTACCAAGGGGTACAGTTGTTAATTATAGAGTAAAAATGTTTGAAATCTGAAGTGGACGTACGTAGTAGTGGGGGAAAAGAAACAGAGAAGAGGCAAAAAATGGGAATGAGCTGGCCATGAATGAATAATGATGAGGCATGTTGATGTTTTAACGTCAGTATCACACGAGAGGGGTGATCTATGTGGCACTAAATTTTTTGCTGACTAAACTATAAAAGGACCTGGTTCTTTTATATATTTCAACTACTACTATTTGCAGAATAATAAATAAAGAAAATAAATAACACAGAGATTTTTACGTGGAAAGCACCTAGCTCAAAATGTTAAAAACTCACGACCTACTACTCAATAGAATTTTTTCAAACTTTCACTAAAATCATTGAGCCAAAACAGCATTTACAATACTCCTTGTAAACCTAAGGATTACTCTAATCTTGTTGTGGTACACAACCTCAACTGTTGTGACAACTTCAAGTTAACTCTAACTTGAACACTCTTGGTTCCTAATATAATTGCTTTTATGAAAGCTGAAAGGTATAAAGTAAAATCACCTACTACAATTGAATTAGAATAAAAGATAGACACATGGAACTCGTTCTTCTATCTCGTTCAAGTAGCTTCGGATTGCACACTCGAATCACACATAAATTGCTTGCAAAATTGCCTTGCTCTATTGCTCTCAATTTAAGTTTAACTTTATCTTATGTGCATTACCTGTAAAAGAGAACAACACTGATATTTAATGATTTAGTAATTAGAGATTGACTGGGATTCAAATGCTACACTCCTATCATAGAAGAGTTCAAGATGATCTTAAGCTCTAACACTATCTTTTTCCTAAGTTGTGTTCTCTTCATGTAAGGAGTCTTTCTCTCCTTATCCAATATGCAGTCTTTTCGCTCAAATAAGGAGATATTCCTTCTTGATCAGTTAGATTTATCTCCTTCACATACGTCTCATATGGATAGGTTGATCATGAATGTGCTTCACAAGATGGACCTGGTCCATGTTTGAGTTCTTTTGTCAATCTTCAAAACATCACCTATTCTTGGGCCAAAAAATTCTCCCCTTTTGATTCATGACAAACTATGTGTTTTTTACTTACTTGGATCCTGTGAGAACTCAGCTTAACCATCAATACAAAAGTTAGAAAATTCACTTATCATACCATGTTAATTAGGTTATAAATAACACTTATTCAGAATGTGTAAAGCACAATATTTTTTTCCTCTTTTGGCATCATCGAAAAGTTGCATACAAAGTGTGAGTCCCATATTTTAATAAGTACACATGGCCACTGGGGCAACTGCAAGTACAATCATGGTTTAATCATCAGTAATCAAGCAAACATATTTAAACTATCAAGGAAAGATTAACATTGAACAAGAGAAAAAATACTAGATATCATTGATAGAAGGTTGCTACCACAATCCACATCCATAAAGCAAAAAACATTTAAAACATGAGCAAAAAAGGTAAAAGAAATCCCTAATCCGGGTCGCTGAAGGTACTAGAGAGGTTCAGGAGACAAACGCTAGAATTCCTAAGGCTTTGGGGAGCTAGAGGGTTGGTTTAGGGCTTGGAGAAGATTCAACATATTGTTAAGAATTCCAGCATTCTTCTCCTTTTCCTTGGTAAGCTCAGTTCTGAGAGCACCCCACTTAGATTCCACCTCTTCCACACGAGCCTTGAGCCTAGCAATCTCAGCATCTTAGGCTTCATATTCTTGAACAAAATCCTTTAATTTACTGTTGATACGAGTATTCTGGGATAAACCATGTTTATTTTGGATGACATTGACTTAATCGTCACAAGAAATCAGAGTATTAATGCCAAAGTGATCCTTGTTTGAAGTCATTTCCCATTTCTTCAAAGGCACATTGCACCTATCTAGAATCGTAGCCAGTATAAATCCATATGAGCCTTGGAGCCACTGATGACCCTATCCAGCAGCTTGATGATGAATGCAGGCCAATTAATTTTCCTTCCACTTTCAAGGCACTCTATTAGAACTAGGTCCATATAATTTGAAATATGCCTTCTCTCCTGCCTGGGCAATAGGCACTTGTTGACAAATTCAAACAATACTTTGTGATGTGGCCTCATTTCACTTTTCTGAACATCCCTAGCCTCATTCACATCTTCAACATCTCAGAACCTCCTAGTAATTTCAAAGGCAGTAGGATGGAAGTCCAGACAAGGCCACATTTTCCTTGTATAGTCATCAAACCTTTAAGAGGGTATATCTAGGATCTCTCCCAGTTTTTCTGCATCAAAGCTCACTTGAATTCCTTTAACTAGGATGCTAACCTTGCCATCCTAAGCCTCTGAATTTCCCATGAACTCAATGATCTCATTCCTGGTTAGCGTTCCATCCATCTGAAGAACCATGTCCTTCCAGCCCTGATCAGTTAAGGCGTCCACCAATCTCATCATTCCTGGTTCATCCAGGTCTTTCAACAATCTACCCTTGAAAAAATTTCTTTTGCCAAACATGGCAAGCTTGTCTTGTTCTCCATCAGACTCATCTTCTTCTTCTTCACCACTCCATTCCTCATCTTCAGAAATTCTATCTTATTTATTTTTCACTACAGACCTTGTCCTCTTGGCTAATGAAGGTTCAGCAGCCTCAGACACAGAGGAAGACTTCTTGGAAGAAGTCTTGGAATTTTTGGGCTTGGGGGTCTGGCAGATTTGTATGACTCAGAATCAGAGTTGGATTCAGAGTCTTGGACCTAGCTTGCCTTCAATTTCTCATTTAATTTCTTTAAAAGAGCCCCGGATGCTACTGTTTTCTGAGCAAGCATTTGTACCCTTCCCAGCCAAGGTTTGGGAGATGTACTAGGTTGAAGGGGGGTAGATGAACTAGAGGGAGTAGGTCGTGGAATATTTCCAGGAGTGTCTTGTGGGTTTTTGATGATCACTGGTTTCTTAAGATGATGAGTTAGAATTTTGGAGAAGAAATCAAGTGAAAGTGAAGAGGTATTTTGACGGTTTAGAATTATAAAGATGGCAGGAGGTAATGATGTGTATTTAAAGATAAATACATGTTTAATGTATAACGACAACTTTAGCAGTGGTCAATTAGACATCTAAACAACCTGAAATTTCAGGTTTGAATGAACGGTTAGGTTTCCTTGCATTTTAGGCAATTTTTGTGGTTTAGAGTTCTAAGGCTGACGGAACTGGTACAAAACTAACAGATAGAATTTTTAAAGGAGTTGAACAATTGTAGGACATCTGCTCATGATTTAAATATTTATATTTCTAATTATGAAGAGTAGAAAAACATACCTTAGCATTCAGATGAACCCATACTGATGAACCAGGTTCTTCATTTTGAATTCTCTTGACCATGCCTCAATTTACCATGATAGAGAAATTTTTGTAAGAGATAAGTGATTCATATTAACACATGTCATAGGAGTATACTAATTACAGTATGAAACTGAGTAGAAATAAATCTAGATATTTATACAAGTTCAGATTTCCTAGCTAAATTTTTTTCATTTTTCATTTTTTTTCATTGTGCATTCTGAGCTGGTACTATTAGGTGATCTTAATCATCCCTAATTCCGACTTGTTCCTCTCAAAGTTTTCTCTACTCAGTGATTTAGTGAAGATTTCAGCAATTGATTTATCAGTAGCACGGAATTCTATGGAGATCAATTATTTCTTATAGTTATCTCTTAAAAAATGGTGTCTAACATCTATGTGCTTAGTCCTCTTATGATGAACATGGTTCTTTGTCATACTTATAGCAATAGTATTATCACGGAAGATAGGAATGTAACCAACTTCAATGCCAAAATCTATCAGCTGCTATTTGATTCGTAGCAATTGAGCACAACAAGAGGCAGCAATAACATATTCAACCTCAGCAGTGGATAAGGCCATTGAATTATGCTTTTTAGTGGGCCATGATACAAGACATGAACCAAGAAAATGAGCCATACCTGAGGTGCTCTCTTTATCCACAAGGAAACCTTAATTAGCATCAGCATTCCCTACTATATTGAAATTACTACCTTTATGGTACCAAAGACACAGATCAGTAGTGCCTTTCAAATATCTCATGGCAGTAAGATATAAAAGTGAACCAATCATACCCATATACAACTTTTGATCGACAGATGAAGCAAGTTCATCTATGTCTAATTTAGTAGCTGTTGCAATGGGGGTGTCTATTTCCTTTGATTCATCTATTTTAAAATTTTTGATCAACTCTTTTGCATATTTCTGCTAATGGATCATGGTTCCATTTGAGTTTTGTTTCATCTGTAAGCGTAAGAAAATGTTAAGCTCACTCATCATACTCATTTCAAACTCACTCCCCACTAATTTGGCAAAATCCTTACTTAGTTTGTCAGTGATTGCCCCAAAAATTATGTCATCAACATATATTCGTACCACAAGAAGATCCTTACCTTTTTCCCTCAAGAATATAATACTGTCAGTTTTACCTCTTTTGTTGCCATGTTCAAGTAGGAATTTGGATAATCGTTCATACCATGCTCTAGGAGCCCGCTTGAATCCATAGAGAGCCTTTTCTAATTTGTACCTATTCTCACGACATTCCTTTCTCTCAAACCCTGGAGGTTGTTGTTGGCCAAAAATTAGTTAAAGTTTTGAAGGATAACAAATGAACTTAGTGAAGGACCAAGTCTCTCTTAGGAGACACAGTGGTTATGGCCAATGCACATGAGATGCACATGAAGAAGATAAGTCTTTGGGATCAAGAAGCAATATCATCTTAATATCTTATGAACTGATTGAAAAGATTGCATATAGGATAAGGATAATAAGTCTCCTTATGAGAAGAGAACACATCCGGATAATGGTTAGAGTTTGGATTGATCTAGGACTCAAACTCAATGGAGGATCAGAAATTGAGTCAAAATCAAACTCTAATTACTAACCTAATAAATAACATAGTTGTTCTCTTTTACAAGTATGCACATACGCAGAAGTTAAGCTAAACTGAGAGCAAAAGAGCAAGGCAATTTTGCAAGTAATTTATGTGAGATCAAGTGTGCACGCCTGCAGCTACTTGAACGAGATAGAAGAACCAGTTCCATTGTGATTATTCTTATTCTAGTTCAATTGTAGTAGGTGATTTCAAACTTGTACCTTTCCAATTTTTATTGAAGGAATTGTATTAGGTACTTTGAGTATTCAAGTTAGAGTTAACTTGAAAGTGTCGCAACAGTTGATGTTGTGTGCCATACTGGGATTAGATTTAATCCTTAGGTTTACAACAGTTTTGTAAATGTTGTATTTGGCTCATTGGGTTTAGTGGAAGTTTGGGAAAATCCTACTGAGTATTAGGTCGTGGGTTTTCATATTTTGAGCCAGGTGTTTTCCACGTAAAAATCTCTATGTTCTTTTATTTATGTATTTTATTTCCGCAAACAGTCACAGTTAAAACACCTAAAAGAACCAAATTCTTCTATATCAAAAATTGAGTACCACACAAATAACCCCCCCTCAGTGTGGTATTGGCGTTTGGAACATCAATTGGTATCAGAGCGGGTAATCCTTGAAGACGCTAACACCTTAGGAAAAGATCAAAATGAGTGCACCACCTGGGAACTATGAAGGGCAATCCACTGCCAGGCCTCCACTCTTCAATGGAAAGTATTACTCATGGTGGAAGAATAGGATGAAGGATCACATCATAGGGGAAGACTATGAACTCTCGGACATAGTCACTGATGGTCCTTTGGCAACTACAATAAAAAATGAGGAAGGAGTGGAAGTGCCAATGAGAAGGGCTGACAGCACTGTTGATGATTTTAAAAAGTGGGAGAAAAATGCTAAGGGCAAGAAATGGCTTGCATGTGGACTGGGTCCAGATGAGTACACCAGGATCCAAAGCTGTACTATTGACAAAGAGATATGGGACACTTTGCAAGTGGCTCATGAAGGAACACCTCAAGTGAAGAGATCCAAAGGAACACTATTTTATTCTCAATATGACAATTTTACTATGAAAGATGGAGAAACTATTCAAGAGATGTATACTATGTTCACTACACTGATAAATGAACATAAGTCTCTTGGAAGAGTTATTCTTGAAAAATACAACGTTGAGAAGATCTTGACAAGATTTCTTCCAGTTTCATGGGAAAGCAAAATCACTGCCATTCAGGAGTCGAAGAATATGGCCACTCTCAGACTGGATGACCTGATTTGAAATCTTACTGCTTATGAACTGAGAAGGCAAACTAAGAAGATGGATACATCCAATAAGGAGAGAAGCTTAGCTCTCAAAATTATAGAAGGTTTATATCTTGAAGATGATGAGATGGCTATGATCACTAGAGATTTCAAAAAGTACCTGATGAGAGGAAAGGGTTCATCAAGAGGTACAAACTTCAACAAGACAAGAGCTCCTGAGAAACAGACCAATGATGGCTGCTATAAGTGTGGTAAGACTGACCACATGATCAAGAATTTCCCTCAATGGGAAATTTAACGGAATAAATAAAGGGCTAAATAAAGAAACAGGAAGAAGGAACAGGTTCAACCCGATAGAAACAAAGGTTCAACCAAGTCTATAGTTGCTGCGTGGGGTGAAACCTCTGATGAAGACTCAGAAGATAAAGCTGAAGAAGAGCAAGCTCTTATGGCCATTGGAGAATCAGATGATGAGCAGGAGGTAAGTATTTTGCATCTTAAGGACAAAATTAAATTTCTATCTAAAGAAAGGTTGGTTGAGCTATTATTAGACTTCATTGACGAGTCTAAAATAATTAATAATGAAAGGAAGTTCTGCCTAGGGAATGTGTTATCCTAAAAGCAAAATGCAAAAGTCTAGAATCTAGGGCTGATGAGAGTGATAATAAAAATGCTGAGTTGAAGAACCAGGTTCTCGAACTTGACAATAGTATTCTAGAACTTAGGTCAGAAAATCTAAAATTGAAACTAGGAATAGGAAAGAATAAAGTTGATCACTCATTTCTCACTCTAAAAGAAAATCTTGGAAAAATGAAAGATGAACAGTACAAGAACGATGAATTGATTAAGGTTCAAAAAGAATATCTTGGAAAGATAAAACATGAACTAGACAGGACTTGCAAATGGAACAAAGCTTATGATGCTCTCTCCTGGTTGCAAGAGCATCACAGTAGCAATAAAAAAGACTTAGTTATGGGACACAAGCTCCAAAATGGGCCCCCAAAAATAAGTTCCTCACGCTTCCTGAAAATAAGATCTACACACACAATGGTAAGACTGGCTATTATAAAAATGACTGCAATGCAAAAGAAAAGGCCAGTCAAAGGAACAAAGCTTTTGTTCAAGAAAAACACAAGCTGTCTAGTTGGGCAAGAAAGAATCTTATTCATCCTTTTGCCCATAGAAAGAGACCCAAACTAGTTTGAATTTTTAAGACTAACCTTTTATTTCTTTTTACAGGTTCAAGTGAAAGGGAGTAGCCAAATATGGTACATGGATAGTGGTTGCTCAAAACACATGACTGGGAACAAGGACCAGTTCCTTTCACTTGAGAACCAGAAAGGAGGTAATGTATACTTTGGAAATGGAAAGAAAGGTGAGATTAAAGGTAAGTAAGACAGACTCTCATTCCATTGAGAATGTCTACTTGATAGATGGATTGAAATATAATATAATCAGTGTGTCACAATTGTGTGGCAGGGGTAACCTTGTTGCTTTCACCTCTACCAAAAGCTTTGTAATTAACCTTAGCACTGACATGATTATTTTTCAGGGAAAAAGAGTTACAATATTTACATTATTGATTTGTCAACTATTTCAGAAATAAACTCACTTGTCTAAGTGTGCTAGTTAATGATCCCCTCATGTGGCACAAAAGAGTTGGCCATGCTAGTCTAAATCAGCTAAAAATATTAGTCTCCAAGGACTTGGTGATAGGGTTACCTAATATCAAGTTCAAGGAAGACAAAGTTTATGAGGCATAAGGTCATCCTTCAAATTCAAGAAAATGGTAAGTACGTCCAAGACGTTGGAACTAGTTCATATTGATCTTTGTGGTCCAATGAGAACCATGAGCAGAGGTGGAAAGAAATATGTAATGGTGCTTGTTGATGATTATTCTAGAATTACCTGGGTACTACTTCTCACATCTAAAGATGAGGCATTTGAAATATTTACTACCTTTGTTATAAAAACTCATAAACAATTAGGAAATCAGCTTGCATCCATTAGGTCTGATCATGAAACTGAATTTGAAAATATAAAATTTACTGAATATTGTGATGAAAATGGTATAGATCACAACTTCTCTGCCCCTAGGATTCCTCAGTAAAATGGTGTAGTTGAAAGAAAGAACAGTACCCTTGAGGATATGGCAATGACCATGCTTCTCTCTAGTAAATTACCTCACAGCTTCTGCGCAGAGGCTGTAAACACTGCATGCTACATAAAAGACTCCCTAGGTATGTTTGATCCCAAAAGTGATGAGGGAGTATTCTTGGGATATTCTTCACATAGAAAAGCATATAAAGTATTCAATAAAAGAACTTTGTGTGTAGAAGAAAGTGTGCATGTTGTATTTGACGAAACTAACAATTTATTAGATACAGGAACATGAAGATGAAGCCATTGGTCTGGTAAAAGAATTGACTGAAGTAGCATCAAAAGAAGGAACATGTGATGGAATAGGTTCTTCCACTCATGGAAAACTAATCAGAGAGAAAGTGAAACAAACTCTTTACAAGAACCTGTCTATGAACTTGTTCCTCCGCAATAGAACACAGTAGAATCATCTAGTAGAAACCAGTTGGGGGTGAAAACTCACAAGTATCAAAGTTCTCATCCCATTGAGAACATCATTAATGACCCAATATCTAGAGTCAAAACTAGATCTCAACTAAAGAATCTGTGTGCATTTGATGTGTTTCTATCTCTTATTGAACCTAAAAATATTGTTGAGGCTTTACAGGATGCAGATTGGGTCAATTCTATGCAGGAAGAACTCAATAAATCTGAAAGAAGTCAAGTCTGGCATCTAGTTCCTACACCCACGGATAGATAAATCATTGGTACAAAATGGGTCTTCAGGAACAAACTTGATGAAGATGGAATTGTTACAAGAAACAAGGCAAGGCTGGTGGTTAAGGGTTACAGACAAGAGGAAGGTATTGACTATGATGAGACCTTTGCTCCAGTTGCATGACTAGAGCCAATAAGACTTCTCATTGCCTTTGATACGCATATGGAACTCACTCTCCATCAGATGGATGTCAAAAGTGCTTTCCTAAATGGCTGTCTCAAGGAAGAAGTGTTTGTCAAAGAACCTCCAGGATTTGAAAGTAAGGAATGTCCTGAGTATGTGTACAAGCTGGACGAGGCTCTATATGGGCTCAAACAGGCCCCAAGAGCATGGTATGAAGGACTATCACAATTTTTACTGGAGCATGGGTACAAAAGAGGTAAAATTGACAGCACTTTGTTCCTAAAGGAAAAAGGTAAAAACCTCCTTGTAGTGCAAATATATATTGATGACATAATATTTGGGGCCACTATTGATAGGTTGAGTAAGGACTTTGCAAAAATTAATGGGAAGTGAGTTTGAAATTAGTATGATGGGTGAACTAAATTTCTTCCTAGGCTTGCAGATCAAACAAATCTCATATGGGACCATGATCCATCAACAGAAGTATACAAAAGAACTAATCAAAAAGTTTAAAATGGAGGACTCTAAAGAAATAGATACACCAATTGCAACAACCACTAAATTAGATGTTGATAAACCTAGTTCATCAATTGATCAAAAGTTGTATAGGGGTATGGTTGGTTCACTTTTGTATCTTACTGCCAGCAGACCTGACATTATTTTTAGTGTAGGCTTTGTGCTCGTTTTCAAGCAAATCCAAAGGATTCATACTTGACAGCTGTCAAGATGATATTGAGATATCTGAAAGGCACCACTGATTTGTGTATTTTGTATTCCAAAGGTATTAATTTTGATCTAGCAGGATATGTTGATCCTGATTATGCAGGTTTCTTAGTGGACAAGAAGAGCACTTCTGGTATGGCACATTTTTTGGGTTCATGTCTTGTGTCATGAGCTACGAAAAATCAAAATTGAGTAGCACTATCTACTGCTGAAGATGAATATGTTGTTGTTGCTTCTTTTCGTGCTCAATTGCTATGGATCAAACAATAACTGGTAGAATGTGGAATTGAAGCGGGATGTATTCCAATATTTTATGATAATACTAGTGCTACAAGTATGACAAAGAACCATGTTCATCATAAAAGGACCAAGCACATAGATGTTAGACACCACTTCTTAACAGATAAATATAAGAAAGGGTTAATCTCCATATAATTCTATGTTACTGATAAGCAAATAGCTGACATCTTCACTAAAGCACTAAGTAGAGAAAACTTTGAAAGGAACAAGTTGGAATTATGGATGATTAAGATCACCAAAAAAAGGTCCACTTCAGAATGCACAATGAAAAAAATATTTAAAATAATTTTGGTTATGAGTTCTTAATTCAATGTAAATAATATCTAGATTAATTCTTACTCAGTCTCATTCTTTAATTAGTATATTCATGTGACATGTGTTTATATGAACCACTAATCTCTTACAATGTTTTCCTATTCTCACATTTGAGGCATGATTAAGAGAAGTTTTACTTGAAGAACCTGGTTCATCAATATATGCTCATGAGAAAGTTCAGGTATGTTTCTATACTTTCAAAATTAGAAAGATAAAATTACCAATCATAAGCAGAAGTCCTAGTTACACCAAACTTCAAGAAATTATATCCTTGAGCATTGAACCAGTTTCATTACCCTGGGAGTCTAACCAAAATAGGATTTGTTTTCCTAAAAACTAGTGTCACTCATTAATCTCTAGAAGAACATAATTCTAATGTGATTAGACTCCTAATTGACAACTAAAAAAAGTTGTCGTTACTGCCTTCATCATGATCCCTCTTTAAATACCCACCACACAATTTCTCATCACTCATAACTGTCGTTCACTTCTCCAAGATTTCTGATAATCCCCTTTCTTCTCCAAAATTTCCAAAAGATTTGCATAAATACTCCGCCATGACTAACCCTCAAGATAATCCTGTAAATCCCCCACCAGTATCTCCTAATACTTCATCATCAACACCTCCTATTAAAACCCCAAAACCTAGATTTCGCCGGCAGAAGATGTTAGCCAAAAACACTGTAGCATCTGGTTCTTTGAGAAAACTTCAATGAAGGCTAGTCAAAAGAAAAAGGTTCCAGCTGAAGAATCTAAATCAAGTTTTGAGTCTTTAAGATTTATTTTTGTTAGTGAAGGAAAAGAACCTTGGTCTTCTAATAATGACGAGAGTAAAGAAACCCCAGTTGACGTAAACACTTGTTTTGTATTTTCTGATGTGGCAGAAAGGGAGACAGTAGGTTTGTGTTAGTGAGTTCTGTAAAGAATGTTGAAGGGGGTGAGGAAAAATAAACATAAATGAGAGGTTCTTGCTATATGTGGCAGTGTAGAAGAAGGTGTCATCAAGTCAGGGGGAAGCGGTTTTGGTGAAGATGCTGAGGGACTTGTTCATTTGAGTGAGCAACAAGATGAACCTGGTTCATCTGTGGAGGAAACCTTAGCAGATATTCTAAAGAAGGTTGGGGCCAGTTATGACCTAAAGAAGCGCAAGGCGTCTTCACAAAGGACCCCAGTTACTTCTAAGCAAACAAAGAAAAGAAAAGTATCATCTCACAAGACTGCTTCTCCTTCTGTACCTATGGGAAGAGCCACAAAGAGAAAAGTAAAGCAAAGCGAGGCAGAACTACAGAAAGCTTTAGAGAAGAGTAAGAAAAAGAAGAAGAAGAAAGAAAAAGGAAAGTTCTGAGGCTGCTGAAGAAGAGGAGGAGGAGGAGGAGGAGGAGGAGGAGGAGATAGAACTGGTCCATCAAGAGAGAGGTACAACTTTGTAGGTTCCCATTGCCAAATCAAAAGGAACCAAGACTCCTGCAAAGAAGTCTTCAAAATTTATATATGTTGAATCCTCCTTGGCCAAAAGACCTAGGTCTGAAGTAAAGGGAAAACAAGTAAAATTTACTGACGAAGAAAAAGAAGAAGAAGAAGAGTGGAGTGGAGAAGAACAAGAGGGGGAATCTGAAAAGGAACAAGATTGTTTTGTCATTTTTGGCAGGAGAAAAATACTGAAGGGAAGGCTGCTGAAACACCTGGAGGAGCCAGGAATTCTTAGGTTGGTGGATACTATAGCTGCACAAGGGTGGAAGGACATGGTTTTTCAGATAAATGGAAGACTAGCCAAAAATGAGCTGATTGAATTCATGGAAAATGGCTCTGTGAAAAATGGGCTAGTAACTAGTGTAATGAAACGGGTGAAGGTGCAGTTTGATGCACCTGGATTGGGCAAGATTCTAGACATTCCAAGTGAGGGATATGATGATAACACTAGAAAAAGGTGGCCTTGTCTGGATGATCTGCCTACTACACTCCAAATCACCAGGAACTTGTGTGATACAAAGGATGCTGAAGATATGCCTGATGCAATATTTGTTCAAAAGAGTGAGATCAAGCGAGAGCATAAAGTGCTCTTTGAGTGTGGAAACGTGTTTGCTGCCTAGACTGGAGAGGAGGCACACTGCAAATTACATGGACCTGGTTCTCATGGAATGCCATATGAGGGGCAAGCAGATTAACCGCATGCTTTCATTATCAAGCTACTAGGCAGAGTCATCAATGGCTCAAAGGCTCATGCTACTCCTTATGGATTCATTCTGACAACTGTACTGGAGAGACTTGATCAGTGTGAACTCAATCCTAAGAAAGAGTGGGCGTGACTACTTCAAACCCAATAGTGGTATAGGGGTCGAAAGTTCCACAGAGAGCTTCAAATTGGAGTTGAGTATTTGCTAAGCCTTGAAGTGCGTTTTAGCTTCTATTTTATTTTCTATCATTTTTGGTTTTTCTTTCGTTTAACAAGTAAATTTATCAACTACTAATGTAAACTAAATTATTCTAAGTAATGATGCTAGTTGTATGGAATAAGAGAAAGGCACTAGGGTTGTAGCACTCACCTAGGTGGCTAATTAACGGGTATAGAATTCTAATACAAGTATGATAATTATGAGGAATATGGATAACCGTTGCACTTTAGCACTCACTCTCACACCTCTCGGTAGAGAGTTCTCGGTAGAGAGGGTGATTTTGCCCAATTGACTCTCTCGAGACCAATTGGGTAGGCTAATTTGCCCAAGCAACTTAAGGTTCAAGTGGGGTGATTACTCTCTCGGGGTTTAACCCGTTACTTGGGACTACCATTCTCATGGGTCCATCCAAAATCCTTGTTCGGGTGAATGTGAGGTCATAGACTCTCTTTCTCAAGAAGAGTCAAAACCCACTAAGCTAGACTTAGTGTTTGAAACCACCAAATCTAAGTGAAAATACACAAACAACCCAAATACCAAATACCCAATATCATCCAAGCATCAAGAAAAAACCCCCATTAATTACCCACACTAGGGTTGAGCCACAACCCTAGCCGATGGGTTTATCTAGACATGGAAGAAGTATAAATAGAAGAAATACTAGAAGCAATTAACATTATCATTAACTACAATCTTAATCTACTTGAATCCACGTTAATTACAAGAGAAAAATTGCCTAAAGTAGGCTAAAATGAACTAGTCTCATGCTCAGCTGCTACATAGATCATAAAACTTCACCAAGAAAAGTAAAGTGTTCTATTTATACTATACAAGAAAAATCGGACACAAATACCCTTGAGGGTCTGGCGCGGACCGCATAGAAATGTCATGCGGCCGCGTAGGTTAGGTGGTCTTGAGATCTGGCTTCTGGACTTGAAGACGCGCACCGCGTAGAAATGTCACGCGGCTGCATAGGTCAAGCCATGCGGACCACGTGGAAATGGTGCGCGGCCGCATAGGTTGACTTGTGCAAACCGCGTAGAAATGATGCGCGGCCGCACTGTAGAACTTGGAAAATGGTTGACTCTCTGAACTTTTACTCAAACGGACCACACTATTTTGGTGTTCGTCCATGTGGGATTGTGCCTTGAATTGTTGAGCCTCTGATCTCTTGTCAGTGCAGACCACGTGGAAATGGATTCGGTCCGCGTCGGATTTAATCATTTTTGGTCACTTTCTGAACTTTCTTGCGCGGCCGCGTGGCAAAACAGGGCAGACCGCGCAGGTAAGGCTTGACTTGTCATTCTGGAGAACTCTTCTATGCGGCCGCACATCAGAACAATACGGTCCACGCAGGTCAACTTTTTCCCACGTTCAATTATCTTTTGGCGCTTGGTAGGTTTTATTCCTCTTTTGATTTGATTTTTGATATGTATCATCTAGTCGCTCAAACCTCCAATTAAACCACCTTGTATGCGATTTAGGACTAATTTAAAGCAATTTATGCAGAAAGCTCAAGTAAGAAGGGGTATAAAACATGTATAATTCACAGTTATCAAGGTTGAACGTTCCCTTGAAGAAATGGGAAATGGCCTCCAGTAAGGAGCACTTTGGAATCAATACCCTCCAGGATGTGAGTATATCCTCAGTTTAGGACCTGTTGAACCTGGTTCATCAGTGAACACTCCAGTGAATAGCAAGGTTAGGGCCTTGGTTCAAGAATATGGGACAAAAGATGCTAAAATTGCTAGGCTTCAGGCTCGTGTTGCTGAGCTGGAAGATGAAAGGAACCGGCTGAAAGGTGAGCTAGCAAAAGAAAAGGAAAAGAGTGAAGGGATGCGACAAACAATGCTCAACCTCCTCCAACCCCAAACATCTAGTTTCTCAAAGCCTTAGGTCTCTTTGTTCTACCTTTGAACCAGTTTAGTAACTCCCACCCCCCTCTAGTGACCTAGATTAGGGATTTTTCTTGTTTTTGCTCATGGTTGGTTGTTTTTGTTCTTTCTTTTTGTGGACTATTTTGTAGAAGCACTGCCTTATCAATGAAAATTTTCATTTCTCTTGCTTTATGAAGATTCTGATCTTAATAGTTATTTTTTGTCAAGTTGATTTCTTATTAACTAAAGCATGCTTTCACATATAGTTGCCCCAGTGGCCATGAGTAATGATTAAAATTCTGGGATTCACATTTTTATGCAACTTTTCGATGATGCCAAAAGGGGGAAGAAATTGTACTTAGTGCTTAAGAAATTATAATTAACTCTATTTTCTGAAATAGTGATGTTTATGACCTAATTAAACCTGGACCTTAATGATAACTTAGCTGAGTTCCACAGGTTCTCTGATCAATAAAAGCAAAGAGTTTGTCATTATCAAAAGGGAGAATTTGGTTGCCCAAACTCAGTTGAAGTTTTAATGAATGACAAATAAATTCAGTGAAGGACCAGGTCCATCTTAGGAGACATAGTGGTCATGGCCCATGCACATGAGATGCACGTGAAGAAGACAAGTCTTTGGGATCAAGCAACAATATCTTCAGATGTCTTTTGAACTCATAGAAAATATTGCATATGGGATAAGGAGAAGAAGTATCCTTATGAGAAGAGAACACATCCGGATAATGGTTGGAGTTTGGATTTATCTAGGATGCAAACTTAATAGAGGATCAGAAATTGAGTCACAATCAAATTATAATTACTAACCTAATAAATAACTGAGTTGTTCTCTTTTACAGGTATGCATATACGCAGAATTTAAGCTAAATTAAGAGCAAAAGAGCAAGGTAATTTGGTAAACAATTTATGTGAGATCAAGTGTGCATGCTTGTAGATACTTGGACGAGATAAAAGAACCAGCTCCATTGTGTTTATTCTTATTCTAGTTCATATGTAGTAGGTGATTTAAAACTTGTACCTTTACATCTTTCATATAAGTAATTGTATTAGGTACTTTGAGTATTCCAAGTTAGATTTAACTTGAAAGTGTCGCGACACTTGAGATTGTGTGCCACGCTGGGATTAGAGTTAATCCTTAGGTTTACAAGACTTTTGTAAATATTGTTTTAGGCTTATTGAGTTTAGTGGATGTTTGGGAGAATCCTACTGAAAAGTAGGTCGTGATTTTTTCACCTTTTGAGCCAAGTGTTTTCTATGTAAAAATCTCGGTGTTATTTTATTTTTGTATTTTAATTCTGCAAACAATAGTAGTTAGAACACCTAAAAGAACTAGGTTCTTCTAGATCGAAAATCGGGTACCACAAAAATCACCCCATGTATAGATTTGACGTTTGGAACATCAGTTGTTTAACAAACACTTCTTCTTTTAGGTAGCCATTCAGGAAGGCACTTTTGACATCCATCTGATGAAGAGTGAATTCCATGTGTACTGAAAAGTCTATGAGGAGTCTTATTGCCTCCAGTCTTGCAACTGGAGCAAGAGTCTCATCATAATCTATACCCTCCTCTTGGATATAACCTTGGGCCACCAGTCTTGCCTTGTTTCTTGTGACTGTTCCATCTTCATCAAGCTTGTTTCTGAAGACCCATTTTGTGCCAATTACTTATCTGTCCTTGAGTCTTGGATCTAGATGCCAAACTTGACTTCTCTCGAACTGATTGAGTTCATCTTGCATTGCATTTACCCAATCTGCGTCCTGCAAAGCCTCAATAACATTTTTAGGCTCAATAAGAGATAGGAAAGCATCAAAAGCACACAGGTTCTTTAATTTTGTTAACTCCAGAGGTTGGATCAGTAATTATATTCTCAATAGGATGAGAAATTTGATACTTGTGAGGTTTCACAACCAAATGATTTCTGCTTGATATTCTTTTATGTTTTGCTGCTGAGGAACAGGGACATGAATAGGTTCCTTTAGGAGATTGGTTTCAGTTCCTCTTTGATCAGTTCCCCCTGTCAGGTTGTCCTAGATGGAAGAACATGTTCCTTCTTTTGGTGTCACTTTAGCTTGAGCTGAGACTTCACTCAAATCTTTTACTAGCCCAATAGCTTCATCTTCATGTTCATGTATCTTAGAATAAATGTTAGTTTCATCAAATACTACATTTACACATTTTTCTACACACAAAATTCTTTTATTGAACACTTTATATGATTTGCTATGTGATGAATATCCCAAAAAATTATGATATATACCATGCTCATCACAAAATTCAGCAAACTTAGCATTTTCAAATTCGATTCCAGGATCAAACCTGATTGATGCAAGTTGATTACCTAGTTGTTTCTAAGTTTTTTCTAAAAAGGCAGTAAACATGTCAAATGCTTCCTCCTTAGATGCTAAGAATAGTCCCCAAGTAAACCTAGAATAATCATCAACAAGTACCATCACACATTTCTTACCACCTCTACTCAATGTTCTCATTGGACCACAGATATCCATATGGACCAGTTCCAAAGTCCTAGTTGTGCTTACAATTTTCTTGCTTTTAAAAGAAGATCTTACTTGATTCCCCCTTGCACATGTCTCACAAACGTTTCTTCCTTAAACTTGATTTTAGGTAACCCTATCACCAAGTCCTTAGAGACTAATTTGTTGAGTTGATTCAGACTTTCATTACCAAGTCTCTTGTGCCACAGAAGGGGATCATTGTCCAACACACTCAAGCACGTGAGTTTATTTTTTGAAAGAGTGGATAAATCTACAATATAAATATTGTTATCTCTTTTTCCCTGCAAACAATCTTGTCGGTTGTAAGATTAATCACAAAGCATTTGGTAGTGGTAAATGCTACAAGGTTACCTATGTCATACAATTGTGATATACTGATTAGGCCATCTATCAAGTAGATATTCTCAATGGAGTGTGAACATGCCTACCTTTCCAACCCTAATAATATTTTTTTCCATTCCCAAAGTAGACATTACCTCATTTTAAGTCCTCAAGTGAAAGGAACTGGTTCTTGCTTCCAGTCATATGTTTTGAGCAGCCACTATCCATGTACCATATTTGGCTACTTTCCTTCACTTGGACCTGCAAAAAGAAATCAAAGGTTAATCTTAGGAACCCAAACTAGTTTGGGTCCCTTTATATAGGCAAAAGGGTAAATCAAATTCCTTTTAGCCCATCCAGACAGCTTATTTTTCTCTTAAAAAAGGTTTCGTTTTTTTGACTGGCCTTTTCTTTTGCATTACATATATTTTGTAATGAACCGTCTTGCCACAGTGTGTGCAGATTTTGTTTTCCGGAAGAGTGAGGTACTTTCTTTTGGGGTCCCACTTAGGTGCTTGGATCCCATAGCCAAGTCCTCTCTTATTACTACTGTGATGCTCTTGTAGCCAGGATAGTGCATCAGAAGCCTTGTTCCATTTGTAAGTTCTGTCTTGTTTATGCTTACCTTCCTAAGGTCTTCTTTTAAGACTCTTATCTTCTCATTTTTCCTGTATAATTCATCCTTCATTTTTCCTAGGTTTTCTTCTAAGGTGAGATGTGTGTGATCAGGTTTCTTCTTACCTGTTTCAAATTTCAGTTTTAGATTTTCAGACCTAAGTTCTAGGACACTGGTGTTAAGTTCAAGAACCTGGCTCTTCAACTCGACATTTTTACTGTCACTCTCATTAGCCCTATATTCTAGATTTTTTCACTTGGCTTTTAAGATCACACACTCCCTAGACAGCTCTTCCTTCATGTCTTTAATTATCTCAGACTCATCGATGAAGTCTAGCAATAGCTTAGACAACATTTCTTTAGACAAAAATTTAATCTTGTCTTTGAGGTGAAGCACACTTACCTCTTGTTCTTCATCTAATTCTCCGATGGCTATAAGTGTTTGTTCATATCTACCTTCATCTTCTAAGTCCTCATATAATGTTTCTCCCCAAGCAGCAATTATAGCCTTTGTTTATCCTTTGTTCCTTGTGGGTTGCACATGTTCCTTTGTTCAGCCCTTTTATTCTTCCATTCAATTTCCCATTGAGGACAGTTCTAGATCATGTGATCAGCCTTGCCACATTTGTAGCAACCCTCGTTGGTCTGTTTCGCAGGAGCCCTTAGTTTGTTGAAGGTTGTACCTCTTGAAGAACTCTTTCCTCTCATTAAGTATTTTTGAAATCCCTAGTGATCATGGCCATTTCATCATCCTCCAGATCTTCACCTTCAGCTATTCTGAGATCCAGACTCCGTTCCTTCTTGGGTGCATCTATTTTTATGGTTTGACTTATCAATTCGTAGGCAGTAAGGTTTCCACTCAGTTTATCCAACTCTATAGTAGCAATGTTCTTTGATTCCTGAATAGCAGTGATTTTGCTTTCCAGGTCACTGGTAAGACCCTTGTCAAGATTTTCTTAACCTTGTCTTCTTCAAGGATAATTCTCCCAAGAAATTTAAGTTTATTTGTTAGTGTTGTGAACCTTGTGTACATCTTCTAGATAGTTTCCCCTTCCTTCATAGTGAAATTCTCATATTGAGAATATAGTAGTGTTCCTCTTGATATCTTTGCTTGAGGAGTTCCTTCATGAGCCACTAGTAAAGTGTCTCATATCTCGTTAGCAGTGGTACAACTTTGAATCCTATTGTACTCGTCTGGACCCAGTACATACATAGGCCATTTCTTGGCCTTGGCATTCTTTTCCCATTTCTTCAAGTCTTCCGCAGTGCAGTTGACTTTTGTCTTTGGCACATCTACTCCTTCAGCATTCTTCTTTGTATTTCCCATGGAACCATCAGTGACTACGTCCCAGAGATCATAGTCTCCTACTATGAAGTGATCTCTCATCATGTTCTTCCACCCAGAATAGTACTGACTATTAAAGAGTGAAGGCATAGCTGTAGATTGCCCTTCCAGTTTCCAGGTGGTGCACTCATCTTGATCTTTTCCTAAGGTGTTAACCTTTTCAAAGATAACCCGCTCTGATACAAATTGATGTTTTAAATGTCAATACCACACAAGAGGGGGATGGAGAGTGATTTTTGTGGTACCCAATTATGGTACTTCAATGTGTTCCAACTACTACTGTTTGCGAAATAATAATAAAAAAAACAAAGGACACAGAGATTTTTACGTAAAAAACACCCAGCTCAAAAGGTGAAAAACTACGACCTACTACTCAGTAGGATATTTCCAAACTTTCACTAAAATCGCTGAGCCAAAACAACATTTACAAAAGACTTTGTAAACCTAAGGATTAATTCTAATCCCGTTGTGGCATACAACCTCAACTGTTGCGACAACTTCAGGTTAACTCTAACTTGACACTCTAGGTACGTAATACAATTGCTTTTTATGAAAGCTGAAAGGTACAAAATAATATCACCTACTACAATTGAACTAGAATAAAAGATAGACACATGGAATTGGTTCTTCTATTTCGTTCAAGTAGCTTCACGATTGCACACTCAAATCACATAAATTACATGCAAAATCGCCTTGCTCTTTTGCTCTCAATTTAAGTTTAACTTCTGCTTATGTGTATTACATGTAAAAGAGAACAACACTGATATTTAATGGGTTAGTAATTAGAGATTGACTGGGATTCAAATGTTATTCTTCTATCGTAGAAGAGTTCAAGATAATCTCAAACTCTAACATTATCTTCTTCCTACACTGTGTTCTTATATGCAACATTTTTAATCAGATCAGGAGATATTGCTTCTTGATCAGTTAGATTTATCTCTTTCACGTGCATCTCATATGTATAGATTGGTCATGAATGTGCTTCACAAAATGGACATAAATCATATCTAAGTTATTTTGTCTGTTCTTGGGCCAACAGATGAAGATGCAAGGATCAACAAGCATTGAAACTGGAAATGAGGAAGACTTTGAAAACACAAGCAACTGGTTTTTCTTTACCAAATAGTATAATTAGTCGGTAGTGTATACAAAATTTTACGTAAATGGTGTCGCAATTTGTTAAAAAATGGTGTCTGATTCGCCTTATAAGCGGGTTTGACTTTAGAATAATTTTAAATTTTACGTTTATTCTAAATTTATATTTTCTTTGGAGTGTACTTAAACGAATATTGATATGTTGTTTGTGGAACGAGGCAAAGGGTGTTACCACAACCTATGCAGGAATAATAAATTTAAGTTATTTTACTTTTCTTTTATCATATGGAGTAGTTATCAGAAGGTAGACAAAATGTTGAATTGGATATTTATTCTTGATCACACAGATTCGATGATAATAATAATAATAATAATAATAATAATAATAATAATAATAATAATAATAATAATAATAATAATAATAATAATAATAATAATAATAATAATAATAATAATAATAATATCAGAAAAGGTAACATAGTACACGATTTAGACGCGGAATATTTCTCTAAATTCCACTTCTGCCATAGATTGCGTGAAGGAAAGGAACTTTGACATATTGAAAAACACAACTGAACATAGCAGTCTTATTACTTTCTGGTTGAGTTTTCTTGCTTTGTCGTTTTGGTTATTAGTTTCTTTGCTGTAATGGTACCACAACTTTACTTTAAAAAGTACTTCAATCTGTAATGGTACCATTTTCCTCACATTATAGATATTGTTGTCATGTTGTGTGTTCCCCCTTTCTTGGGAATAGTGATGAAGAATAAAAAGCATCTCCCTTTCTAGTATCCTTTTTTTTCCTATTCCCTCTTATTTTCTAGACAAAAACTAATCATTAAACTTTGTATATATCGAGACATCTATAACTGCATCAGTCACTACACCACATTAAAGGGGTTGTTTAGATATTATTGAAATACATGTATTAACGTTGGTATTATTAATTCTTTGTTTAGTAGTGTCTTTTAACTTATCTAATATATATTTTATTCAATATTATTTTTATATATAGTAATTCATGACATTAGCAATAATCTATATTATATTAACAGAACAAAATCCTCAATGAAATATTATTTGCTTTTTTTTTACCCTTTAAAATTAGATTTTAAATTAAACATAATTATCATTTAATTACTTTTTCTGATTCTTAGGACTTTGAAATATACTAAAATTTTGATTATTAAGTGCTTCCTTATTTAAACTATGTAAAAAGGTCTAGAATTTAGAATTTCAAAATCAAATAAGATTTTAACAAAAATCACCAACCTTATAGTATGGATTTGAATCAAATACTATTTGACTTCCCATTTAAGTGTTGTTCACTTTTTAAGTGTGTATGGTGACTTTTTTTTTTATTAAAAAGATCGCATATTGTTTCTTACATTATTTTTTTGGTTCTATATTCTATTGTGTCAAGACGACTCATTAATGCATTACTCTATATGTTGTGAATTATATATTCTCATCTTAATCATGTACCCATGTTTTCTACTTATTTTTGTCCTCGACTACTAATTTCTAATATTTTAAATTTAGACTTATATGTCATTATTTTTAATCCAATTAATTACAATACAAAGCCACTAAACTAAGAAAAAATGAATAAAAATATTTTTGAATAAGCTTATAAGAAGGATAAATTAATTTGTCTCAATATTTATCTAATTAGTCTAACATAACAAGTCCAATCTTTATAAGTACCCATCTTACACATATATAAGGTAAGAAAGTTATTTTTAATAGGAGTTGTACATACTTTCTCTCACTTAAGAAAAATAAAATTGATTATATTATGTAATCTGTCATGTATAATATGAAGTACTTTAGAAACATATCATATGCAGCGTAAGATACTATCGAGATGTCAATTCTAAGAACGATTAGTATTTGTCGAGTTGTGATGCGTAACAGGATTACTAAGGCATAATAAAAATAAGGATACATGTTAACGCTCTCATAAATTAAGTAAAATATGGATAAACATTTTCAATTGTTGAAAGTCTATGAGACTCAAATTTTTTTAAAATTAATATGACATAAACGTCGTATACCTAAATGTGATGACCCAAAAGATCTTCACTTAATTTTAAGTTAAACTCTATATTTTTAGGCCTTGAAAACCTTATTTATAATCACCTAGATTTGTGTAGAAGTCCGGGCACGTAGGCGAAAAGCTTAAATATGAAAATCTGTAAAAAGAAAATGGTAAAATTTGGCTATAAAATGAGTTAATTTGACTCCGGTCAATTTTTTGGGTAAACGGACCCGAACTCGTAATTTGCAATTCCGGAAAATTCGTAGGAAAATATGAGACTTAGGCGTGTGCCCGTAATCGAATTCCGAGGTGCCAGACCCAAGAAACAAATCTTTAAAGAAAATTATTTTCTAAAATTGTTTAAAGGAATTTGAAATGAAATTTGATTAAAACATGATGTTATCGAGCCCGTATTTTAGTTTCGGCACCCGGTACAGGTCTTATATATGAATTAAGATATTTCTATAAAATTTGGTAAAAAATGAATGTCATTTGACGTGATTCGGACCTAATTTGCAAAAGTTGAGGTTTAAGAAGTTTTGAAATATGTCATTGACTTTGAGGTTTAATTCGTTATTAATAGTGTTATTTTGGCGATTTGATTGTAATATTAAGTTCATATGATGTTATTGAGTTAGTACGTATGTTTGGTCAGGAGCCTCGAGGGCTCGAGTGTGTTTCAAATGTATTTCGGAAAGTTTTGGACTTAAGAAAAGTTACAGAAAACAGTTGTTCTGGTGTACTGATATTTACTTCTTCGCGTTCGCGGGACGGCCCTCGCGAACGCGATGTGTAAATTATGCTGAAGGAATTTACTTCTAGGCGAACGCGTAGCTCAGGTTGCGAATGCGAGGCATTGGGGGATTATCCCTTCGCGAACGCGGTCCTGGCCACGCGAACGCGAATGCTAATTGAGCCTGGGCGATGTGGGGCATTTTTCTTACTCGACCCATTAGACGCAAACGTGAGGGCTCGAAGAGATTCTTCTCCACGAACGCGAGCCCGTTTACGCGAACACAAAGGTGTACATGTCTGACTCATCGCGAACGCGATGAGTCTGTCGCGAATGCGAAGAACATTTCTGCCCGGTTATTTTAAAGTCTCAAAAACAGAACACTTACGAGATTTTCATAAATTTTCACAAACCTCTTCTTCTCCAAAGCTCATAGGAAATTTTTGAAGCATTGCCTCACCATAATCTCTTGGGTATGTAATCTTTAACTTGTTTTCTTGCTTTTTTATCAATATCCACTATATTTTTATACCTAAAACATTAGATTAAGGGTAAAAAATTAGGGATTTGGGTAGAATTAGGGCTTTTTGATTAATTGCGACTTAGACATTGTTTGGGGGTCAGATTCTGGATCTATTTATATATTCGGGCTCGTGGGTGAATGGGGGATCGAATTTTTGTTCGAACGTTGTGTTTTGACAAAGCGGGCCCGGGGTCAAATTTTAGTTTTCTGGGCAGAATGATTAGAAAGCTATAATTATGCATTGGAATTGAATTTTTTAGCGTCTATTAATGTTATGAAGTCGATTTTGTAAAGATACAATTGATTTTGAGCCAAATTCAAAAGGAATGGTATTTGTGGATTGAGTTGGTCGTGGAAGTTTGAGGGAAGTTTTCGGTCTAACCTTAGCTTGAGGGATTAGGAGTTGAGTCATATTTGCTATTTGCTTCTTGTTGAGTACGACGTATAGGCATAGTGATGAGTATCTATACGTTGGTGTCGAACATGACCGTGTCTTAAATTGATACTTATTGTATTCTTAAATGATACTATGGATGCTTTACCGGGTAAATTCTAGAAATTGAGCAAAGACTTAGTTTATTTTTTTGGAATTTACTTATGATTGAGTATTGGTGATAACTGAGATGAGTAGGAGTTGAGCTAAGATTGGTTATAGATGATTCTCCCATGCCCGGATGTATATAATTGTACTGTTGAATTTTCTTGCCGGGATAGTGTAGTTTATTGTTGATCTCTTGCCGATATGGTTATTATAATTATTGTTGACTAGATATTTGGAATGGGTTGCACGCCGTAATATTTTTATGATAAATATATATGGATTGTGTTGCACGCCTCAACAACGTTATATTGGATCGGGTTTCATGCCACAAAAAATATTTTATTGGATCAGTTTGCACGCCGCAATAGTTATATACATGGATTGGGTCGCACGCCGCGACAATGTTAAATGATAAGGGATCGGATTGCGTGTCGTAACAGTAGTATTACTGTATTGTTGTAAATATTATACTTTCCTTTTAGATTTCTATTTAGTTTCTGCTAGATTTGATATGTTCCCCGAAGCATGTACCCCTCCATTTTAAACTACTTATTTCATATTTATTTTTTCGTCGTATATTATAAAACTGCATAGGTTTATCTGGAGTCTGGTCCTAGCCTCGTCACTACCTTGTCGGGCTTAGTCCAGACACTTACCAACACACGGGGTCGGTTGTGCTGATACTACACTCTTCACTCTTTGCAAATACTAGAGCAGCACTGGGTCAGCAGCAGTAGGGGAGCCATCCTTTAGTCCACTGAGATTCCGAAGTAGTCCTGCAGGCGTCTGCAGACCCAACATCTCTTCTATCTGTTATTATGTTCTGTTATCATTTGTATCAGAGACAGACTATGTTCTTTTTTCAAATATTTGTATGTATTAATCATAGATAGTCAGTGAATGTTGTGACACCGGTTTCTGGGTAGATACATATGTTGCCTTTTCTTGTATTTATTTTTGTATTATAATCGTTTAAGTCTTCTGCTATTATTTTAATATTTATCGCCTGTTAATATAAGTTGTTAAAAGGATTAAAATAAAAGAGTTATAGATTTCTAAACTTCGTGGCTTGCCTAGCTTCTACGAGTAGGCTCCCTCACGACTCCCGGAGGTAGAAAATCCAGATCGTGACAAGTTGGTATCAGAGCTATAGGTTACATAGGTCTCACAATTCACGGACAAGATCAATAGAGTATGAGGGATTGGTAAGAAGACGTCTATATTTATCCCTCAAAGGCTACAAAATTATGAAAACTCCACATTTGTTCTTTCTTGTCATGTGGTTTTGTTTCGCAATGCTATTTGCATTTCTACTTTATTCTTTCGCAGATGGAGAGAACACGTCCTTCCTCATCCACCACTCAGAAGCCCGAGCCCCCATTAGTAGCTCCCATGAGGGGCAGAGGGTGAGGCCAAGGCCGTGCTAGAAGCTGAGGTAGGGGCAGAGCTCAACCCCGAGCAGCAGCATCAGTGAAGGAGCCTCGGGTTGATTTTGATGAGGAGGTTCTGGCCCCAGTAGTTTTGGTGGGCCCAGCTCAGGTCCCAGAAGGGTTATGGCTACAACCAGTTCTTCAGGATGCTCTGGTCCAATTAGTGGGCCTCATGGAGAGTGTCACCCGAGCAAGCTTGCTTCTTGTAGCACCAGCCATCTCTCAGGTTGGAGGAGGGGCCCTGACTCCTGCTACTTGCACTCCAGAGCAGGTAGCTCCCCAGATTCAGACTCCAGCAATTCAGTCAGTTGGAACAATTCAGCCGGGTGTGGTAGCACAGACCGGCGATGGAGCAACTATGTATGTCGATACTTTGTGGAGGCTGAATAGGTTAACCAAGCTCTTCACTTCTACTTTCAGTGGTGCATCTACTGAGGATCCCCAGTATTACCTAGAATGCTGCCACGAGGTTCTCAGGAACATGGGTATTATTAAGACCAATGGGGTCGATTTTGCTACATTTTGCTTGTCTGGATCCGCCAAGACTTGGTGAAGATATTATTGTTTGGCTAGACTAGCCGGATTGCCAGCCTTGACATGGGAGTATTTTATACGGCTATTTCTGGAGAAGTTTCTCCCTGTTACTTAGAGAGAGGCCGGTCGGAGGTGGTTTGAGCACCTCCAGTAGTGTTCCATGACAGTTACCCATTATAAGACCAGATTCATCGACTTGGCTTGCCATGCTCTTGTCACACTTCCTACCGAGAGAGAGAGAGAGAGAGAGAGAGAGGGTGAGGAGGTTTATTGATATTTTTATTTAGCTGATTCATCTTTACATGGCTAGGGAGACTGGGAGTGAGATTACTTTTTAGGAGGCAGCCAATGTGGCCAGGCGAGTGAAGATAGTTCTATCGCAGGGAGGTGGTCATGGGTCGGATAAGAGGCCCCGTCATTTAGGTAGATTCAGTGGCTCCTCGTCTAGAGGCAGAGATTAATATGGTAGAGGCCATCCTTCTATGCCCTTTCAGTCAACTCTTCAGGTTTCTCACGGTGCTTCAGGTGGCCGAGGTTGGTGGGTACTCAATCGCAGCAGGAGGTTTCCGTGATATGGTTCAGGTACCAGGTGTTCCACAGATCGCCCAGCCAGCTAGAGTTGGGCCCATAGGGGCTAGAGGTGGAGGTAGAGGATTTAGAGGTGGAGCTCAGACCGCTAGAGGTGGAGGCTAGCCAGCTGTATGCCGTCCTAGAGATGTAGTCCAGGGTGGTGAGGCCCAGCCCAGATGTTATGCTCTTCCATCCAGGCCCGAGGCTGAGGCTTCATATGCGATTATGGTTTGTGATAGAAATGTTTCAATGTTATTTGATATAGGGTCTACATACTCGTATGTGTCATCTTAATTTGCACCATATCTGGTTATGCCTAGTGATTCATTGAGTGCTCCCGTTTATGTGTCTACGCCGGTGAGTGATTCTATTATGGTAGATGAGTCCATCGCTCTTGTGTAATTGTGATTGGGCGTTTTGAGACTCGAGTAGATTTGTTGCTTCAAGATATGGTCGATTTCGATGTTATATTTAGGATGGACTGGTTATCACTTTACCATACTATCATGGACTGTCATGCCAAGACAGTGACCTTAGCTTTACCGGCTATGGCTCGTTTAGAGTGGAGAGGGACTCTTGATCATTCTACATGTACTGCTATCTCTTATGTGAAGGCTCGGCGAATGGTCGAGAAGGGGTGTTTGGCCTATTTGGCGTATGTTCATGATTCCAATTCTGAGGTTCCTTCTATTGATTTTGTGCCTATTCCTCATGAGTTCCCTGAGGTATTCCATTCAGATCTGCAAGGTATGCCACTCGACAGGGATATTAACTTTTGCATTGATTGGCTCCGGGCACTCAGCCTATTTCTATCCCGCTGTATTGTGTGTTCCCCCCGGAGTTGCAGAAGCTGAAGGAGTAGTTGCAAGACTTGCTGGAGAAAGGTTTCACTAGACCTAGCGTTTCACCTTGGGGTGAGCCTGTGTTGTTTTTTAAGAAGAAGGACAGGTTGATGAGGATGTGTATTGATTACCGGTAGTTGAAGTAGGTTACAATCATGAAAAAGTATCCATTGCCGAGGATTGATGATTTGTTTGATCAGCTTCATGGTGCCAAGGTATTTTCAAAGATTGACTTGAGATCTGGCTAACATCACTTGAGGATTAGGGCATTCGATGTCCCTAAGACAGCTTTCTACACTCGGTATGGGCATTATGAGTTCTTGGTCATGTCATTTTGGTTGACCAATGCCCCAGCAAGCTTTAAGGATTTGATGATCTGAGTGTTAGGCCTTATTTGGAATCGTTCGTGATAGTCTTCATTGATAATATTTTGATATATTCCTGTAGCCAAGAGGAGCATGAGCAGCATCTCGAAGTGGTTCTTCAGACTATGAGGGACAGTCAGTTATATGCTAAGTTCTCGAAGTGTGATTTCTGGTTGAGTTCAGCTGCATTCCTAGGTCATGTTGTATCAGCAGAGGGTATTCAGGTTGATCCTAAGAAGATTGAGATAGTCAAGAACTGCCCTAGACCAGCATCAGCTATAGAGATTCGGAGTTTCTTGGGATTGGCAGGCTACTATCTTCGGTTTGTGGAGGGGTTCTCATCTACCGCAACCCCGATGACCAGGTTGACCTAGAAGGGTGCCTAGTTCAAATGGTCAGATGAGTGTGAGGCAAGCTTTTGAAGCTCAATAAAGCTCTGACTACGGCACCGGTGTTGGTTTTGCCCACAGGATCAGGGCCTTATACAGTTTATTGTGATGAATTTGTATTACGGTTGGTTCAGTGTTGATGCAAGATGGCAAGGTCATTTCCTATATTCGCGGCAGTTAATAATTTCATGAGAAGAACTATCATGTTCATGATTTGGAGTTTGCAGCCATTTTTCATGCATTGAAGATTTGGAAGCATTACCTGTATGGCGTGGCATGTGAGGTGTTCACGGATCACAAGAGTCTTCATGTAACAACATGACCCGTCTTCCCATGAGTTACCGCCCCAGTTTCCCCGTTTTATGCTTTTATATGTTCCATTATATGTGTTTGGAGAGTTTGAAGTAATTCGGATGGAGTTTGGGTAGAAATGAGACAATTAGTCTCTTTATGAGAAGGTTAGTTTGGAAAAGTCAACCGAATGTTGACTTATGAGTTAGGGGGATCAGAATGGATTTTTGATGATTTGAGTAGTTTCGGGTGATGATTTTTGACTTAGAAGCGCAATCGGAATTGGATTTGGAGGTCTGGTGTAGAATTAGGCTTGAATTTGCTAAGTTTTAATTTTGGCGAATTCCGGTTGATAGGTGAGATTTTGATCCGGGGGTCGGAATGGAACTCCGATAGTTGCAACAGCTCCGTTTGGTGATTTGGATATGTGTGCAAAGTTTCAGGTCATTCAGAGGTGTTTAGGATGGGTTTTGGATCAAATTCAAGTTTCGGAAGTTTTAGTTTAACTTAGGCTTGAATCCGTGGTAATTTGATGATTTTGATATTTATAATAGTGTTTTTATGTTACCAGCAAGTTTGGATGAAGTAATAAGATGTATCTGTGCTTTTGGTTGAGGTCCCGAGGGCCTCGGGGTGATTTCGGATGGTTAACGGGAAGTTTCGAGTTAAAAAGTGCAGTAGAAAATTTGCAGCAGAACTTTGCTCTATGCGATCACATAGGGTGTCTCCGATCTCATAGAAGGCTAGTAGTGGGTCTTGTTATTTGCTATGTGATCGCACAAGGGGTGATGCAATCGCATAGTGCATTTGGTGCCGGGGGTCCTTGGTTGGAATTACTCTATGCGAACGCATGGGGGATAATGCGAACGCATAGAGCATTTGAAGGGGGTCTAGACTTTGGTATATGCGAACGCGGGGCAGTAGTGTGTTCGCATAGGGTTAATCTGGGGAGGTGAAATTTATTATATGCGATCGCAATAGTGGTGATGCGATCGCATAGAGGAAATAACTGGGCGGACAGAATGTTTTAAGGGTTATTTCACCCGCGGCCTATTCATAATTTTCTCCCTTGTTAGGCAACCAAGAGAGCTTTTAAGTGATTTGAAGCGTATTTCCAACGGGTATTGATTGCAGATAAGTCTATTGACTTAAAAACACCATTTTTAGGAAGAATCAACCCTCAATTCCATGAAATTGTGTAGAAATTGTGAAGAACTAGGGCTTAGTTTTTAGAAATGAATTTTAGGGATTTGAAAGGCCATTTGAACTCTATTTTTGGTAAACTTTATATGTACGGACTCGTGGCGAGACGAGGAATCCGATGATATGATTTTCGGAATTTTTTTGAGAAGTGAGCCTGGGGCTCGAGTTTTACCAACTTCGTGATTTTTAGCGTATTTCGAATAATGTCATTTGAGTTATGTTTATTTAGCGTATAATAACATATTTGTTGTGTTTTTTACTAGATTCGACGAGTGTAGACAGAGATTCAAAGGGAAAAGGCATCGCGGATCAGTCTACGGCCGGTTAGATGGGAGTAGTTTGTATATATGATGGGCCTGAGGGTTTGCAACCCCGGTTTATCACATCGTGACGCTATGTTAGGGCGTGACTCGCACCCCATGGCAGGTGCGGTATTATAAATGATTAGGAATTGTGACTTGGTCCATCCCGAGAGCTAAATAAAATTATTTGCGGCTGATACGCACCCTGTAATGAATATATTTGGGCTTATTGCCATGTTTGGGGCCTTGTGCCGACCTGTAGCATCCGTCTAGGATGAATATCTTTTTGCTAGCATGATTTGCATAATAATTGATCTTAGCCTTGTGTTTAATCACTGTTATTAAAACTAAGTCACATTATTTCTAAATTAACTAATTAAATTATATTCACCTTAATAATTGGAATTTGGGAAAGAATTAGATTGAATCTGGTATGTGATTTACATGCTAGATTGAATCTGGTATGTGATTTACATGCATACTGTGGAGTGAGTATGGGTCGGGCTGCATGTCGGAGCAGTGATATGATGATAATTGCGCTTGGGCTGAAGGAGCCCCTCCGGAGTCTGTACACACCCCAGTGAGCGTCGTTAATGTTAAACGGATGGGGTTGTACGCCGCAGCGGATTCATGTGCATTGCATTGCATCTTTGCATGATACTTGACTATTATATTTGATATTGCTTTGTTGTAAGTTCGTAGTTAAGGTAGCTGACTGTTAGTTTTAGCTTTGCTTTGTGGCATTTCATGGATTTCTTATCTTCAGACATTTTATATGCTTATTACTCACTGAGTCGGTAGTACTCACCCCTACTCTCTACACCTTGTGTGTAGATTCAGGTACACCGAAGGCTTAGCTGAGCACTCGTAGTCTCCAGATATTTTCAAAGTCGTTGAGGTGGCTGCTTGACGTTCTCAAGACCTGGATGCTCTTCATATTTCAGTTTATTATTATTATACATTTCCAGACTTTTATATTTTCATTAAGATATTATTATCCAGTTTTGTTTAGAGGCTCTAGACTCGTGACCCAGATCTTTTGGAGTGATTATTCAGTTTCTCGTATTATCATCGTATTTTTCTATTAAAATTATTGGATTATTATTCTAAAATTATTACATTTTTCCTTAAACTTTCGGTTTGAGAATTTATTGACGAATGGATAGCGAATGTTACTCAGGCTTTCCTAGCTTTCGGGTTTGGCGCCATCACGATCGGGTTTGGGTCGTGACACTTCAATATTTGTTCAAGAAAAAGGAGTTGAATTTGAGGCCGAGGAGATGGTTGGAGTTGTTGAAAGATTATGATATCACTATCTTATATCATCCGGGAAAGGCCAATGTGGTGGTCGATGCTTTGAGTAGGAAGTCAGCCAGTATGGGCAGTCTTGCTTATATTCCATTTGGTGAGAGACTGCTTGCTTTGGATGTTCAGGCTTTGGCCAATCAGTTTGTGAGGTTGGATGTTTCTTAGCCTATTCATGTGCTAGCTTGCACGGTACCTCATTCTTCTTTATTAGAGCGTATTCGTGATCGGGATTATGATGATCCCTATTTGTGTGTCCTTAGAGATACGTTGCAGCACGGAGGTGCCAAGCAGGCTACCTTAGATGATGATGGAGTTTTTAGATTGGAAGGTCGAGTATGTGTGCCTGATGTGGATGGGCTTCAGAAGTTGATTTTAAAGAAGGCACATAGCTCTCAGTACTCTATTAATCCAGGCGCTGCAAAGATGTATTAGGATTTGCAGCAGCATTATTGGTGGTCGAGAATAAAGAAGGATATCATTGTATATGGCTTGGTGTTTGAATTGTCAGCAGGTTAAGTACGAGCATCAGGGGCCTGGTGGTTTATTCTAGAGGATTGAGCCTCCCGAGTGGGAATAGGAGCGAGTCACTATGGTTTTCGTTGTTGGACTCCCATAATCGCGGAGGAAGTTTGACGCAGTATGGGTTATTGTTGATAGGATGACCAAGTCAGCGCATTTCATTCCTGTGGCAGTCTCCTATTCATCTGAGAGGTTAGTTAAGATCTATATCTGGTAGATTGTTCGTCTTCATTGTATGCCTGTGTCTATGGTTTCGGACCGAGATACGCAGTTTACCTCGTGTTTCTATAGAGCAGCTTTGTCAGAGTTGGGCACGCGGGTTGAGTTGAGCATATATTTCATCCTCAGGCGGATAGGCAGTTCGAGCGGACAATTTAGATTTTGGAGGATATGCTCCGAGCTTGTGTCATTGACTTCGAACGATCGTGGGATCAGTTTTTCACTTTAGCATAATTTTCCTACAACAACAGCTACTAGTCGAGTATCCAGAAGGCTCCTTTTGAGACCTTATATAGTAGGAGGTGTCGATCTCCGGTTGGATGGTTTAAGCCGGGAGAGGCTCGATTGTTGGGTACAGATCTGGTTCAGGAGGCCTTGAACAAGGTCAGGATTATTCAGCATAGGCTTCGTATAGCTCAGTCCAGGCAATAGAGTTATGCAGACCGCAAGGTTCGAGATGTGGTTTTTATGGTTAGTGAACTGGTATTGCTCCGAGTGTTGCCTATGAAGGGCGTGATAAGATTTGGGAAGAAGGGCAAGCTTAGCCCTAGGTTTATTGGTCCGTTTGAGATTCTTGATCAAGTGGGAGAGGTGGCTTATAGACTTGCATTGCCGCTAAACTTATCAGTCGTGCATCCAGTGTTTCATGTGTCCATGCTTCGGAAGTATCACGACGACCCATCCCACGTGTTAGATTTCAGCACTGTCCAGTTGGACAAGGACTTGTCTTATGAGAAGGAGCAAGTAGCAATTCTAGACCGACAGATTTGTCAGTTGAGGTCGAAGAGTTTCCATCGGTTCGTGTTCAGTGGAGAGGTCAGCCGCCTAAGGCATCGACCTGGGAGTCCGAGTCTGATATGCGGAGCCGTTATCCCCATCTTTTTCTTGACTCAGGTACTTCCTTTTTCAGTCCATTCGAGGATGAACAGTTGTCTTAGAGACGAAGAATATGATAACCCAAAAGGTCATCACTTACTTTTAAATTAAATGCTTTATTTTCGAGGACGTGAAAACTTCATCTAGAGTCACCTCAATTTGCATGTGCAGTCCGGGCACGTAGCCGAAAAGCTTAAATATGAAAATCTGTGAAAATGATAAAATTTGGCTATAAAATGAATTAATTTGACTTCGATCAATGTTTTGGGTAAAATGACCTTAACCCGTAATTTTATAGTCCTCGAGAGCCTGTAGGAACATATGGAACTTAAAGAAAATTATTTTCTGAAATTGTTTAAAGGAATTTGAAATAAAATTTGATTATAACATGATGGTATTGGGCAAGTATTTTGGTTTCGGCGTCCGGTATAGGTCATATATATGATTTAAGACATTTATGTAAAATTTGGTAAAAAACGGAAGTCATTTGACATGATTCACATTTAATTTGCAAAAGTTGAGGTTTAAGAAGTTTTGAAATATTTCATTGACTTTGAGGTTTAATTCGTTATAAGGGTATTATTTTGGCGATTTGATTGCATGGTTAAGTTCATATGATGTTATTGAGTTAGTATGTATGTTTGGTTAGGAGCCCCGACGGCTCGAGTGTGTTTCAGAAAGTTATAAACTTAAGAAAAGTTGTAGAAAACAGATGTTCTGGTGTACTGATATTTTCTTTTTCGCATTCGCGGGGATGGACCTCGCAAACGCGATGTGTAAATTATGCTGAAGGAATATGCTTCTACGCGAACGTGTAGCTCAGGTTGCAAAAGCGAGGCATTGGGGGGTTATCCCTTCCTGAATGTGGTCATGGCCACCCGAACGGGAAGGCTAATTGGACCTGGGCAGGGTGGGGCATTTGTCATATGCGAACGCGACCCATTGGATGTGAACGCGAGGGCTCGAGGATATTCTTCTCGCTAACGCGAGCCTGTTTACACGAACGTGACGATCTACAGGCCTGACTCATCGCGAACGCAAAGAACATTTCTGCCCAGTTATTTTAAGGTCTCAAAAACATAACACTTACGGATTTTCATAAATTTCCACAAACCTCTTCTTCTCCAAAGCTCTTAGGAAATTTTTGAAGTATTTCCTCACCATAATCTCTAGCGTAAGTAATCTTTAACTTGTTTTCTTCCAATTTTGTCAACACTCTCTAGATTTCTAGGCCTAAAATATAAGATTAAGAGTAGAAAATTAGGGATTTGGGTAGAATTAGGGCTTTTTGATTAATTTCAATTAAGACCTCTTTTTGGGGTCGAATTCTGGAACTAACTATATATTGGGGCTTCTGGGTCAATGGGGGATCGAATTTTGGTTCGAACCTCATGTTTTGACCAAGCGGGCCCGGGGTCAATTTTTAGATTTTTGGGATGAATGTTTAAAAAGCTATAATTAGGCATTGGAATTGAATTGTTTAGCATTTATTAATGCTATGAAGTGGAGTTTGTATAGATACAATTGATTTGAAGCCGAATTCGAAAGGAAAGGAGGTATTTGAGGAGTGAGTTGGCCGTGGATGTTTGAGGTAAGTGTTTGATCTAACCTTAGCTTGAGGTATTAGGAGTTTAGTCCTATTTGCTATTTTCTTCTTCTTGAGTACGACGTATAGGCATGGTGATGAGTATCTATACATTGGTTTCAAACATGACCGTGAGTCTTCAATTGATACTTGTTGTATTCTTAAATGATACTATGGATGCTTTAGTAGGAAAATCCTTGATATTGAGTAAAGACATAGTTTATTTTTGTGGAATCTACTTATGATTGAGCAATGGTGATAACTGAGATGAGTAGGAGTTGAGTTAAGATGGTTATAGCTGATTCTCCCTTACCGGGACGCATATACTTGTGCTATTGAATTCCCTTGCCTGGATAGTATAGTTTATTGTTGATCCCTTGCCGGGACAGTTATTATGATTATTGTTGACTGTATATTTGGAACGGATTGCGCGCCGTAAAATTTTTAATATATATATATATATATATATATATATATATATATATATATATATATATATATATATATATATATATATATATATATATATATATATATATATATATATATATATATATATATATATATATATATATATATATATATATATATATATATATATATATATATATATATATATATCGGGTTGCACGCCACAACAATGTTATGTGGGATCGGGTTGCACGCCGCAACAGTTATATAGATGGATCGGGTTGCACGCCGCAACTTTGTTAAATGATGTGAGATCGGATTGCAGGCTGCAATAATAGAATTACTGTATTATTGTAGATATTGTACTGTCCTTTAAGATTTCTATTTAGTTTCTGCTAGATTGATATATTTCTCAAAGCATGTACCCCCTCCCTTTTAAATTGCTTATTTCCTATTTATTTTTCTGTCGTGTATTATATAACTGCTCAGGTTTATCTAGAGTCTGGCCCTAGCCTCATCACTACCTCGCTGAGGTTAGGCCAGACACTTACCAGCACATGGGGTCGGTTGTGCTGATGCTATACTGTGCACTCTATGCAGGTACTGAGCAGCACTAGGTCAGCAGCACTAAGGGAGCCAGCCTTCAGTTCACTGAGATTCTGAGGTAGTACTGCAGGCGTCCGTAGGCCCGGGGTCTGTTCTATCTGTTATTATATTGTGGTATCATTTGAATCCAAGACAGAATGTATTCTTTCTTTCAAACATTTGTATGTAGTAATCATAGATAGCCCGTGAATGTTGTGACACCGGTTCCTGGGTAGAGACATATGTTGGATTTTCTTGTATTTATTTTGGTATTATAATCATTTAAGTGTTCCGTTATTATTTAAATGTTTATCAGTTACTAATTAAATTGTCAAAAGGATTAAAATGAAAGAGTTAAAGATTTCTAAACATTGTGGCTTGCCTAGCTTCAACGAGTAGGCGCCCTCACGACTCCCGAGGGTGAAAAATCCGAATCGTGACACTAACAAGGTCTTTTATGTAAAATCAACTACTACTTATCTTTTAATCAGACATTACTCCCATAATATTTTTGCACAATGAAGAATAGAAACAAACTGGAAGAAAAAATATAACATAAATTATTATAAATATAAGATTATCATTTATTATTTAGGGAACTTATAATTTTTGTTACCCTTTGTTTTATAACAGAGATAAATCCGAATATTATTTATGTTATTTTAAATATATTTTACATAGGGTACACGTGCAGAGCGCGTACGCTAGAAGCTTTCCTCGTGAAAAAGCTCGTCCTTGTCTGGAAGTTCCAAAACTGGTGGCTGGTATACCACAATAATAAAACTTCCTTTTGTTTTTTATTCAGATTGGATTTATGTTGGCACTCTAAAATTACCCAATAGAGTAGAGTAAGCGCCACTTAAAAACAAGCTACATAAGTAGTAGCAAACTATATCAACAATGTCCGTGGAATTGGGTGCACATCAAATCCACTTGAAGCTATACTATCAACTAAATTTCCAGTAGACCAGAAATCAAAATGCGGTGATATAATTTTGTCAAAGCGGAAAGAAAGCCTTAGCCGGAGCAGTAGCCAGAGAAGCAAGAGCGGTCACCGGGGACTTCAATTGGTCCTTTCTCTCTTCTCTTTCACCAGTGAGTGGTGAGTTTCCCTCTTTTTTCTAGGTAGGTACCTCTTGGATTCAGACTTTGTTACAACAGCTGCCATACGTGAGATCCTGATCACATTATTATCATTTGGTAGATCCAAGACCATGGCCTATTTCGGGTTCACTCGGAGCTTTGGCAACAACCATAGGAGGTGTGATGTGAGACCGCGGCGCAGCATAGTGGAGAAGCCACGACACGAAGTTCCTTACCTTAGCTGGATCTCGCTGGTGCCACCTAAACGGTAGTTAGGCGGCGGATGTGTGACGTTTGGAGTTGTCGTTCGTGCACATGTCCCCAATGGAAGAATGAGTGATATGTTCCCCTTACCACTCTTTTTGTCTCGCGTAAGAAAGAGAGTTTAGAGTGTTGTCCCTTTCACTCTTCAAACTGATCTCTACATTCATAGCTTGAAAAAGCAAAGAATGTTGGGCCTTCCCCTTATTTATTAGTATTAGGCAAGGCTCAGTCCCGCTATTGGTACGAGTTGTAAGGAGTCTTGCTCTCGAGTCAAGATTGGGAGTCATTTCATTCTCGTAACGGGAATGAGTGCACCGCAAGACCGGACAAGTTGCTCCCTCGCCTCGCAGCGGCAGCATCTGTCTTTCAAGTCATTTCCTAAGACGGCTCCTCTTATTCTATGATAATCCAAGCTGTAGCGGCACCTCACGTGACCCCTTCCCCTTCCTCTTTTTTTTCGTTTCAAGCATGGAACTTAACTTACCGGAATTTGACAAAGAAAAGAGAGTGCTCAACCGAAACAATGGCCAACAACATAATTACATAGATAACTGCTCCTCCCCTGATCCTTAAGGCTTTAAGGAAAACCGTATGGCGGTTGGAAAGAAAGACGACCTCACCTTCTCTGGTGTCAGTGAGAGCTATTTGAGTATCCCCCGTTTACCTTCTTTTGTAGATTGAATCTTCAATGAGTGGAAACAAGCAACCTTACACCTAAAAGCTCGCCTCAATCTTAGATTTTTCCTTTATATGCTTTAGTTGATAGAAAGACTCTTTGATGGGATACTCCCCAAGCAAAACAACCTCACTGTCTCACTTCTTCCTTACTAGACCGATTACCATGAATGAATGAAGAGGCTTGAATTTAGCTACAGGTTTGGGGGAACAAATAGGCGTGGGGAAGATTAAGAGCTCTTGTCGGTAAAGTAGATCTAGATCGAGAGAGAGAATTGTCTTCTCGAGAGGTCTTCTCAAAAAAGTCAGGAAGAAGCATTCGAAAGGCCGACCACTGTCTCATAGGCATTCTGGTGGTAAAACCGACGACTACACGGCTCTATACCAATTCATGAGCGATAGCGAATGGCCGATCTTCTTGAATCCAAAGCCGGTGCAAACGATCTCATAGGTGGATCAGGGTCAACCTATTTAACTGCATGCCAGACCACTAAGTGATGGAGACCGTACAAACAAAGGCAACGAGGAGAGCTAGCCGGAACTGGACAATGGGTGGGTGTCCAAAAAACATTTGAAGTACCCGCCACCCTGCAAATCTCAATCTAGCGACGGCATCTGGAACAACACTGTTGTTGCTGCCCTTCGGGCACGCCTCATATCTTTATCACTCACATACGCTCTTGCAGCATGCCCCCTTCGGGCAATACGGTGTAATATGCGAAGCAGCTGAGCCATAGCTCTTCGATCGCTATATTATTGCGATAGCAAAGGCGTGGTTCATCCTCTTAGAGAGAGAGTAGATGTGAAGGTTCGGATCAAAGATCTTCGCGAGACAGCCCCGGAGCACCATAGCATGTCGGGAATAAGGGGACCGAGAAACGGTTGGGGGCAATGAAGTAGGTGAAGTGGTTGGATTTTGTGAGCTGTTCCAACCACTGCTAGATGTGATTTCAAGAGTCGAACGAGAATGAATACCACACAGAAGAGTCTGTTACTCCATGCTTCTTTCCCCTTATTTCAAACTCAAGGAAAGCCTTGATCGATATGAGAAGATGCGCTCAAGCGCCCACTGCCTGAGTCGTACGGCCCCAGGTAACGCCTTCTCTTTTTTCTCTATTGAACTATGGAAAGCACTTTATAGTAGCGACACGGATTCAGCACAACTTATGACTTCGTGGTTTAACAAAAGGGCTCTCAAAAGAGATTTGATACCTTCTTCCCTTGGTTTGGGAGGTAGGTTATGTAGGCGAAAACTGTTCATAGGTTGCTCGATCACGCCAAATAATCGATTTTGAGTATGCCTGAGGTTTCCGTAAGACCTTCTCCCTCTTGGAAATAGGCTAATCAAAAGGGGGTACTTTTTCCATTTTACTTTTTTGAAATTTTCCGCTTTCTTTCCTTACTATATTATGGGAGTACAATTTTTATGGATAGTATGTTGCTTTGGTTAAAACTTTAACCTCACATCAGTGCCTAGGGCCTACTGAAGCGTTGCAGATTCTAGCAGAGTATCATGAATGAAAGCCTAAGTGATGTTCATCAGTGTCGGGACAGCGCCAAAAAATGAATAGATAGGTGGTTCAGTATAGTTTTAAGTAAATATCAAAAAAAGGGTTTGTTAATTATATACCATATTTTGATGGTTGAGTGACGAAGGAGAAGAGAGATAGCATCCCGACTGGCTAGCGATGAGGAGAAAAGAATGCAGAGAAGGACAGGGCTTTTGGGATGTAGAACTCAGCAAGACACTATATTGTTTATTCAGCTTGGAATTTAGTTAGAGAAAAGGGACCTCTAACAACAATTCATCAAAGAAAAAAGAGAAGGAAAGCAAAAGTGACAGACTCCAGACAAGAGGGTTAAGGCTCTCACCTTATTTTCAAATCAAATAAAGAAGAGCCCTTCGATTCGGGCCCTTTCCTACCTCCTTAGTAAGAAATTTTTTATCCTTTTTCTTTGTTGCGTACTTAACCTGAACCCTGTCTATGAGTATAGCAATCCTTTGAATCTTTCCTAATCCGCTTTCTCTTTTTCTTATGCCTTGAACCCAGTCTTTTGGAGAAGCAGCTGCTTAAGAATAGCCTCTCTTACTTTCATCTTTGGTTGATGAAATTAAGACTGCCCCTCCATTTGAATGAAAGCCTGAGACTTCTCCACACTGTCCTGGTCTCACGATGTGGATTCGAACCACTGCTTCTCCTTATTGTCGTGAGTGGGCACTAGCCCTTCAAGTTTACACGTTGATCCCTCTATGATGGAATTCTTCTTCCTCTCCAACTGTACGATATTATTGGGGGTAGAACTCGGAAGGCTGGCCAAGGTTGTGTCCTTCCGAGCGGACGAGGTCGTCAGCAAGCGGTGGTTGAAAAGGCCCCATTACCTAAATACCTTGGGAAGCGAAGAGGACAGGGTGTAAACAGCTTAGCACTTCTTCAGCTAAAATCAATAGGCTAGGTTTGGAACCCTTGTCGAGAGAGGAATGCGGGAAAGTGGGGTCCTCTCACCTGTGCTCACCTTCTTCCATTCAAAAAAAAGGTAGTCTTTCCTTGATAAATAGCGTCTTGATGTGAATCGAAGGCATTATTGAAGGAAAGAAATGGCGGGTCGGTCAATTGCATTAGGTAGGTGGATCCATACGGGTAGACGTAGGCCCTGAAATCATAACCCTGGGCCTTGATGAGTGGCCGTCCACCTTCCGAAGAAGCATCAGACAGGTTAGAGTTCTTACCTTCTTGGGACTCAATAGACCAAGATCTGCTTTTATTATATGGTCAATGCCGATCTACTTTAGTAGATCATATGGATGTAGAAAAAACTTCTAATTTGGGTGAAATAGAAACATATTTTTTCCATTTCTATTTACCCAGTTCATATCTTTGTTTCGTGTGTTCCTGGGAGGAATTCGATCTCGAAATACAACCTAATTAACTACGGCCAGAGAGTCAAATAGGTCGGGAAGAAAGAGTCTGAGGTCGGGTCGGACGACATACATCTTGGTTGGTTCCACCACCACTAGAGATTGGGTAGATCAAGGAAGAAGGGTAGGATAGTGTCCGACTGATTGAGCGTCTTATAGCCCGTCATGCAAGCTAGCAAAGCCAGAGCAGAAGGAGCCCCCGAAATAGCGAGACTTGGTGTCTCATCGAACGAGAAGTTCGAAGATGGAGACCAGGTTTGTCACGAAATCATAAAGTCTGCTCGTTCTACCCTCTTCAATTCCGAATGAACAACATGATCTTGACCTATCATTTGTTCAATTTGGTCGATTTGATACTTAGTTAATTCTTTTATCTTTGTGTTTCCACTAATACCTAATCAATAACGAACCTGAATGGCTTTTTTAGGTCCAATTCCATCAATTTTGGTTGAGGCAATTCTTCTCTACAATAGTGAGTTCTTTAACAAAAGCGTCCCTTTTTCCTTAACTATTTTTATAGGGAAATTCTTCGATCTAGAGAGAATTTTATAGAAAAAGTTACAAAGCTCTCCTTCAAATACCCCATAAATAAAGGTAGGTCAGAATTGATGAAAATTGGAAGAACTCGCGCCACTAGGTATTCTCTACCTAGCCACCTGTCTCGCTTTCGGGTAGAGGTAGGCTCTTGCAAGATGCAAAAAGCTTAAAGCCTTACGAGTTGCTCTCGCTCATTCTTTCGTTGTTGCTAGCTTGCGGTCACTCATCTCTTTGTTGCTATACGAGGCTTTTCCTTCGCTCATGAGCAAGCATGTCCGCTTTCAATTCAATATCTTTCTTAACACCCAGAAAATTATATGCCTCGATAGTAGCCTACAATGGAATGTAGCTATTTCTGACGGATAGCTATGTTAGCTAGGCCACCTGCCTGATCAGGGTTTCCATCCGAACTAGTGCCTTAAGCAGTAAGGCAAATGAAATTATGTGGTATGGTATCCTTACGTGGAGCTGGATTAGGTTTTTTCGGTGTTCTCGTTGAAACACGCGGACATAATCCTTGCTTCTGGGGACATTGATCCAAAGCTCGAGTACGGTTTGTGTGCCGTTTTTTCTTCTCTACCATGATGAATCAATTGATTTAATGTAGGCATCCGATCTCTCTTTTATGGGTTGTTTCCCTCGTATCTGACCTATCTGAGTTAGCCCTCCCAAGCAGATAAAGAGGTGGATCATCTGATCTTGAAATAGGTCATCCCGGTTGGTCGGGGTGAATATTGCAGACCAGCGGATCTGGTGGTCGACAATCGTTCGGACTTGGTAAAGGTTGTTGCAGCACCTGTAGTAAGACTGAGGACTTATCGCGATGCCCGCAGACCAATTTACTATGTCTCTGTCGCTGACGCTCGTCAAGCAGGCCACGTGGATTTATTCAACTATTTCGACCATTTTCGAGCACCTCATATCTTTTTCAGGGCGTCCAAAGATTCGTCTAGTGGTTATAAACATGGATCCCTTTCAAAATCCTTTTCCAAATTCTTTCCAACATTTTTACATGGGCATTTTTGTAAATATATATATATATATATATATATATATATATATATATATATATATATATATATATATATATATATATATATATATATATATATATATATATATATATCGCATGTTATTTTTAATACACTAAACAAAATAGTCGATAACAAATAATTCCAACATTATAATACACCCTATTTAGTAATATACTTATATACCTAGCTACCAAACGATCCCTAAGTAATTTATTAGTTGAGAAACGGGATCTAAAACTATTAAAAAGTATAGCACCTAACGTAACGAATTTGAGTATATAATATAATCTTTGATGAGGACAAAATAACGTAGTGGTCAATAAAGTTGATTTAGTTATAAGATATCAATTATCATCCATATGAAATTAGAGTTCGTGAGAGATGCCAAGGGAACACTCAATTATGGGAATCTTTTGTGGACAACAAAATTATAGCACAGTAGAAAAACAAAACACAATTTAATTAATAACGTGATAAGAAACTAAACAAACAGGTTAATTACCAAAATAGTTATTTAATCATCCAGGGTTTCCTGTTCTCCACTATGAATGACTTTTGCTTTCAGAACAAATATTTGCTTCTGCTGCAATAGAAGAAATTAAAAAGAGCTTAAGACACTCGTACTTGCACATAGTTCAGTTCTACTAACTCGGCCCCTTGCACATACTTCAACCTGATCAAAATAAGTGTTTTAGACGATTCTAGTTGTTGATCAAGTTTATGTGACGTTGTTTTGATTAGTTAAATTGGATAAAGTGCTGTGATTAATTCAAATCGGTGTATTTTACCTGTTTTAATTAAAAGCAATTTATTTTATTTTTATATTATTAATTTCACATAGTTATTTTTGGATCTTCTAGTGCAAAAAAGAAAAAAAAACTACACCGCAAGTCAAACCAAAAAAAAGGTAGCTAAGAGTATTGTTTAGTGGACTTGAGAAGAAAGCAAGATTGACCTTTTAAGATAGTGATAAGAATGGACCTTGGACCTAACTCAACCCCAAAAGCTAGCTTATGAGGTGAGGGTTGCCCAAGCCATATAAGGAGACCAAGGACCTCAAATCCCTCCGATGTGGGACAACTCAACACCCCCCCCCCCCCACGCCCAGATCTCTGGAGCGTGGACAACATAAATGGGGGCCCAACATCGGTAACAATAATTGGGATGGGCCTGGCTCTGATACCATGATAAGAATGGACCTTGGGCCTAACTCAACCCCAAAAGCTAGCTTATGAGGTGAGGGTTGCCCAAGCCATATAAGGAGACCAAGGACCTCAAATCCCTCCGATGTGGGACAACTCAACAGATAGAGCCACTAAACTAATCATTGTTTTATCTATCTGGTCTTTAATTATTCTGATGTGATCACATAACATACCTTTGTTAACCACCGAAACATCCTTCGTGCTTTTACTCTCTTCCTCATCAAAACAATCAAGTAATGAAAATGTGCATGGCATCATCTTTCGTTCTTTTATTCTCGTCCTTACCATATAATCAATATAATCGGCACGGTATTGTATATTGTGCGGCACAACATCACCCTTCATGCTTTATACTCTTCCTCACAAAATAATACACGGCATCACCCTTCGTGCTTTAATACTCTCTCAGCAAAGCAATACATGGCATCACCCTTCGTGCTTTCACACCCTTCCTCACCCAAACAACAATCACAAACAATAGAGCAAGGAAATAAATAAAACTACAACAAGAATGCCGGAAAGGGAACACTAGTTCAACAATCAAGTTTCGGCAAGGGACAACATCAAAACAACGACAATTTCCCGGCAAGGGAGGCAATATAGTGATTCTTCTCTCCGTTTCAGTTTTACTTCACTACTCACTTTACAACTTGAGACAATGCGCTAAAAGGTTCGATTACAACTTATACTTTCACATTTCGTTATACAACTTGAGCCAGTCCTCCTCAATGTTCCTATGTCACAATTACTTCCACAAACTTTTCTCAACAAGTAGAAATCTTCACCAAGGAATGAATAATACAACAAACTCATTATGATCAGAATATAAGACTATCATGCTTGACACCAACGAATAGATACTCGTCACCATGCCCATACGTCGTACTCAACAAATACCACATAGCAAATAGGACTCGACTCCTAATCCCTCAAGCTAAGGTTAGACCAAACACTTACCTCGATGCCACGAACATAATTCACATCTCAACTATCGCTTTACTCCTTGATTCCACGACCAATTCGCTCGTATCTAGCCACAAGTTACTTTATTGCATCAATAAACGCTAAATGAATCAATTCCAATGTACTGAAATAAATTTTCTAAATTTTTACCCAAAAAGTAAAAAATATCCTTTGAGACCACATAGCCCGAGGTTCGAACCAAAATCTGATTACCCATTCCCCCAAGAACCCAAATATATAATTTATTTTTAAATAGGCCTCAAATCGAGGTCGAAATCCCCATTTTTCAAAAACAAAACTAGGTTTTACCCAAAACACCCAATTTCCCCCTAAAAATCATTTAATTCGAGTTAAAATCATGTGAAAAAATGTTAATGATTAATGAAAATGAGTTAAAATTAACTTACAATCGATTTGGAAGAAGAGGTGCCTTTGAAAAATCGCCCAAGAATGTTTTGGTTTTGTAAGAGTGTGAAAAATGAAAGATTTTCGGTTAAATTATGAAATTGCAGATGTCGCAATTAAAAACCTAGACTTATTCATATTTGCGAAGAAGTTTTCACCTTTGCAAAGCAGGAATTGCGAACAACCTGTCGCATTTGCGACGACTGACGAAAAGGGGGAAGCATCGCAACTTGCGATATATTCCTCGCAATTGCGAGATAGGCTGGCCTAGGCTTTTCTTGCATTTGTGACATAGCCCTCGCATTTGTGAACTTGCATTTGCGAGCCAAGCTTCACAAATGCGAAGCATGCAGGCCTGCGCTGAAACTGCTGAAGCCTGCAATTCCTCAAGTCCAAAATCCACACTGTGGCCTATCCAAAACTCACCTGAGCCTTCAGGGCTACAAATCAAACATGTACACCAACCAAAAAATATCATACGGACTCGCTCGTGAATTCAAATTACTAAAATAACATCAACAACTATGAATTTAGCATAAAATCATGAAATTTCTTAAGAACTTTAAATTTTCCAATTTTTTCAAGTACGATCCTATTCACGTTGTTTCAAGTCCGTTTCTTACCACATTTCATAGACATATCTTATATCACATATGAGACCTATACCAGGTACCGGAACAAAAATACGGGCCCGATAACAACAAGTTTTAAACACATTTTATTTTTAAAACTCATAAATATTCCAGAAAATAATTTTCTCTTAAAATTCATTTCTCGGGCTTGGGACCTTGGAATTCGGTTCCAGGCATACGCCCAAGTCCCATATATTCAACGGATCCTCCGGGACTATCAAATCACGGGTTCGGATCCGTTTACCTAAAATGTTGACCGAAGCCAACTTAGTTCATTTTAAAGTCAAAATTTATTATCTTTCACAGATCTTCACATATTAGCTTTCAGGCTATGCGCCCGGACTGCGCATGCAAATAGAGGTGAGATAGAAAGAGGTTTATAAGGCCTCGGAATGCAAAATTTAATTTAAAACAAGCGATGACCTTTTGGGTCATCACCCACCTCTAAAACTATTGTTCGTCCTCGAACAGACAAAAGAAGTACCTGAGTCGGGGAAAATATGGGGATAACGGCTTCGAATATCAGACTCGGACTCCCAGGTCGATGCCTCAGCACGCTGACCTCTCCGCTTAACACAAACAGAAGGAAAACTCTTCGATCTCAAGTGATGAACCTGCTGTCCTAGAATAGCCACCGGCTCCTCCTATTAGGACAAGTCCTTGTCCAGCTGGACAGTGCTAAAATCTAACACGTGGTATGGATCGTCGTGATACTTACGAAGCATGGACATATGAAACAATGGATGCACGGCTGATAAGCTCGGAGGCAATGCAAGTCTTTAAGCCACCTCTCCCACTCGATCAAGATTGTCAAACGGGCCAATGAACCTAGGTCTAAGCTTGCCCTTCTTTCCAAATATCATCACGCCATTCATAGGCGACACTCGAAGCAATAACCGCTTACCGACCAAGAATGCCAAATCACAAACCTTACGGTTGTCGTAACTCTTTTTCCTGGACGGAGCTTTACAAAGCCTATCCTGAATGATCCTGACCTTGTCTAAGGCATCTTGTACTAGAACCGTACCCAACAATCGAGCCTCTCCCGACTCAAACCATCCAACCGACGACCGACACCACCTACCACACAAGGCCTCATAAGGAGCAATCTGGATACTTGACCGGTAGTTGTTGTTGCAGGAAAACTCTGCTAATGGCAAAAACAGATCCCACGAGCCTCCAAAGTCAATGATACAAGTTCAGGGCATATCTTATAAAATTTGTATGGTCCGCTCGGACTGCCCGTCCATCTGAGGATAAAACGTTGTGCTCAACTCAACCCGTGTGCCCAAATCTTGCTGAACTGCTCTCCAGTAATGTGAGGTAAACTGCGTGCCTCGATATGAAATGATAGACACAGGCACACCATGAAGACGAACTATCTCCCGGATATAGATCTCAACAAACCTCTCGGAAGAATAAGATACTGCCAACGGAATGAAATGCGCTGACTTGGTCAGCCTATCAACATTAACCCGAACTGCATCAAACTTCCTCTGAGTCTGTAGGAGTCCAATAACAAAGTCCATAGTGATACGCTCCCACTTCCACTCAGGAATCTCAATCTTCTGGAACAAACCACTAGGCCAATGATGCCCGTACTTAACCTATTGACAATTCAAACACCGAGTCACATATGCAATGATATCCTTCTTCATTCTTCTCCACAATAATGCTGCCCCAAATCCGGATACATCTTCATGGTGCCCGTATGAATAGAGTACCGGGAAATATGGGCCTCCTCTACAATCAACTCTCGAAGCCCATCCACATTAGGCACACAAACTCAACCCTGCAATCTCAAAACTCCATCATCCCCTAAGGTGATCTGTTTGGCACCTCCGTGTTGCATCGTGTCTCTAAGGACATACAAGTGAGGATCATCATACTGACGATATCGGATACGCTCCAATAAAGAAGAACGAGCAATTGTGCAAGCTAACACACGGGTGGGCTCAGAAACATCCAACCTCACGAACTGATTAGCCAAAGCCTGAACATCCAAAGGAAGCGATCTCTCACCGACCGGAATATAAGCAAGGCTACCCATACTGGCTGACTTCCTACAAAAAGCATCGGCCACCACATTGCCCTTTCCCGGATGATATAAGATGGTGATATCATAGTCCTTTAATAGCTCCAACCACCTTCTCTGCCTCAAATTTAGCTCCTTCTGCTTAATAAATACTACAGAATCTTGTGATTCGTGAACACCTAACATGCACAGATAATGCCTCCAAGTCTTCAACGCGTGAACAATGGTTGCTAACTCGAAATCATTAACCAGATAGTTCTCCTCATGAATCTTCAACTATTGTGATGCATAGGCAATGACCTTGCCATCCCGCATCAACAGCGGACTAAGTCCAATACGAGATGCATCATAATAAACTATATAAGGCCCTGAACCTGTAGGCAAAACCAACACTGGTGTCGTAGTTAGAGTTGTCTTGAGCTTCTGAAAGCTTGCCTCACACTCGTTCGACCATCTGAACTAGGCACCCTTCTAGGTCAACCTAGTCATCAGGCTGTAATAGATGAAAATTTCTCCAGAAACCGACGATAATAGCCTGTCAATCCCAAGAAACTCCGGATATCTGTAGTTGATACTAGCCTAGGCCATTTCTTGACTGCCTCTATCTTCTTCGGATCAACCTGAATACCCTCTACTGATACAACATGACCAGGAATGCAGCTGAACTCAACCATAACTCACACTTCGAAACTTAGCATACAACTGACTATCCCTCAAAGTCTGAAGAACCCCTCTAAGATATTGATCGTGATCCTCCCGGCTGCGGGAATAGACCAAAATATAATCAATAAAGACTATCATGAACGAATCCAAGTAAGTCCTGAACACTCGGTTCATCAAGTCCATAAAATCTGTTGGGGCATTTATCCACCCGAATGACATCACCATGAACTCATAATGCTCGTACCGAGTGCGGAAGGATATCTTAAGGACATCAGATCCCCAATCCTCAACTGATGTTTGGCATATCTCAAATCAATCTTCGAGAATACCTTGGCACCTTGAAGCTGATCAAAAAAATCATCAATACTCGGCAACAAATACTTATTCTTGATTGTAACCTTGTTCAACTACTGGTAATCAATACACAGTCTAATTGATCCATCCTTCTTCTTAGCAAACAACACCGGCGCACTCCAAGGTGAAACACTAGGTCTAATGAAACCGTTTTCAAAAAAGTCTTGCAACTGCTCCTTCAACTCTTTCAACTCAGGCGAGGCCACTCAATACGATGAGATAGAAATGGCTGGGTGCCCGGAGCCAAATCAATGCAAACGTCAATAGCCCTGTCGGGTGGCATACCCAGCAGGTCTGAAAGAAATACCTCAGGAAACTCACGAGCAAAAAACACAGAATCCATAGAAGGAACTTTGGTGCTAGAATCGCGAACATATACCAAATAGGCCAAACACCCATTCTTGACCATACATCGAGCCTTCACATAAGAGATAATACTATGGGTAGAGTGACCAAGATTCCATCTCCACTCTAAACGAAGTAAACACGGCAAAGCTAAGGTTATAGTTTTATCATGACAGTCCAAGATAGCGTGGTAAGGTGATAACCAGTCCATTCCCAATATGACATCAAAATTAACCACGTCTAGAAGAAGCTAATCTACACGAGTCTCAAGACCTCCAATCATAACTATACAAGAAGGATGGACTCGATCTACCATAGAAGAATTACCCACCGATGCAAATACATAAACAGGAGCACTCAAGAAATCACTAAGCCTGACCAGATACGGTGCAAAATAAGATGACACATAAGAGTATGTAGATCCTGGATCAAATAAAATTGAAGCATCTCAGCTACAAATCAGAACAGTACCCGTAATAACTACATCAAAAGCCTTAGACTCGGGCCTGGCTGGAAGAGCATAATATCAGGGTTGGGCCCCACTACCATGAACTACATCTCTGGGATGGCCTACTGCTAGCTGGCCACCACCTCTAGTGGCCTTAGATCCACCTCTAATACCTCTACCTCCACCTCTAGCACCTCTACCCCCACCTCTAGCATGATGGGCGGGCTGTAGAACACTCGGTGCATGAACCATGGCACGGAAAACCTGATGCTGAGAGCGACTCGGTGCTTGAGGGAACAACCTAGCAAAGTGACCTATATCACCATAAGTGTAACGAGCCCCCGGTCGCTGACCCTGACGACCTAATGACTATCCCAAAAACTTTGGAGTGGTGGTGCACTGATAGGAGCTGGTGGTTCACTGTATGACTGCTAATCAGAATACTGCATCTAAAGACCACGGCCACCTGAAGTGCTGATTGAAAAGGCCTAGGAAGATGGCCTTTACCATACGAATCCCTACCTCCAGATGAGGTACCACTGAATCGACCGGAGTGACGAGGCCTCTTGTCAGAACCCTGACCACCTCCCTGCGACAGAACCATCTCAACTCTCCTAGCCACATTGGCCGCCTCCTGAAAAGAAATCTCAGTCCCAGTTTCCTTTTCCAACTAAAGTTAAATTGGTTGTATAAGGCCCTCGATGAACCTCCTCACCCTCTCTCTCTCTCTCTTGGTGAGAAGTATGATAAGAGCATGGTGGTCCAGGTCGATGAATCTGGTCTCATATTTAGTAACAGTCATAGAACCCTATTGGAGGCGCTCAAACTACCTCTGATAGGCCTCTCTCGGAGTGATAGGGAGAAACTTCTCCAAAAATAGTTGTGTAAACTGCTCCCAAGTCAAAGCTGGTGATCCGGATGGTCTAGCCCATAAATAATCTCTCCACCAAGTCTTGGCGGATCAAGACAAGCAAAAAATGGCAAAATCGACCCCATTGGTCTCCACTATCCCCCATGTTCTTGAGAACCTCATGAAAGCTGTCTAGATAATCCTGGGGATCCTCAGAAGATGCAATGTTGTAAGTAGTACTGAAGAGCTTGGTGAACCTGTCCAACCTCCACAAAGCATCGACAGACATAGCTGCTCCATCACCAGTCTGAGCTACCATACCCGGCTGAATTTCTCCAACTGACTGAACTGCTAGAGTCTAAAACTGGGGAGCTACCTGCTCTGGAGTGCGAGTAGCAGGAGTCTGGGCTCCTTCTCCAGCCTGGGAGACGATTAGTGCTACAAAAAGAAAGCCTGCCCGGGTGACACTCTCCATAAGGCCCACTAGACGGACGAGAGCATCCTGGAGTACTAGGGTAGCAATAAACCACTCTGGGACCTGAGTTGGTCCAACGGGAACTGCCGGGGCCAGAACCTCATCATCAAAGTCAACATGAGGCTCCGCCGTTAGTGCTGCTGCACTGGGATGAGCTCTGCCCCTATCTCGACCTCGCCCTCTACCCTTCATGGGAGCTGACGCTGGGGGCTCGGGATGCTGGTCAGCGGATGAGGAAGTGCGTGCTCGCCATCTATGAAAGAACATAGTATAAATGATATTAACATTGAGAAACCAAATCGCACGAGAAGAAATAACAAATGTAAAGTTTTTCCTCGCTCTATAGCCTCTAAGGATAAACACAGACGTCTCCATATCGATCCCTCGGACTCTACTAAGCTTGTCTTTGAACTGTGAGACCCATGTAGCTTAGAGCTCTAATACCAGCTTGTCATAACCCGTATTTTTCACCCTCGGGAGTCATGATGGCACCTACTAACGTGAGCTAGGCAAGTCGAATGATTGAACAATTACCTTTTTTACCCATTTTATATTTTTTAAAAATTAGAAAGAAATAACATGTCGACAGCGAAAATTACAATAAGCGGAATAAATGTAGTAAACTATCTGAAATATGTCTCTAATACAACTATTTGAGCCTCGGCCACCTAGAACTGGTGTCACAGTTTCACAGACGATCTAAGAATTCTACATACAAAGTCCGAAAGATAAAAGATACATTATTCCTGAATTAAGGAAATGAAACAAGAATGAAGGGATAGAGAGAGACACTAGGGCCTGCGGATGACTGCAGGACTACCTTGGCTCTCCGCGTGGACTGAAGCTAGCCACCATATCTACGGTCCAAAAGCTTCTGCTCCGGGATCTGCACACAGTGCGGAGTGTAGTATTATCACACCCGAACCATGTGCTAGTAAGTGCCTAGCTAACCTCGGCGAAGTATGACGTGGCTAGGACTAGACCACCAAGTAAACCTGTGCAATTTAACTATATACAACTAAGAAAAAAGAACAATAATATACTATAAAAGGGAGAGGGAACATACTGCAGGGAAACATCAATTAAGAATAGAAAGATAGCAGTAAATAAAAGGAACAACATATCTCAGCTATCAACAAGAATCAGAAATCAAACAATTGCACGGCATCACCCTTCGCGTTTTTACTCTCATCCTCACCAAAACAATCAAGTAATGAAAATGTGCACTGCATCACCCTTCGTGCTTTTATTCTCATCCTCACCATAATCAATATAATCGGTAAGTACTTGTACATCGTGCGATATGGCATCACCCTTTGTGCTTTACACTCTTCGTCACAAAATCATACACGGCATCACCCTTCGTGCTTTAACACTCTCTCAACAAAACAATACACGGCATCACCCTTCGTGCTTTGACACTCTTCCGTACCCAAACAACAATATAGAGCAAGAAAATAAATGAAACTACATCAAAAGTCCCACAATGTAACAATAGTTCATCAATCAATTCCCGGCAAGGGACAACATTAAAACAACAACAATTTCCCGGCAAGGGAGGCAATATAGTAATTCTTCTCTCTCTTACACTTTTACTTCAAAAGCACTTTAAAACTTGAGTCAATGCTCTAAAAGGTTCAATTACCACTTATACTTTCACAGTTAATTATACAACTTGAGCCACAGCTCCTCAAAGTTCCCATGTCACAATTACTTCAACAAATTTTGCAAAACAAGTAGAAATCATTACCAAGGAATGAATAATACAACGAAGTCGTAATGATCAAAATATAAGACTCATAGGCATGCTTGACACCAACGTATAGATACTCGTCACCATGCCTATACATCATCCTCAACAAATACTACATAACAAATAGGAATCGACTTCTAATCCCTCAAGTTAAGGTTAGACCAAACACTATCCTCGATGCCACAAACACAATTCATGTCTCAACTATCGTTTTTGATGTAGGGTCAAATTCGAGGACGAATTCTTTTCAAGAGGGGAATGATAGCTTCATGGACAAGGATAAAGCTGTAGAAGCACCAAGAAAGACATTCATAAGGTCTCACGCTAAGGAGAAGCAAGACAAGGTTGTTGGACTTCAATGGGAATAAGATCTCTAAAATTATGGAGAGGATTTAGCTAAGTGTACCAAGAAATCCTTTCACAAGGTCTCAAGCTAAGGAGAATCAAGACAAGGTTGTTGGGCTTTAATGGGAGATCAAGAAGGCGCTAATGGTGGAACAAAATCTCAAAATTTATGAAGAGGATTTAGCTAAGAGCTACACTCATTTCATGGTCCAAGTACAAGTCCAAGAGGAGGTTGATTGGGGTCCAAGCACCAGCCAAGGAGGGCCTAAATTAGGCGCCTAAATCAACTCGCAAAGGAGCCAACTCGGTGCCCAAGTTTCCTTATTTTGTTTCCTAGTTTGTTAGGACATATTCCTAGGTAGTTAAAGTTTTGTTTTTCTTTTCCTAAAATTATTGGAATTACTTTCCAAGATTGACTTGGTTTTTATTTCCTAGAGTTTTACCTTTTCCTATGGTACTTGGACTTGTTGTCCAAAGTAGTTTAGGACTTTATTTCCTCATTTTTAAGTAGAATTTCGTGACACCTTCACTATATAAATGGGGTATCTTTTTTGCTTTTAGATTCAGACTATTATCAATAAAAATTGTGAGATTTCTCTTGCAGTCTTATGTGTGACTACTCTTGGATTTATTCTTCGACCTTCAAGACTCAACTTAAGGTGGTAAGATTAAACTCTTTCAAAGTCTTAGATCACTTCTAGGTATTCAAGAAAGGTGATAAGTTTAGGTTTATTGTTGTTATTGTTATTCTAAAGGGTCGGATTTTACAATCTATCTCTTGTTTTAATTCTCTACAAAAGTCGATTAGTTCTTTGTTAGCTAATTATTGTTGTTAGGATTCAACTTCAAGAATAGAATTCTTGAATTCAAGAAACTCTTTCTTGAATTCAATCTATCTTTAATTTTTTGTTCTTTTTTGTTTATTTATTTTCTTTTAGCTTCCGAGCGTTTCTTGATTTTATTGTTTTTCTTTAGTAATTCTAGAATCCCCTATCGTGTTGGTATCAGCTTTGCCCCTTGATTCCACCACCAATTTGCTCGTATCTAGCCACAAGTTACTTAATTACATCAATAAACGCTAAACGAATCAATTTCAATGCATGAAAATAAGTTTTCCAAAGTTTTACCTAAAAGGTCAAAAATCTCCTCCGGATCCACATGGTCAAAACCTGATGTTCGAACCAAAATCGGATTACTGATTCCCCCACGAACCCAAATATATAATTTTTTTGAAATCAGAGCACAAATCGAGGTCCAAATCCCCATGTTTTGGAAAACCTAGGTTCTATCCAAAACACCTATTTTCCCCATGAAAATCATTGAATTTGAGTTAAAATCATGTGAAAAGACATTAATGATTGATGAAACGAGTTAAAATTGACTTACAATCGATACGGAAGAAGAGTTTTCTTTGAAAAAACTCCCAAGAGTGTTTTGATTTTGAAAGAGTGCGAAAAATAAAAGATTTTCGGCTAAGTTATAAAATTTCAGGATGTAAATGTCACAATTGCGACCAGGCTTCGCATTTGCGAACCCAGACTTCTGCTAAGTTCGCATTTGCGAAGAATTTTTCGCATTTGCGAAGCAGGAATTGCAAACTGTCGTATTTGCGACTGACCAAAAGGGGGAAGCATCGCATTTGCGATAAATTCCTCGCAATTGCGAGGTAGGCTGACCTAGGCTACTTCCACATTTAAGACATAGCCCTGGAATTTGCAAACTCGCATTCAGGCCTGCACTGAAACAGCTGAAGCCTGCAATTCCTCACGTCCAAATTCCGCCTCATGGCCTATCCAAAACTCACCTGAGCCCTCGGGACTTTAAACCAAACATGCACACCAACCAAAAAATATCATACAGACTCGCTCGTGCATCCAAACTTTAGTATATTATACTAAACATTAATACTTACTGAATATACGGGAGTTCCAGCATAAATATGCTTGAGCTCCCGTACAATTTGCTGGAGTTCCAGCATAGTTATCCTGGAACTCCCGTAAAATTTGCCGGCGTATTTTCCAGATTTTGAACAGTGTTTTCGTTCAAATTTATCTTTACAAAACAATGGCTAAATTTCTATAATTTCTGAAACTTGACTATTTTTTAACGACCAATGGTAAATTTGGCTATTTTTAAATTTCTCGCCTATTAACGGTTATCATTTCTACATGGCCAAACAAGACAAAGCAGTTTGGGTTGTCACGTTGTATTGGGTCATTGACCTTTGGGAGCTTTCTATAGTCCAGCATCTTGTTGGTCGGCCCATCATCCTCATCTCTGAGTGTGAAAAATTCGAGGAAAAATAAATAGAACCCTTTTTCTCATCAAATCATAAACATGGACAATAGAGGAGGAAAGATTGAAGATGGCAAGAGGGAGATTTTATGTGAAATAGCATCGGCTAACCATTGTTTGAATTGGTAATCAAAAAAATAGTTAGTATTTGTAAAATTATTGAAAAATAGTCACTATTTCATGCGATGATAAATTCAAACAAAAATATCTAGCTGAAACACGGAAAGTTCCAGCATAATATGCTGAGCATAATATGCTGGATTATGGAGCTCATGCATATATACTTCTAGAATATTATGTTGGAACTCCAGCACATTATAAAATTCCAACAGATTATTCTGGAATCTCATATGTAAAAAAATCGAACTCCAAAATATTATGCTGGAATTATTTTTAAATTTTTAATGGTATTTTTGTTTAGTTTTTATCTTTAAATGAAAAAGTGACTAAATTTCAATTACATTTAAAACTGTGACTACTTTTCAATTACCAGTTATAAATCAGGTTATTTTTTATTTTTTTTTCTCGATTTTATTAGTATATAGTACAAGGTTTCTTTGTTCATAAAAGGTAGCCAATTATTAAGAGCAAGAACTAGAGTTTTCAGTGTTTGTGGTAGTGAAGATTAGAGAATGATTAAAGATTACTTGATGCCAATTTTGAGGAGTTAGAACCCTTTTAAGCCTCTTTGTCGATTTTATTTCTTACATCGTACTTTGAATTGTAACACCTGGTATTGAATTATTCTCATGAGATTTGGAAACGTGTTACTAGATATATGTAGAGGATTATTGTTAGACCCCCAAAATGAGACATGACGGAAGTCGGGCAGAATGCGTGTCAAGGGCTTGTACATTGCCCCTTGACATGTCTTCTTGAAGCAGTGACAAGCAATGTATGGTACTGGGCGAGTGTCTAAGTAGTGATGGGCTTAGGCAAAGGCAGCTAAGACAAGGCAGCCGGAGTGTTGGCAAGGCGGCCTTGATTGTGGGCAGTGGCTATGGCAAAGCATGGCACTTGACAAAGGCATGCGCGCGGATCAGTGGGATGACTTAATTCATAGCAAGGCATGGCTATGGAATTATGGGCAAGGCAAGGTCCGAGACAAAGGTTGGCTAAGGGGCAAGGTGCGGACAAGCTGGATGTAAGCATGCGCGGCATGTGACGAAGCTGTGTGCGCGGCACATGACAAAGCTGGGGCGCGGCACATGAGGAAGCTGTGGGCAAAGCAGCCACATCCGAGATCATGGGCGAGTGGTTGAAGACATGATCAAAGATCATGGGCAAGTGGCTGACATGATCCCCTTTGTAACTGTCCCCTTTTGTAACTGCCATTGGCAGCCCCTTTATTTATGTGCATTTCGTGTATGGCTAAGGCATTCAGAAAACAATTGTGAGCCAAGCCTAAAAACGGGATTCCTTGTATTATTCTGAGAGAGATAATAAAGGTTGGGTTTTTACCCGTAAACTGTGTGTGTGTTCTTAAGTTTGGTTCAAGCCTGAAATTGTCTAAGTAAGGCTGTGTTGTGGGGAAAAAGTAACGGGCTGAAGTGGCTGCGAGCTACTGCCGTGCAGTGTTGAGTTTGCGAAAATTAACCCTGTAACAACTGGTATCAGAGCGGAGCAGGTTGTAACTCTTGAACATGGCGGGTGGGTCTACATCGGACCTGCGCGACAGAGTTGCACGGTTGGAAGCGCTAATCGGCGTAACTGATGATACGTTAGACTTGGCAGATCTAATTACAGAGATCTACCGACAGAAGGACGGGGCAGATCAGTTCCGCGATGGGATCCAACAAACGTGTGAGGCGACAAACAGTATAGTTGAAGATCTAAAGAAGGAGATCGACGACTTGCAGGCTGAGAACGCTATTCTTCGAAGGGCGGTTGCTGCTCCAAGCCAAGCCAGTGAAGAACGCTCGAAACTAAAGATCCCGGACCCAAAGGCATTTGGTGGAACGCGTAGTGCGAAGGAACTTGAAAATTTTCTGTGGGACATGGAGCAATACTTTGTTGCTGCCAAAGTTCCGAATACGGAAAAGGTCACAATTACAAGCATGTACCTCACGGGAGATGCTAAATTGTGGTGGAGAACGCGTATGACGGATGATGCGAGTTCAGGCAGACCTAAAATTGATACGTGGGAAAAGCTTAGGGAGGAAATGAAGAGCCAGTTCCTGCCTAGCAATGCTTCTTGGATTGCTAGGGACCGCCTGAAACGTTTGAGACAGACGGGATCTATTCGAGATTACATCAAGGAATTCTCTTCCTTTCTTTTGGATATTCAGAACATGTCTGAGGAGGATAAATTGCACAATTTTATTTCGGGAATGCAGGCCTGGGCGCAGAATGAACTTCGGAGACAGAACGTGAAAGATCTCCCAAGTGCCATTGCTGCGGCCGACTCACTAGTTGATTATCGCAGCACTCGTAATCTTTCTGATGTTCCCTCAACTTCAAAGCCTAAGAAACGGGCAGAGAAGAAAGGGGAATGGAGGAAAGAAGTTCGGAAAGAACTTGTCGAAAAGGGAAAAGTTGCTGATGGGGTCTGTCACAATAAGGGCGTCGCAAACAAAAAGTCTGATGGTTGTTGGACGTGTGGTGGTTCTCATCTTGCAAAACACTGTCCGAACAGAGGGCGGGTGAATGCGTTGCTTGCAAAGGAAAATGAACGAGAGGGAGAAGGCGAAGATGGGGTTGTTGCCTATGTAAACCCCTTGCAATTGTTGAATGTCAACGAGACAAGCTCTCAATCCGTGTTGATGCACATCGAGATGAAAATTGCGGAGAAAAGTGTGATAGCCATGGTCGACACAGGGGCTACTCACACCCTTATGTGTGCCAGTTTGGAAAAGAAATATGGGTTGAGATTGTCAAAAAGTTCTTCCTATATAAAGACAGTGAATACCAAAGCCAAAGCCATTGACGGCATGGCTTACGACGTTCCCATGTCTGTGGGGAACTGGAAGGGGAAGGTAAACTTGATGGTGATGCCTATAGAAGATTTTGAGGTGATCCTCGGAATCGACTTTATGAAGAAACGTTGCTTCGTTCCGATGCCTCACTTGGACGGAGTAATGATCATGAATGAGACGTCTCCTAGTTTTGTGAAGGCTGTTTATCCTTATGGGAAAGAAGAAAGTAAACAGAAGGCTGAAATGATTTCTGCTATGATGGTCGAGAAAGGGTTGAAGCGAGGAGATGAGACAATCCTTGCTGCCTTGGTGGAAATGAAGCCTGACGTGAAGGTTGATGTACCAGACTGTGTTGCTAAACTGTTGAGCGATTTTGCTGACGTGATGCCACCAGAGTTGTCGAAGAAGCTGCCACCACGGAGGGCTATTGATCATAAAATAGAGTTGATGCCGGGTTCAACGCCTCCTGCACAACCTCCTTATCGCATGGCGCCGAAGGAATTAGCTGAGTTGCGGAAAAGTTTGAACGAGCTGCTGGATGCAGGGCTAATTCAGCCATCTAAAGCTCCCTTTGGTGCACCTGTTTTATTCCAAAAGAAACAGGATGGGACGCTAAGGATGTGTGTCGACTATCGGGCGCTGAACAAAGTCACGGTAAAGAACAAATACCCCGTTCCATTGGTGCAGGATTTGATGGATAGATTGAGCAGGGCAAGATGGTTCACGAAGCTGGATTTGAGATCTGGTTACTGGCAGGTGCGGATAGCTGAAGGCGATGAGTCAAAAACTACTTGTGTTACAAGGTATGGCTCATATGAGTTCCTAGTTATGCCGTTTGGGTTGACGAACGCCCCTGCTACGTTTTGCAACCTTATGAACGATGTGTTATATGAGTACTTAGATAATTTTGTCGTTGTTTACTTGGACGACATTGTTATTTATAGTCATAATTTGGATGAACACACTGCACACTTAGAAAAAGTACTGTCTCGATTGCGGGAGTACGAACTGTATGTGAAGAAAGAAAAGTGTGAGTTTGCCAAACAGGAGATTAAATTCTTGGGGCACTTGGTAAGTGAAAATCAAGTGCGGATGGACCCGACTAAGGTGCAGGCTATTGTAGATTGGCAGGTACCTAAGCCTGTGAAAGAGTTAAGGTCTTTCCTTGGGTTGTCCAATTATTATCGGAAGTTCATTGCGGGTTACTCAAAAAGGGCTGCTCCTTTAACAGATTTGTTGAAAAAGAATGTTAAATGGGATTGGTCAGAGAAATGCGAGGCTGCATTTTGTCGGTTAAAAGAATCCATGGCCACAGGACCAATATTGCGGCTTGCCGATTTTGAGTTACCATTTGAAGTTCACACAGACGCATCCGACAAGGCTGTTGGAGGCGTTTTGATTCAGGAAGGTCATCCAGTGGCCTTTGAGAGCAGGAAGCTGAATGAAGCAGAACAAAGATACTCAACGCACGAGAAAGAAATGGTTGTTGTTGTTCATTGCTTGCAAATTTGGCGTGTCTATTTGTTGGGGACAAAGTTCGTCGTACGGACGGACAATGTGGCGAATACCTTCTTCAAAACTCAGAAGAAGTTAAGTCCAAAGCAAGCACGTTGGCAGGAATTTCTAGCTGAATACGACTTTGTGTGGGAGCACAAGCCAGGAAAACACAACCAGGTAGCGGATGCTTTGAGTCGGAAAGAAGTCATTGTTGCTGTTTATTCAATTTCAAGACTTGAATCGGATTTTGTGGATCGAATCAAGTCAGCTGCTAAAAATGATCCAGTGTATATGAACACAATGAATCTAGTGAAGGAAGGTACCGTGCGACGGTACTGGATCGAGGACGATCTACTCCATTTCAAAGGGGGGAGAATCGTCGTACCATTGGGTAACGGACTACGTCGTGATTTGCTGAAGGAATCTCACGATACACTTTGGGCTGGTCATCCGGGTATTGATAGGATGATGGCATTGCTGTCAAGGTATTATTTCTGGCCACGAATGGAATAAGACATCGAAGCTTATGTGAAAAGCTGTCTTGTTTGTCAGCTCGATAAAACGGAACGGAAGAAAGCAGCAGGATTGTTGCAACCTTTGCCAATCCCTGAAGAGACATGGCAATCTGTTTCTATGGATTTTATCAGCGGCTTTCCTAAGGTAAATGGGCTATCTTCGGTTATGGTAGTGGTGGACAGATTTTCCAAATATGCTGTCGTTATGGCTGCTCCAACGGAATGTCCCTCAAAAGTTGCGGCGGAATTGTTTTTTAAGCATGTAGTGAAGCACTTCGGGATGCCGGAAGATGTTGTGAGCGATCGGGATGCAAGATTCACTGGCAAGTTTTGGACTTATTTATTCAATTTGCTGGGCACTAATCTGAAATTTTCAACAGCAAATCATCCCCAAACAGATGGGCAGACCGAAAGGATCAATCATCTGCTGGAAGAATATTTGAGGCATTTCGTGACTGCAAGCCAACGGAATTGGGCGGACTTGCTAGATTGTGCACAATTGTCCTACAACTTGCACAAATCGTCAGCTACAGAGAAGAGTCCAATGGAGATTGTGTTGGGCAGGCAGCCAAGACTGCCTACGAAAATGGCACAATAGAAGACCGGAGGGAAATGTCCTGCAGCATATCGGTATGGGCTGGATAGACAAATGATGATGGACGAAGCTGCTGATAGTCTGAAAGTGGCACAGAAACGAATGAAAAAATATGCTGATCAGCATAGGCGGCCATTGGAGTTCAAAGTGGGCGACAAGGTCTTGTTGAAGCTTACTCCGCAAATATGGAAGAAAATTGATAGCAGGGTAAGGCATAGAGCCTTGGTTGCGAGATTTGATGGTCCGTTTGAAGTCATTGAAAAGGTGGGCGAGGTGGCTTACCGATTGAAGTTGCCGGACAGAATGAAGATTCACCCTACCTTTCATGTGAGTTACTTGCGACCCTATGTGGAAGATCCCGAAGATCCGGAAAGGCACAAGATCAAGAGAGCTCCTCCTGAAGTACGCAATCAGATTGAGGACGAAATTGAGAAAATTCTTGATCACCGGGTACTTGGGATGCACAAGAAAAATAGGCGGACAGAATTTTTAATTCACTGGAAGAACAAGTCCGAGGCAGATGCGACTTGGGAGAAAGGGAGTTCATTGTGGCAATTCAACGATCTAATTGAAGAGTATTTGAAATCAGCCTTGACGAGGGCGTCGAGTTCAACTAGTGGGGGTGGTTTGTTAGACCCCCAAAATGAGACATGACGGAAGTCGGGCAGAATGCGTGTCAAGGGCTTGTACATTGCCCCTTGACATGTCTTCTTCAAGCAGTGACAAGCAATGTATGGTACTGGGCGAGTGTCTAAGTAGTGATGGGCTTAGGCAAAGGCAGCTAAGACAAGGCAGCCGGAGTGTTGGCAAGGCGGCCTTGATTGTGGGCAGCGGCTATGGCAAAGCATGGCACTTGACAAAGGCATGCGCGCGGATCAGTGGGATGACTTAATTCATAGCAAGGCATGGCTATGGAATTATGGGCAAGGCAAGGTCCGAGACAAAGGTTGGCTAAGGGGCAAGGTGCGGACAAGCTGGATGTAAGCATGCGCGGCATGTGACGAACCTGTGTGCGCGGCACATGACAAAGCTGGGGTGCGGCACATGAGGAAGCTATGGGCAAAGCAGCCACATCCGAGGGCGAGTGGTTGAAGACATGATCAAAGATCATGGGCAAGTGGCTGACATGATCCCCTTTGTAACTGTCCCCTTTTGTAACTGCCATTGGCAGCCTCTTTATTTATGTGCATTTCGTGTATGGCTAAGGCATTCAGAAAACAATTGTGAGCCAAGCCTAAAAACGGGATTCCTTATATTATTCTGAGAGAGATAATAAAGGTTGGGTTTTTACCCGTAAACTGTGTGTGTGTTCTTAAGTTTGGTTCAAGCCTGAAATTGTCTAAGTAAGGCTGTGTTGTGGGGAAAAAGTAACGGGCTGAAGTGGCTGCGAGCTACTGCCGTGCAGTGTTGATTTTGCGAAAATTAACCCTGTAACAATTATTAACTTACCCGAAATGGTCATCAAAAGACTTAGAGCCGGTATGGCTTGGAAGGTCAAAAGTACTTTTTTTTAAAAGTATTTTTAAAAATATATAAGTTGTTTGGCTAAGACGGAGAAGTACTTTTGGCTAACAACAGCAGTTTTTCTTCTTCTTCTTTTTCTTTTTTGCTTTTGGAAAGAACCTGAAAATCAATTTATTCAAGATAAAATTATCCTCGTAATAAATTTAAAATTTTCAAATTATCCCTTACCATTTTAAGCCTTTTCTTTTATTTTTTATTTCTAGTTTCTACCGCTCTTTTAAAATTAGAAATATCATATATACGAATGTATTGTCAATTTTAAAATTTTTTTTTGACTTTTCTTATTTTTTAGTTTTTCTCTGTGTAATGTCTTCTAACTTTTCAAATTATCTTCTTCTTTTTTTACTTTAAAGCAAATTATTTACATCATTCTTTGGATTATCAATTCTCTTTCTTCTGTTATAGGCTATTAATTCCCGGATCTTTAAAATAGTTCAAGTCTAATTTATGAAAATTACCAATAAATAGGTAAAAATTTGCAATTGCATCGCATAATTTATATAATTTATTAAAAGAAGAAGAAAAAGTCTCCACATTAAGCCAAATAACAGTCTCACAATAAGTCACTCGATAATTTAGGATAAAGTTAATTATGTTAGGTAATAATTAATTTCTGTTTGAATTAAAATTATTTTTACAAAAAATTATGCATTATGTGTTGTTAATAATTAGTTACTCTTTTTGAATCTGAATTTAAACATATTTAAGTATTTTTTTCAAAAATAATAATTTTTTATATGTTTAAAATTATTTCTATTTTACGCTCAATGCCATTATTCAAATTTGACACTCAGAATCATCTTGTCACAACTACCATGGTTATACATAATTTCATTTGTATACTTCCGCCAATAAGAAATTCAACTATTATGGTAATGAAGACATTACTGCAGAAATGAGGAAGGATATGAGCCTTCCGGTATTTTTTTAGTAATTCAATGCAGGTCTTCTACTAATATGGAAGCGTTGTGTGATAGAATTAGAAATGAAATTGGTGAGAAATATTATCATGTGTAAGTAACTTTGCTTATTATTTCATGGTGGATTATCAATGTATAGTAATTTATGGAATAGACTTCTAATTCATACTGAATGATGACAATAAGTAATTATACTAGATAATATTATTTGCTTTCGTATAATTATATATGTAATATTGATTTGAATCTTTAATATATATGTTTACTTTATGTTTATTTTTTAATTTTAAAAAGCAATAATAAAAGTCTCTCTCTCTTTCTATATATATATATATATATATATATATATATATATATATATATATATATATATAAGTTTATTTTTCAAAAAGATTGGTCATACACAAATTTGTTTACCAATGTTGCAAAAAGTACTTAAATGAATTCGTCAAACAAACTATTTTTTTCTTCAAAAAAGTATTTTTGGTAAAAGCACTACTGGAAAAAATACTTTTCAAATAACTAGTTTTTGGGCAGGCTCTAAGGTTTAAGTTTTTCTCAAAATTAATTTTGGTGAAAAATCGTTTGTTCTTCGCTAATTAATTTGAAAGACATTTTTTGAGCAGCAATTAGTGTTTGACCAAAATTTTAGAAAATATTTATAAGCATATTTTTTTAAAATACTTTAGAGAAGAAGCTATATTTTTCTGTTTTTATTTTTATTCAATAGCATTTTTTTTTTCCTAAAGGCTTGAACACAAATTTTAACTTTAAAAAAATATATTTTTGGCGAAAGAAAAACAATTTGGTGAAAAAGACGCTTGGCCAAACCGGTTACAAAGGTGTGCCGAGCATATAACAATCTTTACTGCCAAGTCGCTCCCATCAGATATTTAAATTTTCAGCTGGTCTGATTGTCAAGTCATTAAACTAGGGGTGTTAAATGGGCTGAGTCAGCACGGTTTCGGACCAGCCATGACAGGTAGAATTCGGAACAGGTTGGGCCGGTAAGGAAGGCTGAGCTGGGTTTGGATTATTTAAATTTTGAAATGAGTTACCCAGCCCGGTAAAAATCATTAGATGAACAATTCCATTAAACCGGTTACCCGGAACGTGAATATAACATGAATATACTATGAATATATCATATATATACCATAGTTATACTATGTATATACCATAAATATACCAATTATTGTATACTAATTAACATAATTTAAATTTTTTGAAATTTAACATGTAGTGTATATATTAAGGGCATAAAACTATAAATGCTCAAATCATAGAATATGATGGTATCGAATTATTTTTAAAATATGCTATATATGTGTTACTTTAAGATTTTAAGGCAATTTGTATTATTTTAAAATTATTAGACATATGTGCTGAATGTTTTAGTTTGGTAGATTAATTTGATGTATTATTAATTTATTATGGTGAAAATTTAGTTTTACTATTTTTTTGTTAATTTACTTTTTCAATGCAAACGTTAATTTTGAATTTTGAAATAAATGTAGTACTTGCAATTTATAAGTGCAATTTTTCTCAACTTCCTTATATTTTTTAAATTAATACAAATATTAATGTAACTTACAATAGTTACATAAAATTCCAAAAAAAAAATACACTAAACTCGACCCCCCTCAACCCGTAACCCTTATGGTTCAATTTTTACGCGGATTAATCCGAACCCGTTAAACTCGTTAAAATCCAACCCAGAACCGAACATGTACGGGTCAAAAAAATCCAGGCCCGACCCGGCCCAGCCCACATGTTAGACACCTTGGGTGTTCATGGTTCGGTTTGGATCGATTTTCCTATAAAGAGAAACCAAACCAATTGAGTCGGTTCATTATGGATTCGGTTTTTGTCGGTTTTTATCGGCTTTTTAGATACAAGCTCGCAGAAGCACCCTACAGACTTGTGCTTCACTATATATCTAAACTTTACTGCACAAATACCTTGGATATGGACTACCAAATATGTATTTTAACTTGTTACAAATTTGCTACGGACAACGACTATAATTTGAAAAAATGAAAGTAACTATTTCAGACACACATTTCTTTTTTAGAACATAGCACGCAACAAATTGACTTGATTTTGCCACGAAGCACAGCCAAAATTACCAGAATATACTTGTTTCGTAGAACACAATTGGCTAAACACGCTATATCCTATATTTCTAACTTAACCCTTCAGATGCAAAACCTACACTAGATTCCTTGACATAGTCCCCATTCCTTCCGTCTTACTTGTGGCAGAGAAAATAAAGAAACCAGCCGTCATATGCAGCTGTTATAAATCTCTCATATGCTTAAGGAGCCAGATATCACATTATTTCTTGCTTGCACAACTGAAACAAGACCGATCGCGGATCCACTAAGCATTGGTGGAGTTGATAATTTCGATTGACACTTACATTCATTCTGCTAAATAGTTCTATAAAACATTCAGACACTATATATTCTTCCATAAAACATAAAACACTATAGATTCTTCCACTAAATTTATTTCATAAAACAACTGTAGACATTCTCACAAAAATACATTCAAATACTCTTTGATTTCATGCACTATTAAGTTTCAAGCATTAACACCAATATTCCAACACCACTTTTAGAGAGCTGACAGCTAAAAAGTCGCAAAAGATATTACAATAATAAAGTCATAAAAGGATACTTAGTTTTTCATATAGTAAACTAAAATAACGACATCTGAGATTACATCCTAAATCCCGAGCAATAAGGATATATTTGTAGCTGGTTCCATCATCTGAGTTAATCAATGCTCAAAACAGTGTTGGAGTATTCTGAAAGGGAAAAAAATTATCATGAAGTAATTTACAGACAAACATATTGATAAAGAGTCAGACATATAAAATTACTTTTCCAAACAATTTCAAGTTTTTGAATTTGAGAGATTTATAACAGCTGCTTGGAAAGGCCTTTTCAAATTTAATAGCTGCACTCAACATCATATATGTCGAGTCCCACCTAGTTTCAACATCTAAACTCAAAAGACCATGGCTCTCCATCTTTACCTTTTCAACAAACGACTTGAATGAAGCAAATCTTGCAGGAGATGACTTAACATACTTTACAATTCCTGACCCGAGTAACAGATTTATTATGATCATTTAACCCTTCTTTTACAATTAAATTTAGAATGTGAGCATTACATCTCACATGTAGAAAGTCATTTCTCAAGATGATTCCTTTCCAATCTTCAATCCTCCCTTTCAAGTGTCTAATCGCAGCATTAATTGCACTTGCATTATCAAGAAATAAAAATAAAAATAAAATTAATTTTGCCTGGAAAAAATTCCACTTTAAAATATAATAGAAAGAACAACAATATAAACTAAAATTAAGCGAGAGAAACAACCTGCTCGTTACTCATAGTTCCAGATTTGCAGTCACAATTACCGCCACTTGAGCTAGGGTTCATTGTTGCAATGGAAATTTGAGAGAGGGAGCTAGGGTTCACTGTCTGTTGGTTTGTTTCTTTGGAATGAACGTGAATTTAAGATACATTGGGAGTTGGGCGAGCTAATACTTTGTATTAGGGATTTTTACCTATATATCCCATATAACAAACCTTACTACCATTATTGTGCATTGTTTGTTTATTACCCTCATATCTCATGTTTTTGTTACATAATATGTACCAAACAAGATATTTGCTGATTTTCCATCCTAAATTAACACTAGACAATTAAGGCTAATGATATTTGCTTATCTCTTCTTTTCACGCCAATCAGTTTTGAATGCCAATCAGTTTTGAATGATAATTAATGTTTGATTTACTACCAAATAAATTTCCCTTACATTAAGGTAACATATTAAATGCTCCAAATATATCCTCTAAACTAAACCGATTATGTCCTCTAAACGGAAGATCCATTGGATTTTTTCGACAAAACTGTTTCGAAATTGACTACAGTCATTCCTCCAAACAGAAATTCGTCAAAACTGTTTCGAAATACTACTCTCATTCCTCCATTTAAAATTCGACAAAACTGTTTGGAAATTGACTACTCTCATTCTTCCATTCAAAATCAGATTTTTCTTGTTATTGAGTGATAGCCTAATTCCCCCAGATTCTCTCTTATTTTTTCATATTTTGTAGTTCTTCCGTGACTGGCAGTAAGGAGATTATACAATGTCAAAAATTCCGATAATGCTTAAATGTAATGGTTATTGGGATAACCATGGCAGTTTCAGAGATATTGAAGTTGATGTCATTTTGGTTGATGAAACTGCAAGCTACGAAATTCTCCAATCTACAATTGCAGAACAATTATCGATTGATACATCTGATAAAGTTGTAGAAATAAAATACATTGTGAATGATAATTGTCCTCCGTTGCAGATTAGAAACGATATGGGCGTTCGTGTATATATGGAAACGAAAAAAGAGAATAAAAACTTAGGTTCGTATCCGTTATGTATTAGCATAAGAGATTTCAATATGGAATTGGCAATAACCAATGAACGCCCCATCAGTATAGGTAGTTTGCGTCGAAACCGAATTCGGAGATTTTTGTGTTCTCTAATCAACTACAATTTGACGCCAATTATCTATAATGAATATACAATGTGAATGTTTTGTCTGCAGGTTCTTCAGGATCATTAAGGTTATTAGAAATTCCATCTTCACCAGCTATTGAGCAATATCAAAGTGAAATAATAATTGAATCTTCTCAAACATGTATTGAGGAAGGTCAAGTGTACCAGGACAAGAAGACGATTGTTGCTGCAATGAAGAATTATGCAGTTATGTAGAAGTTCCAGTTCAGAGTTAAAAGATCAAGTTGTAGAAGGTTTGTAGTTAGTTGTTCATTTTCAAAATTAAAGTATTATTTTTATTTATGCAGTTGTATACAATTGTAGTTAATGTATTCAATTGTAGTTAATTGTAGTTATATGTAGTCAATTGTAGTTCATTGTAGTCAATTGTAGTTGTTTGTAGTCAAATGTAGTTACGGAAAACCAGTTTGTCGGTATTTGTAGTTAGTTGTAGTTACATGTAGTCAATTGTAGTTCATTATAGTATTTAATAAAAATGTTTGAAAATTGGATTTTTTTTGTAGCTACTGGCTTGTATGTGTTGCGGAGAACTGTAAATGGCACTTCAAGGCAACATCTATTAATGATTCATCATTGTTCAAGATAAGAAGTTTTAGCCGACAACACACATGTTGCCGAATGGACGAAACATTCATAAAGCGCAAGTGTACTGCAACAGTAGTTGGTAGCATTGTCGTTCCAAAGTTTTGTGATCCGAAGACTGTTTACACGCCAAAGGACATACAAAATGACATGTTATCCGAACATGGAGTCAACCTAAGCTACATGCAAGCATGGAGAGCAAAGGAAAAAGCATTACGGTTTCTGCGAGGGAATCCGTGTGACTCGTACAACAGATTACCAAAATATTTTTATATTCTTGAGAAGAATTATCCCGGTTCTGTTGTTAAATTGAAGAAGGCAGCAGATGATTGCTTCTTGTATGCATTTGTTGCTCTTTCTACATCAATAAATGGTTGGCAACATTGTAGGCCGGTAGTAGTGGTTGATGGTACATTCTTAAAATCATCATACAGGGGTATTATGCTGACAGTAAGCACCATGGATGCAGCAGGTAACAGATGTAATAATGTTGTAGTTACAATGTAGTTACTTTGTATAAATCAATGTATTTTATATTACCTAAATTATCCATATATATTTGTATTTAATAGTTAATCTCAAGTTATGTCTACAAATTGTAGGTTCTATTTTTCCCTTGGCATATGCTGTTGTTGATTCTGAGAACGACGCGTCTTGGAGGTAGTTCTTTGAACAATTTAAGGAGGCATATGGTGAAAGACCTTCTATGTGTGTTGTCTCAGATAGGCATGAGAGTATATCGAAGGCAACATCCGTAGTCTATCCTGGAATGGCACACTACTTTTGCATGTGTCATATATGGACAAATATAAGGTCAAAATTCAAGAAGTCACATCTACAATTACATGAATTGTACTTTGCTACAGCACGGTCATATACTCTGGATGATTTCAATGAAAGAATGATGAAGATTCAGGAGGTAGACCCACGTGTTTCGTCTTACCTACATGATATTGGATATCATAGATGGTCAAGAGTACATGCAACGGCAAATAGAACTTTTACTATGACATCAAACATTGCAGAGTCGTTGAACGCTGTTACAAAAGAGGCAAGAGAGCTACCAATATTTGATCTATTGGAGTATATGAGGACTATTATAGAACGTTGGATAAAAGAATTGGAAGATAACACTCTATTGAAGGCAAAGGGTACTTTCACATTACTTGGGCACAAATTCAACAAAGAATTGGAAGACAACACTCTATTATCCCAGAAACTAAAGGTAATATATTATTGTTTGGTGCATGAAAAAAAAAACAAAAAAAGTAGTAGATGAAAATGTTGTTTCCAGAGAGTTCTAAAATGTAGACGATTGTAGTTAAATGTTGTTAATGTTTTATGAATTATTTCCAGAGAGTTTTAAAAATGTAGACGATTGTAGTTAAATGTAGTTAATGTTTTATGAATGATTTCCAGAGAGTTTTAAAATGTAGATTGTAGTTAAATGTTGTTAATGTTTTATGAATTATTTCCAGTGAGTTTTAAAAATGTAGACGATTGTAGGTAAATGTAGTTAATGTTTTATGAATGATTTCCAGAGAGTTTTAAAAATGTAGACGTTTGTAGTTAAATGTAGCTAATGTTTTATGAATTATTTCCAGAAAGTTTTAAAAATGTAGACGATTGTAGTTAAATGTAGTTAATGTTTTATGCCGTTTATTTGTAGCTGATTTGTTGTTAACTGATTGTTGCTAACATAGTTAACTTATTGACACCTTATTATTTTCTTTTTGATCTTGAATTGTAGGTGAGAGCTTCAACCAATCATATACACACTGTGTTAGATGGCGTGAAGAGGTACATTGTTAGTTTAGAAAATAAGAAATGTAGTTGTGGACAATTCCAACTTGATGAACTTCCATGTGCACATGCTTTGGCATCATTAAGGCATAGGAATGAAAGGCCGGACAACTATTGCTCACCGTATTACACAACTAAGAGCCTACTACTTACATATGAATTGCCAGTTAATCCTTTTCCTGGTGAAGCAAAATGGGATGTTCCACAACATATTTTGGATGATGTAATAAAGCCACCGGCTGGAGATAAAAGGCAGCCAGGAAGACCTCACAAGGAAAGATATAAAAAATTTGATGAAATAAACTCAAAGAAGTACAAGGTGTCATGTGGCAATTGTGGAGGTGAAGGGCATAACAAAAGAAGTTGCAAGAATGCGCCAAAAAAGGTATGAATATAATGTAGCTACAATAGTTATTCAAAATAAATGGTAGTTATCCCAGATTATCGGAATTTAAGGTGTAACTGTAATACGTTTTTGACGATAATAAAGAAGTATACTAATATACTTGAGTAATGTAAACTGTTTGCAGATTGTTGTTATAATGTACTTTAAGTGATTTCGAAATGTGTTATCGACATAATAGATAAAGACAGAATGTTGTAGATAAAGAAAAAATGTTGTAGTTCATTTTCATGAAATCTAAGTAAGAAACATCATCATGTTTATCTGAAAACATATATTGTGCAAATGTACTGCAACAGTGCATGTAGCGTTGGACTTCCAACAATTTGTAGTTATGTAATTGTAGTTATATGCAGAATAAATGTGTAGTTATATGTAATTGTATGTAATTGTAGTCACTACATTAATAATGTCTAATGTATTCATGAAGCTATTGTTCATTACAACCAAATGACTACATTTACAATACATATTGCCTTGAGGAGAAGAGGGAGCATGATATGGAATTGTAGATAATTGTAGTTTCCTTTAATACTGTTATCATTATCAATAGAGTTAACATCTGTATTGAGGCAATTCTAAATCGTCGAATAGATTGAACTGGCTTCAAATTTTATTTCATAGTTTTTAGTTCAGACCTGTAAGAAAACCTTGGATTCCAATCCAAGAAGTTGGATAATGCAAGCACTGGCATGATAATGTCTAATGTATTCATGAAGCAATTGTGCATTTAGTTTGCATTTCTGAAACAAATATGTTCTAAACTGAAATGGGAGATCAGAGTTGTAATCAGAATAAAAACAATCTCACAACAAAAGTGAACATACAGTGCAACTAAATGCACAGATGAATCTCAGAAAAATGGCAAACAGAAATGCAAACTTAAGGTTATTTCTCCAAAGCAATTGTTCAGTACAACCAAACTGACATAATTCTCCACTAACTACAAAATTGTTCAGTATCCATGAAACATTGTGGGTTACAATCAAAGTTCATTACAACAGTACACACTATTTCCTCTTTCGTTCCACTTTAGTTCTCTCATTTTTTGGCGGTGGACCCCTCCTCCTTGCAAGCCTGCCTGTAACCTCGCTCTCACTGATTGAACCATCATTTAGCTTCTTTTTGGCGTATTCCCACAACAGAGCTCCATAGCGTCTACGATGTTTGTTAATATCATTAAAATCCTCCTTTGGTATAGACAAATCACCATTGCTAATATATTCCGCAAATGCAGCAACAAATACACCGCAATCCCTGCAGATTATGAGTAATTTTCATTAAATACCAAACACCAAATAAATTTTAATTAAACATATAGAAAGGGAGTTTAGATTTTTACAGTGAGCCTTCCTTTTGTTGTGGAATCTCGGCAACCATCCATTGTATGTCTAGAGGGTCCGTAACTAGCTTCTCTACGTATGACTTTGTATTCTTGAAGTCAATGTCCTTGCGTTTACCGTAGAAACCAGTGCATGACAAATAAAGAGGAATAATTGTTGAAAAATTTTCAGCCAAAGCTTGAACTGTTTTGTTACGCTTTGCCCTCACCAATGAATCATACACATACAGTTGCCGGTCCTTTATGTCAAACACTAACAACAACCAATGGAAGTTCTCTACAAGGTTAACAGGCATTACCACATAATCCACAAGATCCCATGCTACATTTGCAAGAATTCGATAGCCCATAATGTATTCTCCAATATCGTCATCGGCTTTTACAACAGAATTCCTTTGATTAATTGGAGCAGCAGAGAACTTATCATAGATACTTTCAACTTTTGTCTTGAACAAACAGTCTGTTGTTGTAAATCTACAGTTGTTGTTGGGGCCATATTTCCCCTTCTTTCTCAAATAGTACATTATAACATCGATGTGCTGAAAAAAGTAAAAGTTGCATTTATAATATGTAGTTCAGGTCTGTACATTAAGGCAATCTGTCTTTAAAATGCTGTCAACAGTGTTCAATAAACTACATGTTGTAGTGAATTGTAGTTAAATGTAGTGAATTGACTTTAAATGTAGTTGAAGCAATCTGTATTTAATGCAATTTGTAGTTAATGCAAATGTATTCAATTGTAGGCATTTGTAGTCAATAAGAACTATATTTGCATATAACAAGACATACTTAAAGATGTTTAGATAGAATAAGCTATTGGATATCAGTTGTTCAATATCAACAATTAACAGAGCATACAAGATGAAAGAAAACAAATAATGGCTGTGTATAACAGTTTGACAGCTACAAAAGTGAAAATAACAGCTACAAGATGCAAATAAGAGCTAAAAAATATGTAGCTCATGTCTGTTTATTTCAGTTTACTTATAACCCAATCTAGTTATGTGTAATCTAGTTATAAGTCTGTACACATCAAGGCAATCAGTATTTTAAATGTAGTCGTTGGTAGTTAACTGTAGTGTTCAATAACTACATAACAGTGAGCCAGATACCAGATAAAGACAAAACTGCAATGATAATCCATATACTTACTGTACAATTTATTAGCTGTCCGGGGTGAGCAAGGGCGTAGAACCAGTCCTTCTTATCTATTTTTTCGCAACCCAAATCCAACAAAGGATTGAGATGGTTATCCTTCATGGAATAGAAGTTCTTCCTCCTGTAATAATAATATAATTAAACAAACAACTACAAAAAACAAAAACATTGACAACTTTAAAGTCTAAATTAAATAGAAAGAAAAGTAAAACAAATACATACAACATAAGACATTTAAGCACCATACCTCCTAGATGATTTGTCACTTCGATGGTATAACCAGGTAGTAAAACTATCTATTAGTTGAGGATCAACATCTTCACCAATGGGACTTGTGAATGGGTGCTTTATGTAAAAAAATTTTGGCCCAAAAGACGTGCTGCCTTCAGTACTGTAGAGTGGCGTGAATGATGATCGTGCATGTTTTCCAGGTAACCTTGTTCTTCCTTGATGAAGAGGGGTTGAATCAACTTGAATTGGGTCACCATACATGACCATTTGTGATAGGTTTTCTGGAATTTCAAAATCGTCCAGTGTCACGCCTTTATTTTCAGTTCCTCCACACATCACTCCAATCTCCTCTTCTTTTTCAATGCATTCTTCGACAATTTCAGTCACAGTTACACCATGAATTGGTGAATGTGGAACATTGTCTTGTTGTACAAGTTGTTGAGGAGAAGAAGGAGCTGAACAGGTAAATTTATTTTTTATTAGCAATTCAAGATGGAAGTATATATGTATGTATGAATTATCTAGATACCTGTTGTACTGGGGCCTGCACGGACTTGAGGACCAAAATTGAACTGAAATTCTTTGTTTTTCTCTGCTTCATTATGTTCGTTATATCTTTTTGAACTAGCAGCAAACTACATTGTGAGATGAATGTTTTAGTATTAGAATACATTATCATAAATATTATATAGTGTTAGTTACAAATAATAGTGAGCCAGCTAAGTCATATGAAGTTCAAGATTGTATAGTGAAATAGTGAGCCAGCTACAAAATACAAATAACAGATACACAATATTTATTTCAATTCAATCATGTATACACAATATTTATTTCAATTCTGCAATCTGTAGTTACTGCATTATAGTTTATGAAATCTGTTGTCAATTTTAGCCAGTAAGGACTACATCTGGATATAATAAGAAGAGGAAAGAAAACAGGAAGAAATCAAAATACAAATGCCTACAAATGACTACAATTAACCCCTGTTAAAAATTCAATTATTGAACACTACATTTAACTACAAATAACTACATTTAAAATACAGACTTAGACCAAATGTGATGACTTATAACTAGAATACATATAACTAGATTTGGTTATAACAAAATTGAAATACACAGACTTGAACTATATATAGTGTTACTTACAAATAACAGTGAACCAGGTAAGTCATATGTAGTTCAAGTTTGTATATTAAAACATTGAGCCAGCTACAAAATACAAATTACATCTACAAAACTACAAATAACAGCTACAAAAGTGTAGTTCAAAACTGTACATTAATGCAAACAGTAGTTTTAGTGTATTCAATTGTATTGAAATGTATTGTTCAGGAACTACAATTTATGTAACAGCAAACTACATTTTGATAGTAATGTTTTAGTGTTAGAATATATTATCATAACTCTTATAAGTGTTAGAATAAATATATGTAAATTCTTACCTTGGAGTCATCCAATTCATTTCTATTGTTGACAGCATTCACTAATCTTTTCAAAGATTGATCTATGAACTCTCGAAGTTTTGAGAGTTCATCAAAAACATCATTCCTCAGCTGATCTAACTTTCCAGCCACCTAAAAATTAAATATGTATGTGAGTTGGTAAGAATATTCGATTTGTTACACTAAAATAAAAAGAAACTACAATGTCGAAGGAATGATTTCAATTGGTAGTAAACAATGACTACACAACTATAAATTCTAACTGTACCTGCTCAATCTTCTGTTCCAACTTCCTCATCTGGCTTCTTACAGATTCCATATCATTTGAAGATTTAGCCTCTTCATGTTGAACTGTCGGAGAAGCAGCAGATGGGACTTTTGAAGGTTGAGTAACCTCTTCATCTTCATAATTAAGGTTTACTGGGAGGTTGAGCGCTCCAATCTCGGCCCCGGATGCAACCAAGTTTGAGAATTGAAAGAAGGATGAAGACAGTGAAGTAAATTTGAAAGAAATTGTAGATGTCATGTAGTTACAATAGTAGTTATTGAAGAATTACACAAAGGTTAACAAGAATACCTTGAGCCACTCAGGCTTGATGAATTTTTCTTCAAAAACATTCAACCAAATCTGTCCTTTTGTAGCCGACCATCTTAAAATACGGGGGATGGAGTCAGAGCACCGTATAGCAAGCTCGGTGCTGACAGAAGAACAGCACTCGTACAGCCACACTTGTAAGGCTAACGAGCATCCTCGTATAAGATAAGAATGGACGTTGGGACTGAGACGATATCTGACAGACTCAAGAACTTGCTTAAAAGATTTTGTACCCCATGGGTACGAATCAAAATGACCACTCTCTATAAGAAAAAAAGTAAATTTGTCTATCAAACAAACATTATCCTTATCAGAAGGACAAACAAAGAATTCCAACATATACAAGACACACAACTGTACAGCATCCAAATCATTTGTCCAGGATTTGGATGTCACTACATTTCTCAAAAGCGATTTCTCTACCCGAGATTTGTTAGGGAAGTATTTAGTCATTAAATGGCTAACATAACTAAAATTGTAACCATGGTCCGATAAACTATCAACACAGTTAAACCCAGTTATCAAACAAAAATCCCTCAAAGTAAAAATCAATTTTTGCCCATTTAAAAGAACAAAAAAATAGTCGCCAGTAGACTTTGATAATTCATACTTCATTAGAAGATGAATAGATTGGTTCTGCATGCAGATAGGGGGCATATCTAGTAAATAACCAAAACAAGTGTTCTTGAAAGCACATAATTGTGTTGGGGATAATAAAAACTTTATCTGGGATGGAATCGTTGCATCGCACAAGCTATGGAACCGTATCACACCATAATCAACAATATGTTGTGCATAGTAAGGTCCATTCTGCAAAAAAAGTACATTAATGGTCGTTAGAATGAAGCTAGATTTCAGAATTACAATATATAATGTAACATATCATATAACTACATTTTAAACACACAAAATACATTTTTAACATACAAACTACATTTTTCCTACATTTTTCTGTATATTGAAACAGTGAGCCCATATGTATTTCAATTCTGTATATGTATTTCAATTCTGTATATTTCATTTTACCTATATACAAATGTAGTTAAATGTAATGTAGTTATAGGTAGAAGTACACTAATGCATTGTGTAGTTTAAATGCAATCTTTAGTGTTCACCTACATACAGATTTTATTCAATTGTAGTTATATTTAGTCAGTTGTTTTTAAATTTTGTTAATGCAATCTGTAGTTACTGCAATTGTAGATAATGAAATATGTAGTCAATTGTAGCCAGTAAGGACTATATTTGGATATAATAAGACATACTTAAAGATGTTTAGATAATAGAAGCTTTTGGATACCACTTGTCCAATATAAACATTTAACAGAGCATAGAAGAGGAAAGAAAACAGGAAGAAATCAAAATACAAATGCCTACAAATGACAACATTTAACCCCTGTTCAATAGCCAGTTATTGAACACTATATTTAACTACAAATAACTACATTTAAACTACAAATAACTGTGTATAACAGCTACAAGATACACATGAAACTACATTCAACCACAACAAACTACAGTTAACAGCTACATATTTGATTCCACAGTATACTAAATCAATGAAATTTAGGTCAATTAAAACACTTCCAAATAATCATTGCATTAAACTACATTAAACTACTAAAACGACAAAAATATACAATTTTGATTCAGCTGTGACATTGTCAAATAAAACATTACATAACACTACATTAAACTACAAAAACCAACAATTGACTACAAATTTTTTTTCAACACTATATTCTGCCAAACAATTACACATTAACTCCGAATAATAACAATTAACTACAATTTGTATAAGCAACCCTAACATGCAATAATACATTAAATTTTTACAAAAAAAAACACTTAGACGACAAAAAAAGAATTGAATTCTAATTTTTTCCAAAAAAATATTAAACTACAAAACATTGTAGATAAAAAAAAAAGTTGTTTACCTTAACCGAAACTTGTTGTTGAACCAATTTTGTGGGTTTTTTAGAGGGTTTCACCTTTTTTTGCTTTGAGGGTGAATGAGACACCTTCTGTATTTTTGTTTTTTGAACTTTGGGTGAATCGTCCACAAAATCATCATCATCCGCCATCAATCTTTTCCCCTTTCGCTTGCGTTGTTTGTCGGCTTCAATTTCAACACCGGTTGCATCAACCTCCTGCAAGTGCTTTGTTCGAGTTTCAACTCGTATTTGTCTCGGCGGTGCTGGAACACTTTCTTTTCCACTTGCATGGACAGATGGTTGTCTTTTTACTGGAGATTTAGGTGTTAAAACACCCAAATCAAATGATGGAATTTCGCCTATTTTTTGACGTTTGGGGGTATTTTGTTTTTTCACCATTTTGAATATGGATAAGTTTTTTTCACTGAAAATGTGTTTTCTTCGAAGAACTTTGAGGATTTTTGGCGAGAGAATGCTGCTAATGGAGAAGATGACAATGGAGAGAAACAGTGAAAAGAAGAGAAAGAGGTAAAGGTAAAGGTAAAAGTACACGGGGGGTGGGGTGGGTGTAGTTTTTATTGGGAAATGTTAGCGTTTTATGGATGAAATATAAAAATTAACAAAAAAAAAACGTGGGGTTAATTAATAATGTTAAAAATCTGGTGGAAGAAAGAGAAAAAAATGGGGAAAGAAAATATGGAAATATTATTTTCTTCCACAAATAAAGCCCCTAATAAATGATTGGTAATTAAACCTTAAAATTTAATTTTGGTACATATTTTAAAATATGGTATACTAAAATGTAATAAATACTAACCTTAAACATGAGTGGTTATAAGGTTTGTTATATGGGATGTACATGTAAAAATCCCTTAAACATATACTACAAATTTAAAAAATTAAGTCGGAGAGTGGGTCCACAAGGAACAGAGCCAGCTAGCCTTGAGTTGTCTGCCTTGCGTGTTGCCGCAAAATGATTGGACCCTCCCTCACATTTTAGTTTGGCTCATTACTCTTCGCGTCTCCTTCAAGTCAAAGCAAAGTAGCAAAATAGAGTACACAGTACATTCTCGGGCTCTTCCCGCGTAATTATTTTAAAATTAATTATTTTGAGATTAATTATTTTACCCTTCATAAAAATAAAAAATATTATGATTCAAAATAATTTATTTTGAAATTAATTATATTATAATTTTATCTCAATCAAACATGAAATAAACTTATCTCAAATTTAATTTTAAGATTAATTATTTTTTATTCCTTATATTAAACAAAGCCTTAGGGGTTGTTTGTAATATAAGATAAGAATAATAATTCACAATTAAATACTAACAATTTGTTTAATAATTTTTCTATTATATAATATATATACAAAAATTATTGAATTCTCGTAAATGCATAGGTTTGTGCTCTAAACAAGGGCGGATTTATAGCCCAAATCACGAAGTACGTGAACTCATGATTTTTCCGTCAAACTAAATATTTTATGTATGTATTTTTTAAAATTTGTCTAAATATTGAATTCACCCAAAGAAATAGGATCGATTTCCATTTAATATTTTTTTTCTTGCTCTTTTAATGGTACACCCATATTCAAAAAATCCTAGACTTGCCTCCGGCTCTAAATCAGTTATTGCATCTCATTATATATGAGTGTGAGAACTAGATTTTCTCTCCAGTATGATACCTTTCAGAAGTAAAACACCAAAATCATGAAGGAAGGATGCGATGAAATTGAAAAATATCTGTTTTCTAGAAATGAAGTTCTTTATTTTAAGAATTACTTTACACCATATATTTTCAACATTGGATGCCGGGCTTAACCAAAAAAGATGCAGTAATATGTTGATGGTCATTTCTCCCTTAATTATTCGTTTGGAAAGGGTCACTGAATAAGAAAAGAAAACAAATAAAAGAGTGTAAGACAAAAAAAAAAAAGTACAATCCAGTATAATCCTAATTAGTGGGGTATGGGGAGGGTAGTATGTATGCAGATCTTACCCCTACCCTGGGATAAAAAGGCTGTTTCCAAATAGATCCCCGGCATCCTTCTCTCCAAGAACTTCCCACCTTTGCTCTTGGAAAGACTCAAACTCACAACCTCTTGGTTGGAAGTAGGGATTACTTACCATCAGAGCAAGCCCCTCTTTTCTAATTTATAAAAGAGTGCAAGACAGTTCGTGATATTATTATAATTTATAAACATTAAATGGTATGATGCAAAATGAAGTTACAACCAATAAATCAAATATTAACGCGTGGGTATTTGAACGGCAAACCGAAAGGTGCATCTTTCTCTCCCTTTTGTTGTTTTCTTAATTAAAAGAGGAGTAACATAAACATTAAAATTATAAAATCATTATCCTCTCATATTATATATTTCAGTTGCTATAACAAAATTAATTTTAATATTCCAAAAAGAATAATTTCTTTATAAACTTGAACATAATTTAACTTCATAGTAACACAAATATTATGATAGATTTACGATTATAAGTTTTACAAAATTAAAACACGTATTTCTGATTGAAATTCGATCAATCAATAAAATTTGTTACTATGCAGTGCAATAGGCAAGATCGAAGAATTTTATGCCCCCTGCCCTCTCTTTCAATTGAGATAATAACCTTCCTTCGCTAGTTAGCGTTGTGCTCTCCTAAGCAGCGCGCGTGCGCGGTTGGCAGAGCAACTTCTTCTTACTGGATGACCGGTGCCCACCAAAACACAAACTCTACTCACTAATATTGGACTAGTCTACGAGCTGGTGAGACTACTGTTGTGTTCAAATTTGGACGACCACAGCTACTGCCAAATACGACAAAAGATGAGATCTTCATAGCACGACGTCTTGCGGAGGACGACTACCGATAACGGACAAATGACGTATGACTTTTGCAGTAGGGTAAGCCTAGCAGGGAGCATTAGGAATATACTTTAGGATATTCCCTATGATATATCTTTTAGGGTTCAGAAGGGAGTTGTCCTGTTATATATAGTGAGGAAAAAAACTTGTAAGGGGGGCTTTTTTGGCTAAGAACACTGATTGTAATATCTTTCAACATTCAAGGTTGGCAATTTTTGACGTTTAATCACTCACTTTCACAAGATCAAGATATCACGATCCAAATTTCCCACCACCGGGGTCGTGATGGCGCCTACTATTGTAGTTAGGCAAGCCAACCTTTTTAAATATTTCACAAAGCTTTAATCTAAAACAGTATAATAAACTGCAATAAATAATTAAAATATGCAGAAGATTTTTAACAAAACAATAGCAAAGTGTGGAAGTTAATAAAATATCTCTATCCAGTATCTGGTGTCACCATTCACAGACTACTAAGGAGTACTAAAAACATTAGTCTAAAAGAAAATACACAAGAATCTGTCTCGATACAAATAAACAAACTGAAATAACATAGATAAGACTCCGAGCCCGGGGACGTCAGCTAAGCTACCTAAGAGTGTCTGGACTGAAGGTCGGCTCCTGGTCTAGAACTGTTGAGGCGGTCCGTAAGCTGTCTCCTGACCTGTGTCCAAAAGGCACAGAAGTGTAGGATCAGCACAACTGACCCTTTGTGCTGGTAAGTGCCTGGCCTAACCACGACGAGGTAGTGACGAGGCTAGACAGGACCTACCACAAATAACATGTACAGATATAAGCAATAATAGGAGAATACGCTATTCTAAACAATTAAAAAGGAACGGAAGCATGATGTGGGGTACAATAGTTCAAATACAGAAATCAGCTAATAAGAATGAAAACTGAGCAATTAACAACTGATAAAGAAATACAGGAAAGCTCAACACACAGAACAATATCCTCAGTTCATATTCCAGTTGCGGCGTGCAACCCGATCCTCAAATATTTAATACTGTTGTGGCGTGCAACTCAATCCTTCACAATTAATCTGTTGCGGCATGCAACCCAATCCTCAATATCTAGCACTGTTGCTGTGTGCAACCTGATCCTCGATATTTACCAACAAAACTCACCCAAAATCATTCGCAACTCAAGTGCGAGGGGAGAAGCACCAAAATACAAAGTGTCCCGACAAGGCAACGTAATTAACAGCCCAAATATCCTGGCAAGGGAGAATTCAAAATATATTTAAGTCCCGGGAAGGGAAATGATCACGGAATTTCTACTTCTAAACCCTTTAACTACAAACAAGTTCTAAGTCGAGCCAGTGCTCCAAAATTATACGAAATCATTATTTATCCTCAACCGTTCATATCATGTGAACTAAATCAATCCAAACAAGAATTTAGATCATATCATTCGAAATAGCGCAATTTAATACCCACTGTCACGCTAGACTCTGGTGCATCGATAACCGTCATCATGCCAATACACCGACTCCACATAGCACGTAGCAAATAATGTTATAATCCTATTCCCTCAAGCCAAAGTTAAATCAAACATTTACCTCGATCCGAAAATAAAAATCAAGCATCTAACACCATTTTTCCTCTAGAATCTGACTCCGAAATAATGATATCTAGCCATAATTAGTTCAATATTATCAATAATGGCTTAAAAATAAAATTTCATAGCCTAGAAGTGAATTTCCTATCATTATTCCAAAAATACCAAAATCCGACACCGGGCCCACATGGTCCAAACTCGAGGCTCGGACCAAAACCCAATCACCCATAACCCCACGAGTTCAAATATGCAATTTGTTTTAAGATTCGACCCCAAATTGGGGTTGAATTGCTCAATATTCCCAGAAACCTAACTCTACTCAAAAGCCCTAATTTCTACTTTGATTTCATATTTTTAGGCTAGGATTTTAGTGATTATATGAATAAATAATGAGGAAATATTGCTAAAATTACATACCCAAAGAGTTATGGAGGAAGGGGAGCTTGGGACTCGTCAATGGAGGGTGAAGAAGAAGGGTTCGTGTGAGAAGAGTGTGAAAATCCTGAAGTGAACTGTTTTGGAATTAATTTAAAATAACTAGATGGAAATAACACTATGCGAACGAGGGATCATGTCGCTTCACGAAGAAGAACTGCCTGATAAACTATGCGAACGCGAGGGTCTATCGTGAACGCGTAGAGGAAAACGGAGGGAGGGGGTCATGTTTGTTATACGTGTTCGCGAAGGGGGTGTGCGAACGCATAGAAGGAAATTTCCCCAGGGTTGGTGAAAGCTATGTGAACGCAGTGGGCTTCCGCGAACGCGAAGAAGGCTGGGGTCCTAAGGCTATGCGAATGCGAAGGACTTGTGTGTCGCATAGAGTACTGCACCTGTGCACAAATTGCAGAAAATCTGCCAAGTTTTAAGAACAAAACCACCCCAAACCACCTCCAAAATCACTCCCGAGCCCTCGGGGCTCCCAACCAAACGCACACACTAACTCAATATCATCCTACAAACTTGCTGGAGCGATCAAATCGGCAAAATAACATCAAAATCAAAGAATCAACCTCTAAAACTTATAATTTCATTTCAAAGTTCATAACTTCCAAAATTTTCTATTTTTAGTCCGAAACACGTCAAACGATGTCTGATTTCGACCAAATTTTATAGGAATTGCTTAAACCACATATGTGACCTACCGGGCGTCGGAACCAAAATACGAGTCCTATACCATTACCCTTTGATCAAATTTCATTATCATTTTCCTTATACATTTTCAGAAAATAATTTCACGAAAAAATTCTTTTCTTGGTCATGGGACCTCGAATTTCGATTCCGGCAATATGCCCGAGTCCCACAATTTCCTACGGACCCTCCAGGACTATCACATCACGGGTCCGAGTCTGTTTACCCAAAATATTGACCAAAGTCAACTATATCGATAATATTATCAAAATCTATAATGTTTAACACATGGTTCATATATTTCCGCATAAAAAATTTCCTGCTTCACGCCCGGACTGCGCATGCAAATCGAGACAAACCAAATAAGAGGTTTTCAAGGCCTCGAAAGCATGGAGAAAGGGAGAATTACGGTGATGACCCTTTGGGTCGTCACATCCTCCACCTCTAAAATAGCCGTTCGTCCTCGAATGGAAAAAAAGAAGTACATGAGTCGGGGAATAGATGGGGATAACGTCTCCGCATATCAGACTCGGACTCCCAAGTCGATGCCTCAGGAGGCTGACCTCTCCACTGAACACGCACTGAAGGAAAACTCCTCTACCTTAACTGTCGAACCTTCCGGTATAAAATAGCCACCGACTCCTCCTCATATGACATATCCTTGTCCAATTGGACTGTGCTGAAATCTGGGCGGGATCACCGTGATACTTCCGAAGCATGGACACGTGAAAATTGGATGCACGGCTGACAAGCTAGGCGGTAAGGCAAGTCTATAAGCCACCTTCCCCACACGATCGAGAATCTCAAATGGCCAATAAACCTAGGGCTAAGCTTGTCCTTTTTCCCGATACACGGAGCAATACTCGCTCACCAACCATGAAAGCAACATCCCTGACCTTACGATCTGCATAACTCTTCTGCCTAGACTGAGCTGACCGAAGTCTGTCCTGAATGACCTTGACCTTATGCAAGGCCTCATGTACTAGATCTGTACCCAATAACCGTGCCTCTCCACGCTCAAACCATCCGACTGGGGACTGACACCACCTAACATACAAAGCCTCGTACAGAGCCATCTGAATGCTGGACTGGTAGCTGTTGCTGTAGCCAAACTCTGCTAAAGGCAAGAACTGGTCCCACGAGCCTCAAAAATCAATAACGTAGGCTCGATGCATATCATCGAGAATTTGGATGGTCCTCTTGTACTGACCGTCCGTCTGGGGGTGAAATGATGTACTCAACTGAACCTGGGTGCCCAACTCATGCTGCACCGCTCTCCACAATGCGAAGTAAACTGCGGGCCCCGGTCCGAAATAAAAGATATAGGCACTCCATGAAGGCGAACGATCTCTATAATATAAATCTCAGTATATCTCTCGGACAAATAGGTGGTGGCAACTGGAATAAAATACGCTGACTTGGTCAGCCTATCAACAATAACCCATATAGCATCAAACTTCTTCCGAGCCAACGGAAGGCCAGTAACAAAATCCATGGTGATTCTTTCCCACTTCCACTCGGGAAGCTCAATCCTCTGAAATAACCCACTGGGCCTCTGATGCTCGTACTGAACCTGCTGAAAATTCAAACAACGAGCCATAAATGCAACAATGTCTTTCTTCATTCTACGCCACCAATAATGCTGTCTCAAATCCTGATACTTCTTCGAAGCGCCCGGGTGAATAGAATACCGAGAACTGTGGGCCTCCACTAAGATCGACTCCCAAATACCATCAACATTGGGCACACAAACTCTCCCCTGCAACCTCAATACACCATCATCTCCCAAGGTCATTTTCCTGGCACCTCCCCCTTGTATCGTGTCTCTCAGGACACACAAATGGGGATCATTAAACTGCCGCTCCCGAATACGCTCCATCAACGATGAACGAGCAACCATGGAAGCTAATACTCTGCTAGGCTAAAAAATATCCAATCTCACAAATCGATTGGCCAAGGCCTGAACATCTGAAGCAAGCGGTCTCTGGCTGACCGGAATATAGGCAAGTCTACCCATGCTGGCGAACTTCTTACTCAATGCATTGGCCACCACATTGGCCTTCCCCGGGTGGTATAAGATGGAAACATCATAGCCTTTCAACAACTCCAACCACCTCCTCTGCCTCAAATTCAACTCTTTCTGCTTGAACAAGTACTGAAGGCTCTTGTGATCCGTGTACACCTCACACGTCACACCATATAAATAATGCCTCCAGATCTTCAAGGCATGAACAATAGCTGCCAACTCTAGTCATAAACTCATAATTCTTCTCGTGGATCTTCAATTGCCTCGAAGCATATGCTATGACCTTGCCATTCTGCATCAACACTGTGCCAAGCCCAACCCGAGAAACATCACAATAAACAGTATAAGGTCCTGATCCCGTGGGCAAAACCAATACCGGTGCCGTAGTTAGAGCTGTCTTGAGCTTCTGGAAACTCACCTCGCACTCATCTGACCACTTGAACTGGGCACCTTTCTGGGTCAATCTAGTCATCGGAGCTGCAATGGATGAAAACCCCTCTACGAACCGTCAGTGGTTAGCTGTGAAGCTCCAGATCTCTGTAGCTTAAGCTGGCCGAGGCCAGTTCTTGACTGACTCTATCTTCTTCGGGTCCACCTAAATACCCTCTTCTGATAGGACATGACCTAGGAATCCGACTGAACTCAACCAAAACTCGCACTTCGAGAACTTGGCGTACAACCGACTATCCTTCAGAGTCTAAAGAACCACTCTGAGGTGTTGCTCATGCTCCTCCTGACTGCGGGAGCATATCAAAATGTTGTCATTGAATACAATCACAAACAAATCCAAGTAGGGTCTGAACACTCGGTTCATCAACTCCATAAATGCTGTTGGGGCATTGGTCAACCCAAACGGCATGACCAAAAACTCATAATGCCCATTTCGAGTGCAAAATGCTGCCTTAGGGACATCAGACGCCCTAATCCTCAGCTGATGATAACCAGACCTCAAATCTATCTTCGGGAACACCCCAGAATCCTGAAGCTGGTCAAATAAATCGTCAATCCTCGGCAATGGATACTTGTTCTTTATCGTCACCTTGTTTAATTGTCGATAATCAATGCAAATCCTCATCGACCCATCCTTTTTATTCACGAATAATACCGGTGCACCCCAAGACGATACACTGGGTCTAATGAAGCCCTTATCAAGCAAGTCCTGAAGCTGCTCCTTCAACTCTTTCAACTCTGGCGGGGGGCCATGCGATACGGCGGAATGGAAATAGGCTGAGTGCCCGGAGCCACATCAATATATAAATCAATATCCTTGTCGGGCGGCATGCCCGTCAGGTCTAAAGGGAAAACCTCAGGGAACTCTCGAACAATAGGAATAGAGTCAATAGATGGAACCTCTGCGCTGGAGTCGCGAACATATACCAGATATGCTAGACACCCCTTCTCGACCATACGTCGAGCCTTGACATACGAGTAACACTGCGGGTGGCATGACCTGGGGTCCCTCTCCACTCAAGTCGGGGCAAATCTGGAAAAGCCAAGGTCACGGTCTAGGCATGACAATCCAAAATAGCATGATACGGGGACAACCAATCCATACCCAATATAATGTCAAATTCCACCATATCTAAAAGCAATAAGTCGACACGGGTCTCAAGACCCTCAAATTCCACCACACATGAATAATGCACTCGGTCAACCACTATAGAATCACCAACCGGTATGGACACATATACAAGAAAACCCAAAGCCTCACTAGGCATGATCAAATAGGGTGCAAAATAGGACGATACATAAGAATACGTAGATCCCGGGTCGAATAACACAGAAGCACCCCTATCATATACCAGAATAGTTCATGTAATCACAGCATCTGATTACTCGGCCTCTGGCCTGGCTGCAAAGCATAACAATGGGGCTGACCCCCTTCTCCCTATACTGTCTTTGGGACGATATGCTGCGGGCTGACCCCTGCCTCTGGCGGTATGAGCTCCACCTCTATGATCCCTACCTCCACCTCTATGGCCTCTACCCCCACCTCTAGCCGGCTGGGCGGCCTGTGGATCACCTGCTACCTGAATCATGGGACGAGGAACCTGCTGTTGTGACCGAGCACCTGTCAATCTCGGACAATACCTTCAGATATGGCTGAGATCTCCACACTCATAACACCCAGTAGAATGCGGCTACTGAGAAGATTGGGGCTGATCGTGACGCCTTGAATGAGCTTCTCGAAGGATCTGAAGCGGTGGTGCACTGATGGGCTGCTGATCATAGTAGTGATGCTGAGAACCGCTACCGCCCTCGGTACCGTGTGAAACCTGGAGTGCTGACTGAAAGGGCCTCTGAGGGTAGCGTCCGTCATATGAATCCCTACATCCATAAGAGGTACCACTGAACCTACCATAATGTCGAGGCTTCTTATCTGACCCCTGAACACCTCCTCGAGCGAGGGCCATCTCTACCTGGTGAGCCGTATTGGCCACATCCTGAAAGGAAATATCACTACCAACTCCCATGGCCATGTGAAGACGGATCGGCTGAATCAATCCATCAATGAATCTTCAGACCCTCTCTCGCTCTGTAGGGAGTATCACAACTACATAGCATGCCAAATCAATAAATATTGTCTCACACTGTGTAACTATCATGGAGCCCTGATGGAAGCGCTCAAAGTGTCTACGAAGTGCCTCTCGCTGAGTGACGGGGAGGAACTTCTCCAAAAATAACTCTGAAATTGATCCCATGTCAAAGCTGGAGACCCTACTGGTCTAGATAGGCAATAATCTCTCCACCAAGTCTTGGCGGATCCTACAAGCTTGAAGGTGCAAAAATCGACCCTATTGGTCTCCACTATACCCATGGTCCTGAGGATCTCATGACAACTGAGTAGAAAATCCTGGGGATCCTCCGATGAAGTACCGCAGAAAGTGGTGGTGAAAAGCTTGGAGAACCGATCAAGTCTCCACAAAGCATCCGAAGACATGGCCGCTCCATCTCCGGCCTGAGCTGTAATACCTGTCTGATCTGCCACTGTGGGCTGAACCACTAGAACCTAATTCCGGGGAGCTACCTGCTCCGGAATACGTGTAGTAGGAGTTTGAACCCCTCCTCCAGCCTGAGAAGTTGCTGGTGCTACTGGCAGCAAACCCACTCTAGTAACACTATCCATAAAGCCTGCTATACGGGCGAGAGCATCCTGGAGATCCGAGGAAAACATAACCCCTCCTGGGACATGAGCTAGGCCCACTGGAAATGCTGGGGCTGGAACCTCCTCATCAAAGTTAATATGAGGCTCCGCCTTTGGAACTACTGCCAGGGGCTAAGCTCTGCCCCTACCACGGCCTCTAGCACGACCTCAACCCCTGCCCCTCGCGGGAGTTGCTACTGGGAGCTCGGGCTGCTGCGTGGTAGAAGAAGACACACGTGTCCTCGCCATCTGCGAAAGAACAGAATAGAACGACAATCAATATTTGAGAAACAGAATTGCACGATAAGAATGAACAAAATGAAATTTTTTTCCTAACTCTGTAGCCTCTGGGGGATAAATACAGACGTCTATGTACCGATCACTCAGATTCTACCGAGCTTGTCCATGAATTGTGAGACCCAAGTAACCTAGTGCTCTGATACCAACTTGTCACGACCCGAATTTCCCTCCACCGGGGCTGTGATGGCACCTACTACCGGAGCTAGGCAAGCCAACCTTTATAAATACTTCACAAAGCTTTAATCTAAAATAGTATAATAAACTGAAATAAATAATTAAAATATACAGAAGACTTTTAAGAAAACAATAGCAAAGTGCATAAGCTTATAACATGTCTCTACCCAGTATCTGGTGTCACCACTCACGGACTACTAAGGAGTACTAAAATTATCAGTCTGAAAGAAAATACACAAGAGTCAGTCTAGATACAAATAAACAAACTGAAATAACATAGATCAGACTCCGAGCCCACGGACGTCAGCTAAGCTACTAATTTCGACGTTGATTTCATGTTTTTAGGCTAAGATTTTAGTGATTAGATGAAGAAATAATGAGGAAATATTGTTGAAATTACCTACCCAAAGAGTTATGGAGGAAGGGGAGCTTGGGACTCGTCAATGGAAGATGAAGAAGAAGGGTTCGTGTGAGAAGAGTGTGAAAATCCCGAAGTGAACTTTTTTGGAATTAATTAAAATTACTGGACGGAAATAACACTATGTGAACGCGGGACCATGTTGGTTCGCGAAGAAGAACTTCCAGCTAAACTATGCGAACGCGAGGGGCTATCTTGAAGGCGCAGAGGAAAACTGGGGGGTGTTAGGTTTGTTATACGCGTTTGCGAAGGGGGTGTGCGAACGCGTAGAAGGAAATTGCCCAAGGGTTGGTTAAAGCTATGTGAACGTGGTGGGCTTCCGCAAACGCGAACAAGGCTGGGGTCCTAAGGCTATGCGAACGCGAAGGACTTGTGCGTTCGCATAGAGTACTTGGCCTATGTACAAATTGCTGAAATTCTGCTATGCTTTTAAGAACAAAACCACCCCGAACCACCTCCAAAATCACTCCCGAGCCCTCGGGGCTTCAAACCAAACATACACACTAACTCAATATCATCCTATGAACTTGCTTGAGCGATCAAATCGCTAAAATACCATCAAAATCAAAGAATCAACCTCCAAAACTCATAATTTCATTTCAAAGTTCGTAACTTCCAAATTTTTCCATTTTTAGTCCGACACACGTCAAACGAAGTCCGATTTCAACCAAACTTTACAAGAAGCGCTTAAAACACATATGTAACCTGTACTGGGTGTCAGAACCAAAATATGAGCCCTATACCATTACGTTTTGATAAAATTTCATTTTCATTTTCCTTAAACATTTTCAGAAAACAATTTCTTGGAAAAATTCTTTTCTCGGGCCTTGGACCTCGGATTTCGATTCCAGGAATACGCCCGAGTCCCATATTTTCCTACAGACTCTCTGGGACTGTCACATTATGGGTCCGAGTTCGTTTACCCAAAATGTTGACCAGAGTCAACTATATCAATATTATTATCGAAATTCATAGTTTTTAACACAGAGTTCTTATATTTCCACATAAAAACTTTTCGACTTCGCGCCCGGACTGTGCACCCAAATCGAGGCGACCAAATAAGACGTTTTCAAGGCCTCGAAAGCACAGAGAAAGGGAGAACTACGGTGATGACCCTTTGGGTCATCACACAAGAAATATCATCCTTCGTGTTCATCCTTTATATCTTTTATCCTAGAGTTTATTATACTTACCTGATATTTACCTATTCATTTTCTTTAATTGATATATTCAAAAAGGTTCCAATATATTTTGGGTCAAATAATTTGGTATCGTCTGTGGGAATTTCTTTAGCTAAGATTATAGTTTCATCTAGACTTCTGAAAGAGATAATCGCTTCTTCTAAGCTTGGTACAAACCAACAATGGCAGGGAAAGGAGATGCAAGGCAAAAATCCATAGTAGGTGTCACATCCAACCTGCTAGACACTATCAGCGAAGATACCTGAGAGGATCACGAAAATGGAACACCAATTATCACACTGGGGGGGAGACACTTCACCTCCCCCGCACGGAAGCATGACTGCCTCACGCGAAAGGAATCCTCCACATCTGTAATATGAGAGGCACCACCAGCAGTAAGAAGACTGCTAGAAGAATGGTAATAAGTGCTCTGAACACCATCCTTGATAAACCCGCCCAAAGGGATGATAGGAATGTGGCACATGTAGATGTCACGACAAACGAGGGCTAGCATGACGCTCTCCGTACGGGTAACACTTATGTTGCTAATAATGCAGGCAATGATACACTTGCAGCCGTTTTCAAGAAAATGGAGGAGATGGAAAATGAGAATAAGGCACTCCATGACCAAATGAGGGAACACCAGGAGAGAGTTGACAAAATAGTGGGCGCTCCAACGGTGCTGCCAAAATATGATGTTACTCGATTCGTCGAGCAACCATACAATGAAGAAGTGGAGCCTCACACAATTCCAAAGACCTTCGAAATGCCCCACTACTTAAAGATATATGATGGTACTACCGATACAGAAGACCATATTATCCGCTACGCCACAACCGCAAAAGTTAACGATCTCGTAAAAGTGCTCTTGAAAAAGGTTTTGGCGAAACCTTAACAGTGGGAGCCTTGGCATGGTACTTTCAACTACTGGTACGCTCGATAGCAACATTCGAGGAAATGGTAGACAAATTTGTCAGCGCCCATGCAGGAGCTAAAAAGGCAGAGGCTAGGGTAAATGATATATTTTCCATAAGACAGATGCACGATGAGGGACTCAAGGACTTCTTAGATCGGTTCAATGGGGGTAAGAATGAGCTTGCCAAATGTGTTAGAAGGAATGGAAGTAGTAGACTTCCAAAACGGATTAAACAAAAACGGGTCGAAAGCGACCAGAAAATTGCTAAGCAGGCTCATGAAATACCCTCCAACTACTTGGTAAGAATTCCATAATGCTTACTACATCGAGATATGAGCCGACGAGGATGATCTAAATGGCCCGATGCAACATTTGACATAACATCGAACCGAAACAAGGAAAGATCGTCGCAACGATGGTCAAAGAGATTGGTTGGTGTCCCGCTCCGATCGAGAAAGGCATCAACCCTACGTCTGGACGTCTACCCCGCCGCCACGACGGCACAAAAATTCTCCTCCTCGGTATATGGAACCATATCGACACGAGAAAGGTATGCTTCCACTCCTTTTCGCTCACAATTTTTTTGTTTCTCCTTCAGAATAGTGTACGCCCTGGAGAAACTCAATCTAAAGGTGCAATTTGCCGCAAACGATGAGGTCAGAACCCATCACTCTTAAGACAAGCACTTTCAGCGAATTTCACCAAGAAAGGGGTCACAAAATCAAAGATTTCATAGGACTATGACAGGAAGTAGTATGAATGCTAAACCAGGGCCACCTGAAGGAGCTGCTGAGCGATCGAGGACAAACTAACTTCACCGGCGGGCGTGAACAACCCCAAGGACCTCCAAAACCTCCTTATTTCGCTCGCACCATACAAATGATCATCGGCGGGGGAGACGGCACAACGATCAATACTGTAAAGTTCACCACCACACATAAACTCAAATGTTCAATCACCCACGAATGGTATGATGACCTCGAAGATAGTATCATCTTCAATAAGTCGGATGACGACGGTTTGTCTTTCCCCTACTATGATTCTCTTGTTATCACTTTACGTATTGCAGATATTGATGTAAAAAGAATAATGGTAGATGGCGGGAGCGGTGCATGTATTATCCATCCTCGAGTCCTAGTGCATATGAGACTCGAGATAAAATAATACTGCGTTGTATAACGCTAACAAGTTTTAATAATGCAGTTGAACGGACTTCTGGAGAGATAGTGCTACCTGTCCTACCCGAAAGAGTCACACTGGAAACAACATTTGACGTCATGAACCAAGAAAAAGCCTACAACGCCATCATAGTGCACTCATGGATACACGCCATGCAAGCGGTCCCTTCGAGTCTCTATCAAGTGATCAAGTTTCCTACCTATGGTGAATATTCAGCATGCAAGGGGAGCAACACACCATACAAGGCGATCGCATTGCCCAAGATTGCGCACACACCTATAACAACTCAAAGGAGAAAATGCAGAAGAATAGAAATCAGCAATGTCGAGGGCCAAACTTAACGTACGAACATACATTATCAAGCGCCCCGACATCATGGAGGCATCCGAATCAATGATAGAAAATCTTGATCCCATCCTGATATACGGCAATGATAGCACAAAAAGGTTTATAACGGGCTCAACCTCTTCGAACCAGGTAAATTTCATAAGTTCTTGACTAACCATGCCGATATATAGGGGTGTTCATCATTTGGTTTGGATCGGTTTTTCCATTTAAAGAAACCAAACCAAGTAAATTGGTTTTTCAAATATTAGAACCAAACCAAACCAATTAAGTCAGTTTTTTCTCAATAAGGTTTATGTCGGGTTTCATCGATTTTTCGGGGTTTTTGGTTATTTGTCAGTTTTTTCCTAAATATAAGACATGCACTACCAAACACATATTCCAGTGATCACATTTTCAATATAATACTATCAAATCAATTGCTATTTGGGAAATCTAGTATTTACCAAGATATATAGATGATAATTGAATCAAACAGTGATGAACAATTTAAGGACTCAATTAAAAATATATTATTTTTAACACAAAATGGATTCTTACACTTAACAGAAGAAACTACCCATCGAACTAGAATGCAAAGGTAAAGAGTTGTACTAAAAGTGCAAACTACTCACGTTTACCATTAAATTTTTGAAACTTTATATAAAAATAAACATAAATATATGTGTAATAAACAATTTAAAATAGGTACTCCTATAGTCGGTTTGGTTTGGAGTTTTTGTTTTTTTTTTTGATTAAAACCAAATCCTAATCAAATTTGATCAGTTTTTCAAATTAAAAACCAAAATCAAACCAAACAAAAAATTATCAGTTTTTTATCGGTTTGATTTGGTTTTCAGTTTGGTTCGGTTTTTCGGATTTTCATGAACACCCCTACCGATCTGTTTGCCTTCTGTCATGCAGATATGCCAGGCATTCCAAAAGATATCGCCACCCACAAGTTAAATGTCAACCCCCTATATCCGTTGATAAGCTACTCGCAAATGGTTCCGCCCGGGAATCGAAATATCCTCAATGGGTCGCCAATGTGGTAATGGTGAAAAAGAAAAACAAAAAATGGTGGATTCGTGTAGATTTTACAGACCTAACCAAGGCATGTCCGAAAGATTCTTTTCCACTGCCACACATTGACCAGCTCATCGACGCAATAGAAGGACACGAGTTGCTAAGCTTCTTGATGCCTATTTGGGTTGCAACTAGATCCTTATAGAAGAAGAAGACCAGAAGAAAAACACTTCCATCACTCACCTAGGAACATACTGCTATAAAGTGATGTTATTCAAACTAAAATACGCAGGGGCGAAATATCAGAGATTGTTCACCATAATGTTCAAAAACCAAGTTGGTAAAACAATGAAAGTCAACATCGATGATATTGAGATGGTACAACATGAAACTAAACCCCAAAAAATGCACCTTCGGCGTAAGCTCTGGAAAGTTCCTCAGTTTCCTAGTATCACAAAGGCCCATCAAGGTCAAGCCGGAACAGATTAAGGCAGTAGAAGGAATACCCGAAACACTGACTAGTAAAAAGTAGGTACAAAAATTGACGGGATGGATAGAAGCCCTATCAAGGTTCATCTCACGGTCGTCGGATAGGTGCCACAAATTCTTTAATGTAGTAAGGAAGGACAACAGGCTCTAGTGGAATTTAAAATGCATCGATGCCCTAACGAAGCTAAAAGCGTACTTGTCTTCACCACCTTTACTCGCCAAAGCCAACCTAGGCGAGTGCCTCTTAGTCTACCTGGCTATATCCAAAGTCGCGGTAAGCGCAGTTCTAGTCCGAGAAAACCAAGGTAGACAATCTCCAATTTACTATATTAGCAAAATCTTAATTCACACCAAAACAAGGTACCCCCACCTTGAAAAGCTGGCTCTGGTGCTAGTCGTAGCTTCACAAAAGCTTAGACCATATTTTATGTGCCACCCCATAATGGTGGTGACAACCTTCCCTCTCAGAAGTATCTTGTACAAGCCCGAGTTATCGGGTCGTTTGGCCAAATGGGCCATAGAGCTGAGCAAGCACGATATAACATATCAATCGAGAAACATGATAAAGTCGCAAGTGCTCGCCGACTTCATCACTGATTTTAGCGTAGAGATATTGCCTGATGTCGAGCAAGAAGAACTTCATGCTTCATCTAAGCAATCCAACATCTGGGTCCTCTATACCTATGGCACGTCCAATGCATCGAGATCGAGACTCGGACTCGTACTCGAAGTTCTAATGGGCGAAGTAATTCGTCAATCCGTACGATGCCCTAAAATGACAAACAATGAGGCCGAGTATGAGGTCGTAATTGCAGGATTAAAATTGGAGTATGGTGCTCAGTGGGTCATCCTCCGTTGTGACTCTACACTCGTTGTGAACCAAGTAACTGAGACTTTCCAAATTAAGGAACAAAGGTAGTAGAAATACCAAAGTGAAATCCACAAACTCCTGCCAGAATTCGACGAATGCTGATTTGACCAAATACCCCGAGCACAAAACATCGAAGTAGATGGTCTCACTAAGATAGCAACGGCAACAAAAAGCATCACTAAGGAGAACGTGGTGATAATTTAGGATTTTAATGTTTCCATGCCCCTGCTTTCCCATGCTTTGAGTATAAACTACTACAAAATAGTCTCAAAATGCTCACAAGTTGTGCTAGATTGCAGGCTTCATCGACAAAGTGATGAAGTGTCAAATATCGGCTCAAAAATAAATGAAACCTGCTCAAGTATCAAAGACCAAGAGAATTGAGGAAAGAGGGCCTGGTGCGGACCGCACAAAAGGGTATGCAGCCGAACTAGGAGGTTCAGAGATATGGCATGTTGAGATGTAGGCTACGCAGCCGCGGTTTAATTCTCGCGATCCGCGGTCAGGATACACGGCCGCTCCATGCTTTTGTGTGGTCCGCATGAACGATATTCAGAAAGGTTATCATAAGTCCAATTCATAACTATGTGTCCCACGGTCATCACCACATGGTTCGTACCGAACCTCCTCAGCGGCCGCACTACTCATTTTTGCGGCACGTCCCTCAAGCTCAAAGAAGAAAAATTGTGGAGTCTAAGAGCCAGTGTGGATGCAGTTGCTTTTGTGCGGTCCACACTGACCCCGTAGGGGTATTTTTGTCTAGTTTTCAGCCAAGTATAAATAGAACATTTCACCATGTTTATGTTAAGTTTTATGTTATGAAATGCAGCTGTGCACCTGGGAATGAGTTTGTAGCCATTTTTGCACTTTAGCTTTAAATTCTCAATAGATTCTTGTGGCTTTCAATTATCAACTAATTAATATGTTTAGTTCTTCATGTATTTCTTCTTTAATTATGTGTAGCTAAACCCACTAGCTAGGGTTGTGGCTCAACCCTAGTGTGGATAATTGATGGGTGTTTCCATCTAGGGTTAGATTGATGTTGGGTAATTGTTATTTGGGTTGATTTTATGTTTTAATTAAGGATTGGTGGTTGCAAACGCTGATTCTAGCTTTGGGGGTTTAATTGTTCTTGATAAAGAGAGTTTATGACCCCAAAATTGACCCAACAAGGAATTGGAATGGACCCACGAGAAATGGTAGTCCCAATTAACGGGTTAAATCTCGAGAGACTAATCACCCTACTTGAACCCTAGTTGCTCGGTCTAATTGGTCTACCCAATTGGACTCGAGAGAGTCAATTGGGAAAAATCACTCTCTCTACCGAGAGGTGTGAGAGTGGGTACAATCGTGCAACAGTTATATTATAAGCCTCCAAATATGCCAATATATCCTTAGTAGTTTTTACCCGTTAATTAACCACCTAGGTGATGCCACGAACCTAGTTCCTTTGTTCCCATTAATTACAACCAAGAAATATTCTCTTAGCATAATTTAGTGTTAATAATTATTTATATAATAGTAGTTATAACACAAAAACCCAAAAATATTTGAAGTGACATTAGAAGCACAACTGCATCTCTAGGCTAGACAGAAAATACAACTCCACTACTAGCTCCCAATTGAAATTCGATCTGAACCACTATTAGGGTAAAAGCTATTGCGACTCGCTCTTCCTACCTTCGGGTAGCGTCGAGTCAGAAGTGAACACTTTTTGGTACCGGTTCCGCGGAGCTTACGGTGTTAACTATCTGTTTAGCTAGTTTTGTGTTTGCTTCTCTTTCCTTCTTTTTACTAATTTTGTTTGTGTCAATCACTCAGGTACACATGGCTTTAAATGAAAATGACCCACTTGGAAACGTGGTCGCGGGGGAGTGGGTTGAGGATATTGAACAAGAAGATGTCTTACCTCGAGCTCAAAGGAGAGGTCGAAATGTCAATGCAAATGCTAATCCGAAAGAGAACATTACAGACCCACCTCCTCCTCCACCAAGAGTGTTCCCAAGAGTTCTCCCAAATCAAAGGTACGTGAGTGCCATTGTTCCTCCCCGAATCCGGGCGGGGAACTTTCAAATCACATATGTTATGTTAACCTTGCTCGAGCAAAGAGGGTATTTCACGGGCGCCTCCGATCAAAATTCCTACAGGTACTTGAAGGGGTTCGTGGATACATGATAGGGTGGAAAGCAGACAAATGTGTCCGAGGATACATTGAAATTGAGGTTTTTCCCATTCTCTCTTCGGGGTAAAGCGTTGGATTGGTTAGAGAGACTTCTCGATCATTCTATCACCACATGGGATGAATTGGCAGACAAATATACTGCCAAGTTCTTTTCTCCAAGTCATATGGCGGCTCTTCGGGATGAGATTCTATCTTTCAAGCAAGAGCCAACGGAACACTTGCACGAGATATGGGAAAGATTTAGAACTATAGTGAAAGAGTTCCCAAACATATGATGGATGTGATGATTCAACAAACATTCTATAGGGGCATCAACGCCACAAACCAATGTATTGTGAATCAATTGGCCGGTGGAAATTTTATGAAGCTTCCCTACAATGAAGCTTGTGATGTTTTGGATGAAATGGCCGACACTTATTCGGCATGGCAAAGGCGGGCAAATGTTCCTCAAGGAGACCCAACAGTCATCCATTTACATACGGAGTTGCATGACCACGGCCAAGCAATAGCCGAACTTACAACAACAATAAATCAATTGGCAAAGGCACGAATACAACAAGTCCAAAATCCGCACCAAGTCAATGCCATGGAAGGAGTGAACATGCTAAAGAGGAGGCAAAGAGGGCAACTACAACCTCAAGGAAATTGTGATAACTATGATAATGGTAGTGGTTATGCAAATGAGTGCAATAAAGATCAAAGCAAGGAATTCCAATATGTTAATAACTACCAAGGGAATAGAGGAAATCAACAATGGCGTCCCAAAGAAATTGGGGCAATCAACAAGGCAGCAAAAATTGGAATAATAACAACCAACAACAAGGTGGTGGAAATTGTAACAACAATCAAAACAACAATTGGGGTAACCAAGGTAACAATCAAGGCAATTGGAACGGGAACAATAATAATTGGAGCAACAACAACAACAACCAAGGAGGGCGAAATAATAGTGGTAACCAAGGCAACCAGGGGCAAGGATTTCAAAGGCCCCACATGTACCAACAACCGAACGATCTACCCCCTTTCCTTCTCAAGGTCCAAGTTCTTCCGGGAATGATTTTGCGGAGAATTGAGAACGTGTTCGAGCAAATGATGAAAAAGAACCAGATGCCGATGTGCAATTGTCTTCTCAAAACACTTCCATCCGGAACTTGGAGGTGCAACTGGGGAAAATTTCTCAAGCTTTGAAACTCGCCCAAAGGTTTCTCTGCCAAGTGATACAGTAGTGAACCCGAAGGGTGGGAATAACAACCATGTGATGGCGGTTAAAACTAGTAGTGGAAGAGGCAGTGATGTGCATGCCTCGAGAGAAAAGCGAGTTGTGGAGGATGATGTTGTGTTGCATGATGATGATGTGCCTATGAATGTTGATGATATGATTGAACTAAATGTGACCAATGATGTGCGGATTGACATTGATGATGAGGTTGAGGTGGAAACACAAGATGTTGTGAACCCGTGTAGGGAACACTTGATTGATATGACCGATCCGCTGGTGCCCAAAGCTAAGGCACCTCTGACTAGGCCACCTCCACCTTATCCTTAATGGTTATCCAAGCAAAAGAGTGATAATCAATTCAAGAAATTCATTAAGATTATGAAGATCCTCACAATCAATGTGCCTTTGGTTGAGGCACTTGAGCAAATGTCGGGTATGCAAAGATCATGAAAGATTTGGTTGTGAAAAAGAGGTCAACAAAAAGTGATACAATTAAGATGACTCATTAAATAAGCCCAATCATACAGTGTATGGATCCAAAACTTGAGGACCCCGGAGCATTCACTATCCCTTGTACCATCGGAAGTGCCACCTTTGCCAAGGCTCTTTGTGACTAAGGGGCGAGCATAAACTTGACGCCATATTCGGTCTTCAAGACCTTGGGCATTGGACAACCTCGCCCAACCTCAATGCGACTTCAAATGTCGGATCGGTAGACGAAACGTCCTTTGGCGATAGTTGATGACGTACTTGTCTATGTTAACAAATTCATCTTGCTGGTTGACATTGTTGTATTGGATTGTGAAGTGGACTTTAAAGTCCCGATTATTCTTGGGAGACTTTTCCTAAATACAGGGAAGGTTTTGGTTGATGTTGAGGTGGGAGAGTTGACTTTACGTATTGGGGGAGAAGGTAGTGTTCCATGTGTGCAAGTCCATAAGGCAACCAAATAGTACCTAGGTGTGCTCGTTTGTGGACGTTGTCACAGTGGTGATAGTGGATGACACAAGATCGATGATCAATATTGAGGATCCTCTTAAAGCCGTGCTTGTGAATATGGATGTCAACGATGATGTTGGGAGAGTCGATTGCGTAAATTCATTGCATGATATGGGTTCATATTCATATGAGACTAGGAAGTTGTCTTTGGACCTTGGAAATCGCAAAACTCCACCAACTAAGCCATCTATTGAGGAGCCACCATTGTTGGAGTTGAAGCCACTTCCTCCTCGCCTCAGGTATGAATTCTTGGGGTCTAATTATACTTTGCCGATTATTCTTTCTTCTTGCTTAACTAATGTGCAGGTTGACGCCACTTTGGCAGTTCTTCAAAAGCGCAAGAAGGCGATTGGATGGGCATTGGCCAATATTCAGGGCATAAGCCCCGCCTTTAGCATGCATAAAATCATATTGGAGGAGGATGCGAGGCGTTCACTTGAACATCAAAGAAGACTAAATGAGGCTATGAAAGAAGTGATAAAGAAAGAGGTTATCAACTGGCTTGACGTCGGTGTGGTTTATCCTATTTCTGAAAGTTCGTGGACTTCTCCGGTGCAATGTGTACTGAAGAAGGGTGGGATGATTGTGGTAACCAATGACAACAATGAGCTTATTCTGACTCGGACAGTGACTGGTTGGAGAGTTTGTATGGATTACCGGAAGCTTAGCAAAGTGACAAGAAAAGATCATTTCCCGTTGCCCGTTTCTTGACAAAATGCTTGATCGTCTTGCGGGTCGGGCTTTCTATTGCTTTTTGGATGGTTACTCGGGGTATAATCAAATTATCACTGCCCCGGAGGACCAAGAGTATACCACCTTTACATATCCTTATGGCACATACACTTTCTCTAGAATGCCATTTGGATTGTGTAATGCTCCGGCGACCTTCCAACTTTGTATGATGGCTATTTTCACTAACATGGTGGAAGATATATTGGAGGTATTCACGGCTGATTTTAGCATGGTTGAGGATTTTCTTGAAGAGTTCTTGGTAAATATGGATCGAGTGTTGGCCCGATGTGAATACACGAACCCAGTTCTTAATTGGGAAAAGTACCATTTCATGGTAGAAGAGGGTATTGTGTTGGGTCAGAAGATTTCAAAGCGAGGAATAGAAGTTGAAAAGGCCAAGATCAAGGTTATTTCAAGGCTTCCTCCCCCTACTTCTGTCAAAGGGGTGAGGAGTTTTCTTGGGCACGCGGGTTTCTATCAAAGGCTCATCAAAGATTTTTCTAAGGTAGTTAACACGTTGTGCAAGTTGCTAGAGAAAGATGCCAAGTTCGTTTTTGATGAGAAGTGCATGGAGGCTTTTGAGCTCCTAAAACACAAGTTGACAACTACCCCTATCATCAGTGCACTAAATTGGAGCTTACCATTCGAGCTCATGTGCGATGCTAGTGATGTGGAGGTGGGGGTCGTTCAAGGCTAAAGGATCAACAAGATTATCCATCCGATGTACTACTCAAGAAAGACCATGAATGAAGCTCAAAGGAATTACAAAGTCATCGAGAAGGAGTTATTGGTTACTGTTTTTGCTATGGAAAAGTTATGTCCTTACCTTTGGGGGCCAAAGTTATTGTGCACACTGACCATGCCGCTCATAGGTATTTGATGACCAAGAAAGATTCAAAGGCAAGATTGATGAGATGGGTTATTCTTCTTCAAGAGTTTGATCTAGAAATTATGGACCGGAAAGGGAGTGAGAATCAAGTGGCGGACCACTTGTCCCGTTTGGAGGAGGAGGGGAGGCCTTGTGACGGCCTTGAAATCAATGAAACATTTCCCGACGAGCAACTCTTCGCGGTGTCAATGAGTGGGATGACATGGTTCGCCAATGTTTCAAATTATCTTGTTACCTGAATAATCCCGCATGAGATCTCTTCTAACCCAAGGAAGAAGCTCAAGCGGGATATATTGGATTTTTATTGGGATGAGCGCTATTTGTTTTTAAGATTTGCACCGATGGTGTGATTTGACGAATAGTTCCGGAGGAGGAGCAATCGGGTATTCTAGAGGCTTTCCATTCTTCACCAATGGTGGCCATCATGGAGGGGCGAGGATGGCTTCTAAGGTGCATAGTTGCGGATTCTATTTCCCTACCTTGTTTAAAGATGCCAGTGATTTTGTTAAGAGATGGGATGTATGCCAAAGAGCTGCTGGGATTTCTATAAGGGATGAGATGCCTCTAAATACAATTCTCGAAGTGGATATCTTTGGTGTTTGGGGCGTCGACTTCATGGGACTAGTTTTTAGCTCATGCGGAAACACTTACATACTCGTGGCGGTAGATTATGTCTCAAAGTGGGTTGAAGCTGTAGCTTTACCCAATAATGAATCCCCGAGTGTCGTGGAATTTCTTAAAAAGAGTATCTTCATGAGGTTTGGCACTCCCCGTGCTATCATTAGTGATGGGGATCTCACTTTTGCAATAAGGCTTTTGATTCATTACTTGCCAAACATGGAGTTAATCACAAAGCTACCACCTCTCTCATCCTTAAGCTAGTAGTCAAGTGGAAGTCTCCAACCAAGTTAAGAGTATCTTGTCTAAAACTGTCAATGCTAATAGGACCAATTGGTCGAAAAAATTGGATGATGCTCTTTGGGCCTATCGGATAGCTTACAAGACCCCAATTGGTATGTCTCTGTACCGGTTGGTGTTTGGGAAAGCTTGCCATCTTCTAGTAGAATTGGAGCACAAGGCTATGTGGGCCTTGAGGAAGTTGAACTTGGAATGGGATGTAGTGGAGAATCTTCATGTTGAGCAACTAAATGAGCTTGATGAGTTTAGATTTCATGCCGACTCCAGCTCATCCTTGTATAAGGACAAGATGAAGTATCTTCATGAATTAAAGGTTGGTGATATGGTTCTTCTTTTCAACTCCCGGTTGAGGTTATTTGCCGGAAAGCTCAAGTCAAAGCAGAGTGGACCATTTGAAGTTGTATATGTGACTCCATTTGGTTCTATTGATCTCAAGAACAAAAACGGTGAAGTTTTCCGAGTCAATGGGCATCGTGTCAAGCATTATTTGGGGAAGTTTGATGATAGCCACATAGTGGAACTCATTCATTTGAAGTGATGTAATAGCAACATGCATCGTGCCGCAACGTTAAATCAGGTGCTTCTTGGGAGGCAACCCATGTCTTTTTCTTTCTATTTGATTTTCTTTGTAGCTTAGGATTTTTGAGCTAATTGTTTGTGAGATGTTGCAGGGATTGAGTTGAAGCAGTGCAAAACATAGTATAAAAATTACACCGTCTTTGAAGTTGCCAGTGCGGCCGCAGTGCACTTTGTGTGTCCGCACTGGCATGAGCTGAGAAGGGGACTCTCTGAAGTTTTTCACCGCGGCCGCGATCAAGCTAGTGCAGTCCGCGGGAACTGCTTACTGCAAGGTTGCATGAACAAACCTCGCGTGATCCGCGGTGATTTTTGTGTGGCCGCGCTGGTAGATAAGAACGGGGCCCACGGGTTGTCTATAAATAGAGACCAAGAGTCTCATTGTACCTTTTTCACAATATGAAAACCTAGAACCCTAATTCTACTTTTCATCCCTCTTTTAAGGCTGTAAATCTTGCTAGCTTGGATAGATTGCATTAATTCTTCCTAGTCCTGGTAATATTTCATGCAATTGTCATTAACTATTTCATATTTTTAATTTTTATTTGCTTGCCAGTAGTTGTAACTTCTTCTTTCTTCCCGTTTTTCTTAGATTTGTTAATTAGGATAGTTTATATGTTGGGTCTTGTGTGCTGAGTGTGATTCAGTATTGGGTAACTGATTAGGGATAAAAAGGTGTTAAAAAGTGAACAAAAATGGAAATAAACATGAAGCTCTAACTAGTTCCCTGATTTTGGCTCAGCGCGGTCCGCGTGGCCCTGACGTGGTCCGCATGACCCTTTTGCACAGACACACTGTGCCCAAAAATTACTGAAGGGTATCCTGCTTCCAGCGCGGCCACGTTGCACTTTGTGCAGTCCGCGTTGGCCACCGCGGCCGCGCCCCATTTTGTGCGGACCAATATGGGAGATTCAGAGAGATGTATTTGGGGGCCTTTACCCAGTGTGGCCCACGGTCACCACAGCATGGTCCGCGGTGCCTCCAACGCAGCCGCACTCCTGATGGTACGGTCCGCAGTGCCTATTCTACAACTGTGTCTGCAACAAATTGTTCTACTGTCTGCAACTTCAATTCTTTCACCTGCTTTACTGCATGTGCTTATACTAACAATGTTTGATGTGTTTACTTGCAGACAATGGTAAAAAAACAAGGAAGAAGTGCCAAACAACCTGGCTGAGGTGACTCCTCCCAGGGAGGAAAAGAGAAACAAGTTAAACTCACTCCTCGGCATAAACTGAAAACAAGGAAACAAGTTGTTATAGATGATGACCAATCGGGGAGTGAGTACGTGCCCTCTCAAGACCTCTCCTCTGACTCAATGCCAGCTCCTTCATTCCCAGCTTCACCTACTGCCCAAGTTCCACAATGTGTACCTTCTGAGTCGTCTGATGGCTCAGCAGCAGGCAACGGTGAATACTCCACCTCCCCCACAGCTTCACTATTTGGGGAGAGTGCAGAATGTGGGACTGATAGTAATAATGACGTAGCAGACAGTGGTGTCCCCCAGGTTGCGGGTGTTGAATGAACAACAAACACTGAAGCTTGGGAAGATCGATTTGTCAGCAAAGTGGCTTTCTACAAGTTCAGAGAGTGGTGGCTAGTACAAAAACTGATCCCAAATAGGAGTATCATTACAAGTGACTTGTTGCCCTTCTCCCTACTGTACATAGACAGTTTCATACCAGAGTGGGTTGGGAGAATATTCAGGATGATTTAATAGATTCCAATGAGCACATGGTCAAAGAGTTCTACTGCAATGTGGCCCACGTCAAAAAGGGCTCAATTGTGACCAAAGTGCGGAACAAAAATGTAATGTTTTCTGGGCACGCTTTCAACTACTTGGGGTTTAATTACGAGTATGCGACCCTGAACAATGAGAAGTGTCAATAGGTGAAGAGGTTCACCCGTGGGTAGCTAGGTACTTGGCTCACCCGGGTACTATTCTAGATTGGATACAAGCCAGAGTGAAGATTGTTCGGAGGGAAGAGAACTTTCAGGCTAGGGGATGGCTGACATTTGTGTGCAACAGACTTGACCCAACGTCCTATGATCAAACTATCTCACTTTCCTATGCAGTTCTGATTTCTTCTATAATGGTAGGTTTCCCTATCAATGTGTGAAATGTGATGTACTTGTCCATTACTTTGATGGGGGTTGATAGTGACCGGAACTACCCATTTTATAACACTCTCACAATGTATTTCCGGGATTTGAAAGTGAAGAATAAGTCATATGATGTGAAGGTAAGATGAGTGGCTCCATTCTCATGGTTTAACGTATAGGGGCCTGACAACCCAAAGGGCAAGAACTATAAGTCACCTACTTCTGCCCCAACTGGCCCGTCTGAGGAGCCAATTGCGGTAGAGTCTTCTGTTGAGCCCTCCACAGAGCCTTCCACCATGCCTACTTCCACCACTATTGATGATTTTCCTCCAAGTCCCTCCTCTTCTTTTGGTCCTAGTACTTCATCTGGCCCGGGGGTTCCTTCTTCCCGGACTCACCCTTTTTCGGCTCATCAGTTGAGCCAGACACTACCAGTTTGAACAATTGGATATCAGCTGCGACATCCAAATTATCTACATTGTCTGCTACAGTTGAAGCCCATTCAGCACCTCCCACTACTCAGATTCCTCAGTACATTCAGGATACACTAAAGAAGCTCCTGGACAACTAGGAGAAGATTATGAGGACTCAGGACGCCTTGACTAAGGCGGTGGATTCACATGGCAAGGCTTTGATGGAGATTGTTGGGGAGCACAAGAAGATTAGGAAGTTACGGGCTTCCAAAGAGTCAGTAGAAGTGCTGAGGATTGATGTGGACAAGCTATTGGAAGACCAAATGCCTTTAGACTTGCTATTCGAGGATCCAGCCCCAGCAGCAGCTCCATGCCACAGTAGGAGCAGGAGTAGGCACCCAGGCCTCCAAGGAAGAACAGGAAGCTCCCCAATTCAGTTGGTGTTGTTATTGAGCTAGCATACCCACATGAGGTCTCGCTCCAGTGTTGCACCTATCATCCAGCCAGTCCAGGAGCAAGCCCCAATCCAGTAGCTGAGCAGCAAGAGATGGGGAACCAGTCTGAGGTTCCCTCACAAATAGATTATTTGGGGACCACCGATGATCCCATGCAGATAGACCAGACCTAGGGAGCCTCTATATCCTTCACTTTGATTTTGATGCTCATCCGTTTAGTTGGCATTGGGACAATGCCAGCTTTTATTCATGGGGGTGTGCCCTACTTTTTTATTATCTATGGATGACTGTATATATAGATTGATAGTTTATGCTTTACTTTGATTTTCTATTTTGGAAAGTATATAACTTTACATTTAGCTACTTTTCTCGTATTTTTTATCCTCTCTTTTGTTCTGTATATAACGTTACATTTCTGTATATATTCATCCCCCCTTGTATATTTTACTCCCCTCTTGTACATATTCATTCTATTTTTCTATTTTTCGCAAAAACAAATTGTTTTTATCTTTGTAGATAGGCTCGTAGACTTTTGTTTTATTTTTGGCGTTTTCAATAAGCCCTTGGTTTTCTTAATGCTATGATTCTTTCCAAGGGTGGAGTGTTGTGCGAACCTGGTGACTTTTCCCAGTGATAGATGGCTTGAAAACCTTCTTAAGGGTTTGAGTCTATTTTTGTTCGTTTGTTTTTGATAGTTGTAGTTAAGGGTACCTCAAAAAAAGTTTCACTTGGGCCTAGCACATTTGTCTTTGATCCCATGGTCAAAGACATAATGTTGTGTTTAGGATGGTGAAAGTCGTGGCTTTGAGACTCTTGCGTTGACCAAACAATCATCATGTGCTATTTTTCGTACCATTGTGTGCTTGAATCATAACTAAGGTCGTTGTGGGCCCTCTACTCGATATCTTTATCAATCCCCTAGCGCATGTGGTGAGAAAACGAATTGTGAGTCTAAGTACCGAGCCAATGGTCTAGAACTTGACCTGAATGTTTGTTCAGGCAAAATCCTAGGTGAAATTTGACTTGAGAAGTGATTATAGGCTTACCTTGATCCAAATGTTAAGTTGGACAATTCCATGGCCTACTAATTAAATAATCCTTAGTTAACCCTTTTGAGCCTTGAACCTTTTTCTTTCAAGGACCAATGCTATAAGCCTATACCCATTCTAAATGATGCCCTCTCTTGGTACGCAAATCTTCCCTTGAGTAATGTCGAATATCTAAGTTTGGGGGGAGAGACAAGAAAGGAAACAAAGTGGTAAAAGGTACAAAAGCAAAGAAAAGGAAGGCAATGAAAAATAAAGAAAAGAAAAAGACAAAAAGAAAGTCCAATGTGAACAAAAATAAAAAGGGATTCAAGGAAAACAAAGGTAAAAAGGGAGAAATGTTTTGAATTGCATAAGAAAGAGTGACAATGTGTCTCTCTAACCCCTTGAAAAGAAGTGAAATACTCAAAGAGTCAAGAAAGTTGTGCCAAAATTAATTAAAAGAAGTGCTTAAGGGAATATTGAACCCACTGGAATAAAAACATGTCCTACCCTTACCCAAAAGCCTTTACATTGACTCCACAAAAGTCCTATAGGATTTTGAGTTGAAGGAAGCCTACATTAGTGGATACTTACATGGGCAAGCATATGGTACCTAGAGCCAAACTTGTTACCTTCTTCTTGAGAGAGATGAGTGAAATTCCATCAACTTTGGTTTGTGTGTCAACACTCTAAAAGGTGAGGTTCGCTTAGGAAGAGCTGAGGATGTGTGTGTTTGGGTTCCACAATAACTAAATTAAATGAGAGAAGTTATTTGATGAAATGTGTCACATCTTGATGCTCTTGTGTCACACTTGATCCAAGTTTTTTTCAAAGTTTTGAATATATTAATGATGCATTCGTATTGAGGGCAATTGTTAGTCCCAATTGATGCTTGTTGAGGTTGCTTTAGGATAGCTGGAATTACTTGAATTTTCCTTTGAAGGGTAGGTCTTATTTCATTTGCTTAAAGACAAGCAAAGTTTTAAGTTTGGGGGAGTTGATAAGTTAGGATTTTAACGTTTCTATGCCCCTACTTGCCCATGCTTTGAGTAAAAACTACTACAAAATAGTCCCAAAATGATCACAAGTTGTGCTTGATTGCAGATTTGGTCGATAAAGGGACAAAGTGTCAAAGATCGGCTCAAAATGGAGTGAAACCTGCTCAAGTATCAAAGACCAAGAGAATTGAGAAAAAAGGCCTGGTGCGGACTGCGCAAAAGGGAATGCGGCCGCACTAGGAGGCTCAGAGATATGGCACATTCAAATGAAGGCTAAGGGGCCGCAATTGGATTCTCGCGATCCGTGGTCAGGCTACGCGGCCGCTCCAAACTTTTGTGTGGTCCGCGTGAACGAGATTCAGAGAGGTTGTCATAAGGCCAAGTTATACCTACGCAGCCCGAGGTCATCACCGCGCGGTCCGCGCCAGACCCCCTCCACGGCCGCACTACTCATTTGTGCAACCCGCGTCCCTCAAGTTCAGAGAAGAAAAATTGTGGAGTCTAAGAGCCAGCGTGGCCGTGGTTGCTTTTGTGCGACCCGCACTGACCCCGCAGGGGTAGTTTTGTCCAGTTTTTCTAGCCTAGTATAAACAGAATATTTTACCATTTTTAGGTTAATTTTTATGTTCTGAAATGCAGCTGTGCACCTGGGAACGCATTTGTAGCCATTTTTGGCACTTTAGCTTTAAATTCACAATTGATTCTTGTGGTTTTCAATTAGCAACTGATTAAAATATTTAGTTCTTCATCTATTTCTTTTGTTTCTTCTTTAATTGTGTGTAGCTAAACCCATCTATGGTTAGATTGATGTTGGGTGTATGTTATTTGGGTTGATTTTATGTTTTAATTAAGGATTGGTGGTTGCAAAAACTGATTCTAGCTTTGTGGGTTTAACTCTTCTTGAGAAAGAGAGTCTATGACCCCAAAATTGACCCAAGAAGGAATTGGGATGGAACCATGAGAAATGGTAGTCCCAATTAACGGGTTAAATCTCTAGAGAGTAATCACCCTACTTGAACCCTAGTTGCTTGGTCTAATTGGCCTACCAAATTGGTCTCGAGAGAGTCAATTGGGAAAAATCACTCTCTCTACTGAGAGGTGTGAGAGTGGGTATAATCGTGTAACGGTTATTGCATAAGCCCCTAAATATGTCAATTTATCCTTAGTAGTTTCTACCCGTTAATTAGCCACCTAGGTGATACCACAACTCTAATGCCTTTCTTCCCATTAGTTACAACCTAGCAATATTCTCTTAGCATAATTTTGTGTTAATCATTAGTTTTATAATAGTAGATATAATATAAATACCCAAAAATGTTTGAAGTGACATTACAAGTTCAACCGCATCTCTTGGCTATATAGAAAATACAACTCAAATACTAGCTCCCTGTGGAATTCGATCCCAAACAACTATTCGGGTAAAAGCTATTGCGACCCGCTCTTCCTACCTTTGGGTAGCATCGAGTCGGCAGTGAACACGTGGTCACCTTTCTCCACTCATCAATTGACCAAGTCGAGGTACATTCTATTAATTTAACTTGTGACTGGCGTAATCGCATCATATCATATCTACAAGAAGCAACACTCCCACAAGATAAAAAATAAGCAAAAATGCTTTGAATACATGCGGTCAGATACAGTCTCATAAGCCATGACCTTTACAAAAGGATATTCGGCGACCCATTAGCCAAATGCCTCAAACCCAATCAGACAAGCCGAGTGCTCGAGGAGGTACACAAAGGCCACTGCAGCATCCATACGGTACCCGAGCCCTCGTTGGGTGTCTTATTCGTGCAGGATACTACTGGCCCACGATGAAAAAAGCGGCCACATAATACGTCATGAAATGCAAGAAATGCCAAAACGTTTCCCCTATGGTACACCAGGCGGGGGAACTCCTGCACTCTGTTACCTTCCTGTGGACATTTATAAAATGGGAGATGGATATCATCGGGCCCCTCCCAGTAAGGCGAGGTAATGTATTCTTCGTTTTTGTTTTAACTGACTATTTTTCCAAATGGGTGGAAGCAGGTGTATTTTCTCAAATATGCGAACAAGAATTAATCATGTTCATCTGGAAAAACATCATATGCCGTTTCGACATCCCCAAAAAAATCAGTTGCGACAACGGACCCCAGTTTGTCGGGAAAAAGATGACTGAGTTCTTCAAAAAATTGCACATCAAGCGGATACTCTCCATGTCGTATCATCCTACCGGCAACGGCCAAGCTGAATCCTCCAATAAAACAATATTAAACATATTAAAGAAAAAACTTGAAGACGCCAAAGGACTATGGCCAGAACTACTACCAGAGATGCCATGGGCCTACCGCGCCATGATGCAGTCATACCCATTGAGGTCGGAGAACCTAGCCTAGGGTACTCCAATTAGAGTTGATCAAGCAACGACGAAAATAGGTTACAAAACCTGGATGAGATCGAAGAACGAAGGGATATAGCACACATAAGAATGGTGGCCCAAAAGCAACAAGTAGAAAAGTACTATAACAAGAAGGCCAAATTATGACCAATCAGATTTGGGGAATACGTACTAAAGGCCAAAATGCAAGCAGCAAAGGACCCGAATGAAGGGAAACTGGAAAAAATTAGGATGGGCCGTACAAAATCACCGCAACAGCAAGCAAAGGAGCATTCCAGCTAGAAACAATGGAAAGAAAGCTTTTGCAAAATAACTAGAATGTCGCCCACCTCAAATACTTCCATTTCTGGAAAAAGGTGCCGCTTGAGTCGTACTCTTTTTCCCTCACCCGAGTTTTATCCCAATCGGGTTTCTCAGGGAGGTTTTTAACAAGGCAACGAGGGGGATATAAAAAGGACAAACAGTCGTTGCAAATATAATCCTGGTATTTAGCCAAGAGTTGAATCCCACAGGGAATTAACCTACTAATTACTTTTGTCAAACTCACTGAATTCTTCGTAATCAACTTCCCAAATATTTTGAATAACAATTGGTGATAATTTTACTAACTATAACTGAATAAAGTTAAGTAAATTAAAAGCTAACTATCACTGAGTTGTAAACAAATAAGAGAAGGATCTAAGGTTGTGGTTTCTCCTATTGATGTAATCACTTCCTGTTATATTTCGCATAGATTTGCCTACTCGTCTCTATCAATCATCAGCACTTTTACTACCATAAATCTCTCCCAAGTTATTATGATAATTCATGTCGTTTCAATCTTTCGTGTAATTATATATGAATATATATTTATTATTTCTATGGCATTACTAATATTTTCTTCCTTTGTTCTTTTGTCTTCTTAAGCTGAGGGTCTTTCGAAAATAGCCCCTCTACTCCGAAGGAGTAGAGGTAACGTCTTCGTACACACTACCCTCCCCAGACCCCACTAGTGGGATTGCATTGGGTTGTTGTTGTTGTGTTGTACTAGACGCACTCTCCCAAGTACTAGCTGGCTTTTCTTACAGCTCACTTAGATCGCATTCAAGGTTTTTTTTACCCCTAATCACACCTTTAAACCCTCGGTTATTGATTCCTCATATACTTTGGGAGTGGTGATGTTCAACAACTACCTAAATATGCACGCTCTCCCAAGTAATACATATTAAATTGGCACAACTAATTGAGGATCATATCAATTAACTACAACAAGAACGTAGTTGAAAAAAAGAGATTAAACTAGGCAAACTATATTAACACAACAAGAAGTTCATCGCTCAACAAGTTCAATCAAAACCCTAGACTAAATAAATAGCTACTCATAATTGTCTTTATAATAACAATAACAAAACTCATCATGAATGATAAATATAAAAAGAAGAAAGGTAGAACTCGATGTCGAATTATCCTCCTTGCCTCTTCCCTCTTCTTTCCTTCAACAAAGCTATAGAAAACTTGATAATGTCATTTTGGACGAGCTGAACCTCTGATAGGTTAAGTGGAATTACCCCCAAACTTCCAAGTTTACCCTTGAAATTTCTGCGCTCCAAATTAACTAGTGTGGCCGCTCCAACCTCGGTAGTGGCCGCACATATTGCATAGTATACTGTCCCGATTTCCTACTCTAGAGCAGTCGCGCTAAGGCCACGCTTGGCCCGCGCTAGAGTGACTCAGCATTTTCTCTCTTCTTTTCTTTCTTTTTTCACACTTACTCAGCTCCGAGGGGCTTCCCTTTCTTAATTTAGCTCCAATTATTGTCCTAATTCCTCATAAGCACAACTTTCTCCTGCAAAATATGAAATTCACAATTAGAGATAATTTATCGTCATTTAACCATCCTAGAATGGTGAAGCATAGTCAAACTGAGGCATAAATAGTCGTCAAACTACATAAATCTAGCCTATTATCAACAACTCATACTTAAATCATTGCTATTCCCCGAGCAATCCACCATACACTATAAAGGTTCCTTCACTAAGCTTTTCCTTAACGTATCACACCAAGAACTTATCACAAAAGTTGCATCTAGTAGTGTAACATCTTTGCCTCAAGAGTCGACTCACATATGCCGTGCAATACTCATACTTACTCAAGTTATTCTATACAGAGGTCAAGACTTACTTTCCTTAGTGAATCAAATGCCCTCACATCACACAAGAGAGTAGTTCCACAAATAATAATATTAAGAACAATTAGGAACTTAGATAGGCAAAATTTACTCACTCTCAGAAAGAATATTCATATGCCACAAAGATGCACCATAGGCTTGGCCGTAGTGTACTACTCTGCTAATCGAGCTCATTCAGTCTAAGATCAATTATAACTTCATTTGGTTGTAATTTAGGCTAAGGGGCGGGTAGGATATATTTGGATATAGTGACTAACCTCCCTAAAAACTTTCAATACAATCACTTTTGCATTCAGAACCATACTTATGTCAGACTAGACATTCCACCACACTTCTATTTATAGTACCCTAAACTCCATTAGGTGTAATTGTATCAAGTCACCACTTATCAAGGACTATATTTACTTATTTTCTTTTCTCTTTTTTTCTCTTTTTAAGTGGCTCTTATTCTTTTATTTTTCAAACTACTGCACCTTTTTCTCTATTTCATTAGTTACACTCAAAAACCAAACCTCCACCCACGCTTTAACTTTTGCATAATTCATAACCATTCAAGTGCCCATGGGATGTAAAGAGGTTCAAACAATTGGGTAAGGTTTGTAATGTGGTTGCAAAATAAACATGCTTATAAAATCAAGGGGGTTAAGTACGATGTATCGTGGGTCTAATTTATATATCTGGCTTAAGAAAGAAATGCTTATATCACTTCTAAGACTGAATAAAGCTACTATTGCGCTTTGCTAACACACGGGGAAAATTCTAGGCATCAAATGCAGAGCATAGAATACAATAAAACTCTCACACACATGGCACATGATTCACTCCAGATTGGCTTCTATAAACACCCTCGTTAGAGTACTAAAGTCAGTTACAAACATACAAATTAAGGCACTATAACAAGAATCAACAACTGAGACTAAGCGTCACACTCTAATGTCTACTGGGTTCAGGTGTATCAACAATAAGGGCTTCTCTTCCTATTTCAGATCGTCACCCATAAGTACCAACTAAAAACTAGAAACAAAATAAATAAACTAACTACACCCGGTTCAAGCAAAACCCTTGGAAAAGAACCACGGCTCAAAGGAAAACCAATGAGGAGTTACTACACTACCTAAAACAGAAAATGTTTTTGGTATTTTCTTTAGGCTTACTTCCCTCAAGAAAATTGTCTAAAAGATGTGTCATCACGAAGATTCCAATATTTTTTTATTTTTTTTTAGAGATTTTCTCGTCGACTTAGACCCTCAAGAACCCCGTCGAAAAAGATCCGTCGTCGGTCCAAGTCGACTTACCTAATGAGACTGCTACCCAAAACCACAAAAACAAAGAAAACATAAAATAATCAAGTCATTACATATATATACACATTTACCAAAGTATCCCTACCCCACACTTGAAAAGAAGACATGTCCTCATGGCATACAAAATAAAGAACAGTGGGGTAAAGGAACTTCCCTGAAGGATCAATCTTGATCAGAGACCATCCCCTGGTCTAGACAACATGCACCACCTAGAGCTCACAGCCAACTCAATATTTTATTCTCAGATTTAACCTGTTGGGTGGACACCGCATCAATACACGTACTTAAGCCATCGACCAAGGTACGCAACCCTGTCACCTCCTGCTCTAAAGCTGTTAATCGGGATAACCCGACCGACCCAGATGGTCCAGCAGCTTTTGTAATCGTTGCATGGATGATCAGCTCTGCTTTCACTCCCTCCTGCTCATCTTCGCCCTCCTCAGATGTATCAGAGTCATCATTATCATCACCACTAGGTGCCACAGGATCCTTCCTAGTAGTCACCTTTTCAGCTCAAAACTTTTAACTCTTTTGGCACTAATCCATCCACATTCAAATATTTCATCACCCGAGCTTCCTTGCAAGCCTAGTGACTAGTGAGGGGAAAAAGAAACCATACCTTTTCACCGTAGAGTGTGTACACATCTCCTCGTGCATAAGATTGTCCACGTCAAAGTTGTGACCATTTATAAAGCATCAAATTAGAGCAGCTCGAGGAGCATTCACTTTTGTGGTGTTGGAGTAGGGGAGCAGGCAGTTGTTGATGACATACAACCAACACTTACCTTCAAAGGTGAGTGCTTCTTAATGGAACTTCTTCCCATATTCATCCACACAATCTCCTTGCCAGGTACACATAAAGTTTTAAAGAATGTCTCGCACTAAGTTTATTTTTTGCCATACAGTTCATAATAGTCATCCAACTCCTATACAGATGCGGATAGCTGGTATATCCTCTTAATAGCCTTAACAGAGTCAACAGAGGCATCCACGGCCTTCTTACGCCCTGTTTCTACACCATTCACATGTTCTCTTATATTGGCATAGAATTCACATACAACAATCAAATTCCCATCGTCCGACTCTTCAAAGAAGATTTGCATCCCCCGCCTAACCAGCTCATTATACAAGTTGGGGCAACCAAGTTGAAGCGGCCCTATATCTATGCCCCTCTCTGCAATTGGTGTCTTAGATGCCTTATCGGCAAAACGACCCTGAGCCTTGGCTGAGATGAACATGTTACTATCAAAAGCATGACTAGGAGCTGAACCGCGTGCCCTTGAAGATTCAGCTTGACCGTTGGATGAAGCACCGTTGGTTCAGCATTTCCTGAAGGGTGCCATAGTATCTGGAGGAAGAATATTATTAGCACAGTCCAAAAAAAATGTGACTCAATTGCAGTTACTCAGACTTCACCCATACAGTTGTTCACAATTATCATTGACACTCATCGTGGCATTTTAACAAACATGTTGTGGGCATCATTCACCAGAACCCCCAATTAAACATGTTGTAAACCAATTACCACCACAATTTCCCCAAATTTATCCAACTAAGTTAAGAGATACAACTCTACAAACATCACCACCCACAAGCACTACACATATACTACAAATTACTTCTAATAAAAGAAAATAAAAACTACTACATAATTAAGAATTCAAATGAAAATCTACAAAAATTGGAAAAAGGAAAATCTTACCTGCAGCGAGAGAAGATTGTGAGAAGTGAAGAAGAGGAGTGGAGGGTGGATTAGCGTGAACCTTGGGGAATTAGGGCTGGGATTATTTGGTAATAGAGAAGAGGGGAATTTAGAGAGGAAAGGAATTAGGAGAAGATAGGAATTAGGGATGGGGTTGTTAGGCATGGGGGGGATGAACAAACTAAAATAATTAACATACAAAATAAGATAATAAAATGAAAAAACAAAATGTTAAGTTAGGTGGCGCGGTCGTAGCACGGTCGCGCTAATAAAATAGTGTACTGGCCATATGTGCGGTAATTAGCATGGTCATAGTGCGACCGCGCTCCTGGGCGGAAGGTGAGGCAGAATACTTGGTCTTTTGCGCGGCCACTAGAGCGGGCGCACTCCTGGGCCTCAAACTTTTTCCACTTTTTAATCTTTTTCTTCAGCATTTGATGGACTTGTCACTCGCCAAGCTCACCTACACTGCCTAGTACTTTACCAAAATCAAAAATAACAAATACTAACTATACTAAAGTCACTACGCATTGGGTTGCCTCCCAACCAGCGCTTTAGTTAATGTCGTGGCATGACAGTTACAACAAGTCAATGGGTTTTCTACCATGCAGCGCTTGATTTAACGTCGCGGCACGAAATAGATGAGTGCATTTAAGGCTCGCTCGACCTCTGAAGTTTAGTCATATGGATCACCAACACTTCCTTGGATTCATCCATGCCCACATATGGTTTCAATCTTTGCACATTGACTCTAAATGCATGAGAATCTTTTTCTGAGGCAATGTCTATGGCACCTAAAGGGAGCACTTCGACCACCCAAAATGGTCTAGACCATCGTGACTTGAGCTAACCCAGAAATATCCTTAGTGATGAGTTATAAAGCAACACCATGTCTCCGGGATTGAAAATTCGCTCAATAATGTTCCGTGCAACCCCTTCATTCTCTCCTTGCATAACCTCGTGCTCTCGAAAGCAATAAATAGGAACTCATCTAGCTCATGAAATTCTATGACTCTATTTGTTTCCGTATCCTCAATGTCTAGATTTAGCTAATTTCAGTGACCACTAAGCTCTATGTTCTAGTTTTACTGGCAAGTGACAAGCCTTCCTAAACACCAACTTGTATGGTGATATACCAATTGTGTTTTGAAAGCGGTTCTGTAGGCCTAGAGTGCATCATCTAGCTTTTCCACTTAATCAGTTCTTGTGGCGTTCACAGTCTTGTTCAGCACACTCTTTGTTTCTTTATTCGACACTTTGACTAATCTGCTGGTCTGAGGATGATATGCGGTTTCCACCTTATGGCGCATATCATACCTTGCTAGCAATTTCTCGAAGGCTCGATTGTAGAAGTGAGTGCCTCCGTCACTAATAATAGCTCTCGGGGTCTCAAAACGGGTGAATATATTCTTCTTCAAAAATCCCACCACCACTCTTGCATCATTGGTGAGGAGTGCCGCAACTTCCACCCATTTGGACACGTAATCTACTGCAAACAAGTATGTACTTATTGCCAAAGGAGCTGACAAAAGGGCCCATGAAGTATATCCCCCTTAACATTGAACACTTCAACTTCTTGTATTGGGTTCAAGGGAATCTCATGACGACAGGAAATGTTCCTGATGTGCTGGCATTCATCACAGCCCTTCACCCATTGATTTGCATCCTTAAACACGGTTGGCCAGTAGAACCCGGCTTCTAGAACTTTTGTTGTTGTCCTGACTCCTCCAAAACGTTTGCCATATGCCAATGCGTGTCACGCTTGCAAAACAAAATATTGTTCTATCTCGGGGACACACCTCCGGACCATATCGTTAACACAAATTCTAAACAGATAAGCTTCATCCCAGTAATACATGTGGCAGTCACGGTAAAACTTTTTCTTTCACACAGAGGAAAGGTCATAGGAAACTATACTACTTGCTAGGTAATTTGCAAAGTCTACATACCATGGAACTTCCTCAACGCTTGTGGAGAGTAGCTGCTCATCTGGAAAGGTTTCCAAAATATCCTCTATCTCAACTGAGTATTGAGCTCCTTCAAGTCGCGATAGATGATCAACAACCTGGTTTTCTGTGCCCTTATGGTCACGAATCTTTAGGTATAAATCTTGCAGTAGCAATACCCAACGAATCAGGCACAATTTGGACTCCTTCTTTTTAATCAAGCACCTAAGATTAGCATGATCATTACATACAATTACCTTAGAGCCACTCAGGTATGATCTAAACTTATCGAATACGGACACCACAACCAGTATCTCTTTTTCTGTCACAGTGTAGTTCAGTTGGGCTTCACTAAACATTCTATTGCCATAGTAAATTGGGTGTATTGTCTTCACTTTGTGCTATCCTAGCACTTCCCCCACTGCATAGTCACTGGTGTCACACATGATTTCGAATGGCTTCTCCCAGTCGGGGGGCAACAATGATGGGTGATGTGACTAGCCTCCTTTTCAATTCCTTGAATGCTACCCTGTGATCATTAGAAAACATGAAAGAGTGATCTTTTTCTAACAACTTACAGAGAGGGTTGGAATTTTTTGAGAAGTCTTTGATGAATCTCCGGTAGAAACCAGCATGCCCAAGGAAGCTCCTGATTTCCATGACTAATATGGGGGTGGCAGCTTGGATATCACATCAATTTTAGCATGATCCACCTCGATTCCCTTGCTTGATACTCGGTGTCCCAAGACTATACCCTCTTGTACCATGAAATGGCACTTTTCCCAAGTAAGTACAAGGTTAGTCTCGATATAATTTTTAACACTCGGGTAAGGTTTATAAGGCACTCATCGAATGATTTTCCTACCATTAAGAAATCTTCCATGAACACCTCCATTATGTCTGCGACAATGTCGGTGAATATGACCATCATTCTCCTTTGGAATGTGGCGGGTGCATTAAATAGGCCAAAAGGCATTCTCCAAAAAGCATAAATCCCATATGGATATGTGAATAAGGTCTTCTCTCTGTCTCTGGTGCAATGGAGATTTGGTTGTACCTTGAGTACCCATCCAAAAACAAAAGTGAGACCTCTCTGCCAGTTTGTCAAGCATCTGATCAATGAAGGGAAGTGGGAAGTGGTCTTTTGGGGTGGCCAGATTTAATTTCCTATAGTCCATACAAATTCTCTAGCCAGTGACGGTTCTTGTAGAGATCAACTCATTGTTATCATTTTTTACCACCGTCATACTACCCTTCTTAGGAACACATTGCATCAGGCTAACCCAGTTGCTATCAGAGATGGGAAAAATGAGTCCCCCAACCAACGACTAAACAACCTCCTTCTTCACCACATCATTCATGTTGGGGTTCAGCCTTCGTTGGTGCTCTCTAGAAGGTTTGTGCCCCTCTTTCAGCAGAATTTTATGCATACAGTATGTCAGGCTGATCCCTTAATGTCTTTCATGGTCTACCTGATGGCCGTCTTGTACTCCATGAGTACCTGCAAAAGCTATCCGGCCTGCATATCTAACAAACTAGATAAGATAATAACAGGTAATATAGAGTTAGGTCCTAGGAACGCATACCTAAGATGGGCGAGCATTGGCTTCAACTCCAACTTTGGTGGTTCTTACATGGATGGCTTGGCTGGAGGAGTTTCTCCGTTTTCTAAGTGCAGGGCTCGAATTCAAGTGTTCTCTCCCAAAACCCTCTGCCCTCTATATCCAGCACCCATTCTGCCAACTCTTCCCCATTCACCTCATGTAAATTCACAAGACATGCAACAAGAGGATCCTCAATAGTCGATGTTTCATCACACTCTTCCATGATTACATCTACGGCATCAATAAGAGAACAATTGGCGAATTCACCTGGTCATCTCATTGATGTTTGCACGTTGAATGTTATCTCCTCACCGTTCAACCTCATCTTGAGCTCTCCGGTTTCACAATCAAAGAGGTCTCGTCCTATGGACAAGAACGGCCTTCCTAAAATTATGGGAATTTCTTCATCCATAATACAATCCAAAATCACAAAAGTTGTACAGAACATAAACTTCCCTACATGTTCTATCACGTCATCCAAAATACCTGAGGGTGTTTCCACAGTTATGTCAGCCAGCAGCAACAACATGGATGTGGGTCTAGCTCTTCCAATCCTCAATCTCTTGTAGATCGCCAGGGGCATAAGATTTATGCTAGCCCCAAAATCGCAAAGTGCCTTGGCAAAGGCGAAGTTATCAATGGTGCAGGGAATGGTGAAACTCTCTAGATCAGACAACTTCTCAGCAACTCGTCTAGTCACCACAACACTGCATGTCTGAGTTAGGGCCACTGTGGACAAATCTTGGAAGTTGAATTTTTGGGACGTCAAGTCCTTCATCATTTCTACATAACCAAGCATCTCCTTCAAAGCATCAATCAATGGAACATTACCTAGATTTGTTTCAACATCTCCAATAATTTTTTGTATTGTTCCTCTTTCTGGTATTTGACCAGCCTCTGTGGGAATGGTGCTGGAGGACTCTTCTTCCCAATAATTTGGGTTTTCTCTTTGTCAGACACCATCTCAACTACCGGTTCCTGCGCTATCTCAACTTTTTTCTCAGCCTCAATCTGTGTGTTGGTTTCTGCCTAGGCAGGTTGTACTGTTACCTCTGTCAGTTTTACTGAATCATTTAGCTCAATAGGCACCGGTACACGTATCTCAGCTTGTCTGCTTTCTCGAGCCCTCTCTTGCTCCAAGTCTAAGTCTCTACCATTACGTAGACTCGCTGCCATCAGCTGCTTCGGGCTTTGATCTTTGGATTACATGAGTGTTTGCAGGCAATGTCTGGATGATTATTTAAAGACATTGAGATCTGGCCCATTTGCACTTCAATATTCTTTATGGCTGACTTATGTGCATATAGTCTTTCACTCATTTTCGCATTTGACGCAATAACCTGCTACATCATTGCCTCGAGTCTAGTAAACCCATCTTCCTGTCTCCCACCATGTTACTGTTTAGGAGGAGGATAAATTGCCGCTAATTTTGGTTGTTGTATCCCTGTGGCCTTTGGTAGGGCACCACATTATTGTGAGATTGCATGGCTCCCATATTTCCATTGTTGTGTTGTGGCTGAACTGGCCTGTATGGCTGATTCTGTTGGACACAATTTTGATCACCCTGTCTCCAGCCCCCATAATTAGACACATAATTCATGTCCTCAAGGTAATGATGATGATCACTTTTCGCATTCTAATGGCTACCAGTTGGCTGAATAATGCAAGATGTGCATAAGCCCCCATTGGTTCTATCTACAATGTGCACCTACTGCTTTTACCCTAACTCTTCCACCTTTTTTGTGAGTATGCTCATTTGTATCATTAAGGTGACCACATTTTTAGCAAGAGTGTTGGATGGATCTAAGGGCACTGAGTGAACTACTGGAGTGATAGGTGCATTCCTGGTTACCCACCCCCAATTCTGTGCCATCTTATCAAGCAAGATCTAGCTTTCTCTCCATGATTTGCTCAAGAATGCTCCACCAGCTGAAGCATCAACATTAGCCTTCACGCTATCTGTCAGACCCATGTAAAACTGTTGCCCCAACATCTGCTCTGAATACCGTGGTGCGTACATATAACCAACATTCCTTTGAATCATTCTCGTGTTTGATGCAGTGTTTCCATTGTTTTCTATTTGAAGCTCAAAATTTCACCAATTTTCTATGTAGTCTTATTGGGTAAATGAAACTTATTCACAAATTGCTTGACTAACTTCTCATGATGGAATTAAATGGGGGTGAATTTATCCAAGTCTGGGTAGCTCTTGTCATTGAGAATGGAAACAACAATAGCTTTATTGCTTCATGAGTTACGTTGGGTTGCCTTTGAATTTTGCAGATTGAACAAGAAATTCTTCAAGTGTTGTTGAGGATCTTCAATGTATGGCCCCTAATATAGTCCTTTATTTTGCAACAAGTGCAACATGTTGTTTATGATTTGAAAAGATTCAGCCTGTATCTATGAGACTAATATCTCTGTGGCCAAATTCTCTGTTGTGGTTTGCACCCAGTCATATAGAGGAGCCTCTGGAACAAGGGGCGCCACTAGTGGTGCAGCCGGGTATACGATGTTATCCCCCATGTCTGGTTCTGGTTGTTCAGTTGATTGTTGTTGTTTGTTTTTCTGGTTGGCCCGATTCAAGGCCTTAAAAACTTCTCAGGATCTGATAATGCTTCAAACATTTCACTAGTTCTCGATGAGTTTCTAGGCATGCACTTATACAATAAAGTTAACAAACGTTAAAATTTCAATTTATGGATTAAAAATAGATAAAACTAACTACACTGAGAATTTTCGTATGTCTTTCAACTGAAATTGATAACACCATTAATTTCCCGGCAACGACGCCAAAATTTGATCACGTCCAACTATGCCTTATAAAAAGGACAAGCGGTTGTTACAAATATAATACAGGTATTTATTCTAGAGTCGAATCATACAGAAAATTAACCTACCAATTACTTTTGTGAGACTCACTGAATTCTCCATAATCAACTTCCCAGATATTTTGAATAATAGTTAGTGATATTTTTACTAACTATAACTGAATAACGTTAAGTAAACTAAAAGCTAACTATGACTGAGTTGTAAACAAATAAGAGAAGGATTTAAGGTTGTGATTTTCATTATTTATGGAATCCCTTCTTGTTATGTTTCGCATAGATTTGCCTACTCATATCTATCAATCATGAGTACTATTACTCTCGTAAATCTATCCCAAGTAATTATGATAATTTACTAGACGCACTCCAAAGTTATAGTAGCTAGCTTTTCTTACAGCTCACTTAGATCGCACCCAAGGTTTCGTTACCCCTAATCCCACTTTAAACCCTCGGTTATTTATTCCTCATATACTTTGGGAGTGATTTTGTTCAACAACTACCAAAATATGCACTCTCTCCCAAGTAATACATATTAAATAGGCACAGCTAATTGAGGATCCTATCAATTAATTACAACAAGAACATAATTGAACAAGTAGAGATTACACTGGGAAAACTATATTAACACAACAAGAAGTTCATCCCTCAACATATTCCATCAAAACTTTAATCTAAAAAATTAGCTACTCATAATTGTTTTCATAATAACAACAACAAAATTCATCATGAATGATAAATACAAAAGGGAGAAGTGTAGAACTCGATCTCGAATTATCCTTTTTGCCTCTTGCCTCTTATTTCCTTCAACAAAGCTATAAAAACCTTGATAATGTCTTTTTGGGCGAGATGGACATCTTATAGGTTAAGTGGAATTACCCCCAAACTTAAATGTTTACCCCTAAAATTTCTATGCTCTAGATTGACAAGCATGGCCGCGCTCGAACCGCGCTAGTGGTCGCGCATGTCGCATAATATACTAACCCGGTTTCCTGCTCTAGCGCGGTCTCGTTAAGGCCGCGCTTGGATCACGCTAGAGTGAATCAGGATTTTCTCTCTTATTTTCTTTCTTCTTTCACACGTACTCAGCTCCAAGGGGCTTCCCTTGATTTAATTTAGCTCCAAACACTATCCTAGGTCCTTATAAGCACAATTTGCTCCTGCAAAACATGAAATTCACAATTATATCCAATTTATCATCATTTAACCACCCTAGAACGATGAAGCATAGCTAAGCTGGGGCATAAATAGTTTCCAAACTACATAAAGCTATCCTATTATCACCTACCGATTACATCTCCAGGCCGAGCAATTAAGGGACTAGGTAGAATCTCCACTATATGTACGAATTTTACATGTATATCAGATATATGAATAAAATCACTCCATTATTTATACGAAAGCAACACGCATCTCAAATGTATGAATGAAACTAGCATCCACAACACTCCAAAAAATAAGGCAAAATGCCACCCTCACGATGGGATACTACTTCGGCGCCAGCTGGAAAGTAACATCCCAATGGCTAAGGCCATCGATAAAAAACGAGTTCGACTCCACTTGAACTACAACAGGATACTACTTAGGCATCAACTCGAAAGTAACATCCCAATAGCTAAGTCCATCAACCTAAAGCGGGATAGACATTATTCAAACTATGACGTGATGTTACTTTGGCGCCAGCTCGAAAGTAACATCCCAATAGCTATGGCCATAGACGAAAAGTGAGTCCGGTATCATTAGAACTGTGACGGAATATTACATCAGTGCCAGCTGATCGAGGCCACCCCTGCACTATTATTGAGTAGCGAGAGAGGTCGAAGCATCTTTTACCCGATTAAGGTCGGGATCCATTTCCGCAAAGGGCTAGATATTGGAGTTGAGTTTCTATCAAAAGTGGAGTTTGCTCTTAATTGCACTTCTACACATGTTTTGTTTTGATTATAATTCTAATTGGATAATACTACAATGCTAAATTAAGATAAATAGAGCTAAGGTTAAACTATTGCGAGTTGTTCAAAATGGATAAAATGCACTAGGGTAGTGAGTTTCGCCTAGGTGGTCAATTGACGGATTCTTGAGTATAAAGCAAGATTTTCACATTTGGGGAGTATGATATAACCATTGCACGATTATACTCCCTCTACACCTCTCGGTAGTTTGAGTGACATTGCCCGAATTGACATTTTCATGACCAATTGGGTATGCAAATTTGCACAAGCAATCAAGGTTCAAGTCGGGTATTACTATCTCTAGGTTTAACCCTTGAATTGGGGCTATCAATCTCTTGAGTACTCCCTAATTCCTTGTTGGACTAATTTCATGGACTTAGGCTCTCTTTCTCAAGGAGCGAAAAAGTCTACTAGGCATAAACTAGTATTTGCAACTACTAATTCACAATATAAATCCTAAATTAGCCCAAATATCAAATAAACATAGACAATCAAGCATCAAAATACAAGAACCATCAGTTACCCAAACTAGGGTTGAGCCGTAACCCTAGCTTATGGGTCTAGGTACTTATAATTATAGATGAAAAAAGGAAATAGATAAAGAAAAACTCATAATAATTAATTGCTAATTAAAACATGAAGATTCACTGTTGAAACTAAGCTAAAATTTCTCAAAATAGTAAAAGAAATGAAGTCACGAGCGCAAATCTTAGTACAAAACTATCCGCTGACCTAAAATAGGAAAAGAATTTATTTATATTAGGCTGAAAATTCTGGACAAAAATACCCCTGCAGGGCTAGTGCGGACCGCACAAAATCGAGCGCGCCCGCACTAAGGCTCTGGGCTTAATTAATCAGTTCTCTCAACTTGGGCTTTGCAGACCGCACGAAATCAAGTGTGGTCGTAGGATTTCCATTGTGGTCCGTGCAAAAAGGACCGCAGACCCATTGAGCTTCATCCTCCAAAATACCACCTCTCTGAACCTTGGCTATGTGGACCGCACGAAATCGAGTGTGGCCACGGTGAACTTAATATGGACCGCACAAAACCCTTTGCAGCTGCATTGCCTTTTGGCCTGAAAAGAAACCTCTCTGAACTTCACTTTTGCGAACCGCATAGAGTGGTGAGCGGCTGCACTAGCCCTGTTTGGCTGAGCTTTGTCTTATCCTGGTACTTGTGCCAATTTCACTCCTTTTTAGCTTGTTTTTGACACCTTGTAACTAAGGCTGTAAGACTGGCGGTTCCGAACCGGAACCGCGGCCCTGGCGGTTCTGCCAATTTCGGTGGCCCGGTTCTGGCGGTTCTCGGGAACCGTGGCGGGGCGGTTCTACCCGTTGGAACCGCCAGAACCGGAACCGGACCGGTTCTGGCGGTTCCAAACGGTTCCTGCGGTTCTGTAACGGTAATTTTTCAAAAAAAAGTTTTTTTTTTAAAATAATTTCCAAACGGCTCTTTTTCAAAAGTAGCTGTTTGGAAGTTTAAAAAATAGTCATTTGGCTCCCAAACTTTATATAATTACACTATTTCCCATTTCTCAACTATAAATACCCCCTCATTCTTTCATTTTTATTCACCAATTCATCAATATGTCTCAATCTCTCTCAATCTCTCTCAAGCTCTCTTTCAATCTTTCTAGTGCAAGTGCTTAATTTATTATTGCAAATTCGTGAAACATTGTGAAGTTGTTGAATTGAAGTTTTCAAGTGTTCAATTTCAACGATTTTCAATTTTCAAGAAATTGTTCGTCAATCCGGTAAACTCGTTTCAACTCTTACGTGATAAGAATATTTTTGTGTGTTGTTAGTTTGCTTAATTATAATTATTATTTCATTTTCGTTGAAAAAAATGTTCGGTAAAGGAAAAGCTAAAACCGGTGAAAGTAGTGGCCAAAATACTACCCCTCCCCCGGCTCCCCGACCTAGAAAAGATAAGCAAGTTCAAAGTAGTAGCCAACCTAAAAATCCTAATGAACCCTTCGGAATCCTTGATAGTGATCACCCGTGTTTTCAATTGTGCGATATTGATTTTCTACATGATGTAGCAGTTGGTGATAGAATAGACGATGATATTATGAATGCTCTTTATCCTAATGCACCTATCTTAGAGGGAAATGAGGATGATGATGATGATAAAACCTAAGCTCCAGTAGATTTAGATGATACACCTACTAGTCCTGCTCATAACTTAGGTGATGAACCGGCACACCCACCCGTACAAACTCTCACTTTTAGTAGACAACCTCCTAAACGCACAGAAACATCATTAGTTTTGCAATTTTTTATTCAACTAAGAGAACAAGATAAGGCAAAGTGTAAATCTTGTGGGAAATTACTTGTTCATAGGTATATTGGAGATCGTAGTGGCACGGGTAGTTTAGTTAAGCATATAAGATTACACCCTAGCGATAAGGCTAGATATTTGCAATTGAAAGCGCAACAAGAGGGGAGGACAAGGGCTGATTCTACAGTCAACCCAAGTACTGGTTCAAATCTAGTTCAACCAGGAATAAACACAGTCACCGGAGGTATATTATATTACGATCCAAATAAGGATGGTGAAAAATTAGCTAAAATGATTAATGTTATGTGTTTGCCTTATTCTCTTGCTTCTAATACTGCATGGATTCATTAAATTAGAAGAGTATTTAATCCTACGTATAAAGGTTGGCCTCGCGCCACAGTTAAGGCTGATATTTATAAATACAAGCATGAATATGAACAATACTTGCGCTATTTATTTACCCATATAACTAATCGTATGTCTATTACAACTGATATTGGTAGAAGTAATATTTACTATGATTATCTAACCGTAACCAGTCATTGGATAGACGAAGACTGGACAATGCAAAAACGCATTATTGCATATAGGATAATTAATTCACGGCACACGGGTAGGTTTATTGCTAACACTATTTCAAATGTATGCATATATTTTTGTTTTAGTGATAAAATAATGTCAATTTCTATGGATAACGCTTCTAGCAACACTAGTGCAATAGGTATGCTAACTAGAACACTTAATCATGCTTTTACTAATATTTTCCATGTTAGATGTATATGTCATATTTATCATTTAATTGTTGGTGATGGTATGAGAATATTAAACTTAGAAATTGAAAAAGTTAAAATGGCTCTTAATTGGCTATTTTATTCAAACCGTAGAAGTAGACTTAGAGAATATTTTAAAAAGTGTGACGAATATGTACTTAGAGAAAGAAAGGTTCCTAAACCTTGCTCGATTAGGTGGAATTACATGTACGAAAGTTTAGTAGTAGCGTACGAAGATAGAAACCCAATTAACTCCACGTATAATTCTCGGGATTGTGGTGAGGACGATAATGACATGCTAACTACACAAGATTGGACTAACGTTAAAATTCTTTTAGATTCTTTAGAACATTTTCATGTGGCTACAAATGCTTTATCTGGCCAATATTATCCAACTATTTCTAACTGTTTAGTTTATATTGCCGCACTTGCTAATTTGTTTGTTGATTTTAGCGAGGGAGGGGACATTTATGAAATTGCAATAACTGAAATGAAAAAGAAGTTTAAAAAATATTTTTTCCAATCCCTCCTACATATGGTGTGTCTGCTATGTTAAATCCAACTATGAAATTAGGAGGTCCTAAATTTTGGTATTCTACTATTTATATCTTTAGATCTTTCAGAAGTAGAAATTCCTACACTACCTGATGCGAAAGCATCAATTAAAGTTAATTCTCAAACTGTTTATAATGCTTATAAACAGGCGTTAGAGCATGCTAGGCCTAATATTCCAACCCCTACTTCGTCTACATCACAGTCGTCTAAAAGAGTTGCTGGCTTAACAGCTCTTAAATCGTGGACGGAGTTCAGGGGTACTCAAGGGGATAATTTAGATGAAATTTCCCATCTAAATGAGCTTCAAGTTTATTTGTTGCAGGGACTAGAGAATGAGAATCCAGACGGCTATTTCGACCTTTTGGATTGGTGGAAGACAAGGGAAAAGCATTTTCCCGTTCTTGCAAGGATGGCTCGGGATGTTGTGTCGATTCAAGCGTCAACTGTTGCATCGGAGAGCGCTTTCAGTCAAGCAAGACTACAAATAGGTGATCACAGAGCGTCGATGCGGGACAGCTTGGAAAAATCAGTGCTTTTTCGAGATTGGATCCGCGCAGAAAGAAGGAACTTTGGCCTAGCTGAATCACAACCAGAAATAGATAAGTGCTATGAAGAAATGATAGCAGAACTTGCTCAGGAAGCAACTTCACCCGGAAGTGGTGATGAACAAGCTTCATTTCCACCACCGCCAACACAACCACCTCCAAACCTTGAAGGTTTTATGAGATTTGTTAGAAATAATGCATAAATTATGATGTAACTTGTACATTGGCATGTCTTCTTTTAGTTTTTTTCCTTTTAATGGTGGTGTTAGTACTATGTTGTGCTCATTCCATTGGGGGAAGGAAGACTAAGAAAGATATGCCATTTTGGTCAATAAATATGCTCTTTATCATATCCTTGAATATCTTTTGTCTCAATATTTCTTTGTCTTTACTTCTATATCAATCCTTGAATATTTATATAACATACAATATATAACATACAACACAATATACTAATGACAACATTCTTTTATCAATATATACTACTTATATATAATTTATACTAATTACTAACTACAACACAATATACACTACTTATATACAATATATACTACTTAAATACAATATATACTACTTATATACAAAATATACACTACTTATACACAATATATACTAATTACCAAACACAATATATACTATACTAATAACATAGTACACCATATAAAATATATTCTACAATATACTAATGACTACTATACAAGATATTGATTTAAACAAAAAAAAATTCAGAACCGTCGGGAACCGCCAGAACCGGAACCGGATGGTACCCGGAACCGGTTCCACCTTCAGAACCGCCAGAACCGGAACCGCCAGAACCGGAACCACAGACCCAAATAGACCCTGAACCGGAACCGGATACAGCCTTACTTGTAACCTTGTTGATCAAACCTGCAATCAAGCACAACTTGTGAGCCTTTGGAACTATTTTATACACATTTCTAATCAAAACTTAAGCAATAATGAGTGTAAAATGCATCATATTCCCTAGTTATCAACCCCCTCAAACTTAAGCTTTTGATTGTCCTCAAGAAAACAAAATAAGACCCGCCCCTTAAGAAAAAATCCAAGAAAATTCAGCTGTCCTAAAGTGACCTCATCTAGCATCAATTGGGACTAACAATTGCCCTCAACACAAAAGAATCATTAACAACTTTCACTCTTTCAAACACTATGGATTTAGTGTGACACAAGAGCATCAAGCGTTGACTCAAAATATCAAAGAAACTATTTCTATTACTTTGGTCATTGTGGAACCCAAACTCACACATCCTCAATTCTACTTAAGCAAACCTCACATTTAGGATAATGGCATTCATAACTTGGTTAATGGAAACACACTCATCTCTCTCAAGGAAAAGTCACAAGTCCGGCTCTAAGTACCATATACTTGCCCCTTATATTAGTCACCACTAATGTAAGTTTCATTCAACTCAAGATCATATAGGGCTTTTGTGGAGACATAGTGAAGGCTTTTGGTTCAGGGTAGGAAATGTTTGGTCTAAGTAGGTTCCATCTTCCCTTAAGAACTTTTTTAATTTCATTTTGGCACACATTCACTTAAATTTTTAAGTCATTTCACTTCTTTCTAAGGGGTTAGAGAGATACACTTTCACTCTTTCTTGTTTATTTCAAATATTTTTTCCATTCTCAATTTTCCACACCTTTCATTCTGTGCTTTTCTTGAATCCCTTTATTCATTTCTATATTGAATATTCTTTTTTTTCTTTTTGTGCCTTTTTACCATTTTGTTACAATCCTCGTCTCTCCCCCCAAACTTATACTTTTGTCATGTGCTAAGGAAACGTCGGGTTCCAAGAGAGGGTATCTTTTAGAACGGGTAAAGTCTTGTATAATGGTTTTTGAAGGAAGAAGGTTTAAGGCTCAAAAGGGTTGGCTAGGAATTTTAGCACTAGTAGGCTATGCAAGTGTTCAAGCTATCATTTGGATCAAGGAGAGCCTATAATCATGTCTCAAGTCAAATTTCACTTTGGATTTTGCCTCAACAAATATTTAGGGCAAGTTCTAGACCAATGGCTCGGGACTTGGACTTACAATGTAATTTCTCACTAAACAAGCTAAGGGATCGCTAAAGACACAGAGTTGGGGGCCCACAACAACCTTAGATAAGATTTGATAACACAACGGTCCCGAAAAGCTAATTGATGATTATCGACCAACACAAGAATCTCAAGGTCACAACTTTCACCATCCTATACAAAACGATTTGTTTTTGACCATATGATCAAAGGTAAATGTGCTAGGCTCAAGTGAAGCTTTACTTGAGGCACCCTTAACCACTAGCTACAAAAAAGCAAAAAGAAAAGTAAAGAAAAATAGATTCAAACCCTTAAGAAGGTTTTCATGCCATCCATCATCAGGAAGAGCCACCCAGTTCACACAAATTCCACCTTTGGAAAGAACCGTGGCATTAAGAAAACCAAAGGCTTATTGTAAAAATCCAAAATAAAGAAGCTACAAAAACAAATAAGAAGCTAAGAAAGAAAATTTGTGGAAAGTAAAATGAATATATACAAGAAGGGAATTAATCGAATATACAATAGGGGAGATGAATATATACAATGTAACATAACTTTTATATACAGAACCAAAGTAAAAAATACGAAAAATGTAATGAAGTGCTGAAATTATATACATACCAAAGATGAAAAATAAAGAACAAAATAAAATATGTCATGTATATACACTCATCCAACAAATCAAAGTAGGGCCTACCCCCTGAAATAAAAGCTAGCATTGTCCTCAATGCCAACTAAGAAAAATAAGCACCAAACATAGAGGAAAAAGGATACAGAAACTCCCTATGGGTCGTCTGTCTGCATGGGGTCCTGAGTGGTTCCTGGGTCCTCAATATGCTCGGGAACCTAAGACTGGTTCCCTACGACTTGTGGCTCTACTGCTAGGACCTAGGCCTGGTCCTGGACAGGCTCCTGGGCTTCATCTTGTGGCTGACTGGAGAAAGTCTCCACTGGGTCTTCTAATTGGATAACTACATCATCTGACTGATGGATCACCCTATTCCTCTTGGGAGGCCTTTCTGACTCCAGTGACTGGGGATGGGCTGCTGGCACCGGTTCATGTAGCAATAAATGCAAAGGCATGTGATCTGCCTGTTGTCAACCTCAACCCGTAACTCCTTCGTGGGCATTTTTGAAGCCTGAGTCTTCCCCATCTTCTTAACCTCCCTAGCAAGCTCCTTGAGAGCCTTCCCATGAGAATCTACAGTGTCCGTAATTAATTTTGAGTTTCAAGGAACTTCTTCTGGTTGTCCAGAATATCCTTGAGAGCATCCTCAATAGACTATGGGACCTGTGGAGGCGAAGGCGCTGACTGAGATGCCATGGTGGTAGATAACACAGACAGCTTAGAAGTAGTTGTCTGCATCCAGTTGTTGATGCTGGTGAGGGCATGTCTCAGACGATGGGCTATCAATGGATAGGCAGTGGTAGAGTGAACGTCGGGAACTATGGAGATGGATGGACCTAGAGGCAAGTCTACTGAAGTAGATGGAGGCTGCTGAGTATTCACTACCACTACTGGCTCTTCAAACTGGCCAGCTGACGTAGTGGATTTTCCTTTGGAGTCCTTGCCCTTAGGGTTGTCATCACCCTGTAGGCTATACCACGAGAAGGGTGCCTTTGCCTTCACCTTCACATCATATATGCACTTCTCCACAGTGAGGTCCTCGAAGTACATTGTCAGAAATTTGGGGAATGGGTAGGATCTATCACCCTCACTCACCACCTATGAAATAACCTGGGACATCACATTCCCAACATTGATTAGGTACCCTACCATGATTGATGCAACTAAGATCGCTCGGTGAAGTGGGAGTGAGTTGTCATGGGTGGTAGGATCTAATATGCTGCAGACGAATGTCTCCCACCCCTTTACCTATCCTCCTCAATATATTCACTCCTGCAGTCAGCCAATCGAGAGTGGTACCTAGGATTGCCAAGTACTCCGCCAACCATTGACGGGCTTCTTCACCCAATTTCATCTTGGCAATGTGTAGGGACTCATCCTCCTTTGTAAAGCCCAAATATTCATTGATGGTCTTGCCTTCAAACTTCACTTTCAAGTTCCAAACTTTCGTGACCGTGGTACCCTTTTTTATGTGGTCCACATTGGTGTATAATTATTTCATCAAATGTTCGTTTGCGTCATCCACATGCCAATAAAGTAGTCCCATCCAGCTCTATCATCGAATTGCCTCAACACATTTGGATTGTGAGGCAAAAGATCCCATCTAATTATTTTTCTCTCCCGAATAAACCTCTTTTCTGGCCACCACTCTTTGAACTTGTGGTAGGCAACATCACTGATGAACCGGTCCTCCCATGCCTCTGGGTTCCTAGTTCACTCAGCCCCACCAACTTGGGGCTCACCCCCTTGTGCTTTTCCCCCTCCTCTAGTACTGCATCCTCTTCAGATAAGGAAGCTGTTGGAAAGGTGGAGTCCTCATCTCCACTGCCTTCAGATCAGCCCTTAGGAGACTCAAAATATACATGAATTGAAGCTTGGGTTGTGGGGGATGCTGGGGATGTATCTCTCAATCTATTTCTCTCCAGTCGGTCAGGAATGTACTCTGGCACGGAGTCTTATGATGCCTCCCAAGAGGGCTCGTACTTACTCCCTCACTGATCAATAGCCATATCAGCAGCTCGAATGACTTTCCTTTTGTTCTTTATATTTTGACGGGTTGTGGGGTCAACCTTATCATCTTTTGTTTTCCACCCCAGAAGGATTCTCCTCGTCCTGGTTGTTTAGCACCATTGCCTCTTGATTTAACCGTTGTCTGCAAACAACATTTATTAGACGTGTTAGTATCCAAAAAAATATTGTAAATCACAATTGCAGAAAGAAAATGTTGCAGACAGTTCACTAGTTGTAGAGTACAGACCGCACAAAATATAGTGCGGCCGCGGAGTGGCCATTCTAGACCGCACAAAATGCAATGTGGTCCGCACAGAGGTGGGGTTCAGACTAGCCACTCTCTGAATATACGCACCGCGGACTGCACAAAATGCAATTACGGTCCGCATTGAGGCACATCGAACTGCACAAAATGTAATGCAGCCACTATCCTCCATTGTTCAGCTTGCAGGACTTTATCAATGTGGTATGCACAAAATACCATTGCGGAACGCACAGGGGCACCGCGGTCCTCACTGAGTACCAAGTGGCAGCACACACCTAGGATTCATGATATTTTCAATTTAAGTCCAATTTTACACCTATTAAAGAGTCCCTAAGTGTTGGTTTAGTCATTTAACTACCTAAACTAACTTTAAACAATGATTAACTGACCTAAGCTACCATGTTGAAAGAAATACGGGAAGGCTAACAAAATTAAGCAATTAAGAAGAAGTTAGATTTACCATATGTGAGAAGTACTGAAGATAGAAGAATCTTAGCAGTTAATCACGAGCAAGAAGGAAAATGAACAGTGATTTTTTAAGCTGTGAGAGTAAAGAACTCGAAAAGTTCAAAATGAGGGCCTCGGGTACGATTTATAGAAAAGGGTCCTGGGACCATCTCACCTACCCATCGCGGACCGCATAAAATGGCACAGCGGTCCGCGATGCTCGTAACCATTAGGTTCAGACAACACAACCACTGCGATCCGCACAAAATACAATGCGGACGCAGTGGACCACCGTGGACCGCAAAAAATACAATATGGTCACGATTGTAAATTTCAGTTAACCTACACTTTTGCCAATTCATTAGTGCGGTCCGCATTGATTTCTTGACCCTGCACTGAGGTCTTTGCAACTGCACAAAATGGTAGTGTTGTCCGTATTGACAATCTTCAGAGAGTAGTCATTTTCTAACTTTTTCCTGCACCGCATCTACACAATCCTACAGTATCTCACAACCAGTCAGTCCAAAAATAAATCCTACACTACAATAAAAATCAAAGAAAAACAAGAAGAAAACTACATGGATTTCCTCCCAAGAAGCGCTTGATTTAACGTTGTTGCACGACGCATGTTAACATCAAATCATTAGAGATGAAGAGTTATACCATGTGGCTGTCATCAATTTTTCCCAAGTAGTTCTTGACCCTATGCCTATTTTCTCAGAAATCTTCCCTATTTTTTTCTTCAAATCAAGTGCACCAAATGGGGTCACAAACATCACTTCAAAAGGTCCACTCCATTTTGACTTATGCTTTCCCGACAATAGATGTAACCGAGAGTTGAACAAGAGTACCAAATCCCCCACTTTGAACTCCTTGCTACGAGCATATTTATTATGAAGGTGCTTCATCTTGTCCTTGTACAAGGTAGAACTTGAGTAGGCATGGAATCGAAATTCATCAAGTTCATTAAGTTGCTCCACACGAAGATTTGCTGCCACCTCCCATTCAAGATTCAGCTTCCTCAAAGTCCACATGGCTTTGTGCTCTAACTCAACCGGTAGATGGCAAGCTTTCTTAAACACCAACTGATACGGAGACATACCAATCAGAGTCTTGTAAGCAGTCCTATAAGCCCATAGAGCACCATCCAACTTCTTTGACCAATCGGTCCTATTTGCATTGACCGTCTTTGACAATAGTTCTTGATTTCCCTATTGGAGACTTCAACTTGACCACTTGCTTGAGGATGATAGGGAGTGGAAACTTTGTGATTGACACCATACTTTGCGAGACAAATGTCAAAATATCTATTGCAAAAAGGAGACTCCCCATCACTTATGATTGCACGATACCAAACCTTGTAAAAATTCTCTTCTTAAGAAAAGCACAAATACGTCGGGCCTCATTGTGAGCAAAGCCACACTTCAACCCATTTTGACGCATAGTCAACCGCCACAAGAATATATGTGTTCCCACATGAGCTAACAAATAGGCCCATAAAATCAATGCCCCATACATCAAAGATATCAACCTCACGAATGGTATTGAGAGGTATCTCATATTTCTTCGAAATTCCACCCGCTCTTTGAAATTCGTCACACCTATTCACAAGTTCACTTGCATCTTTGTACAAAATTGGCCAATAAACCCACAACTAAGAACTTGGCAAGCCACCCTCGCCTGCCATTATGGACACCATAGGGAGAGGAATGACAAGCCTCCAAGATACTCAATTGCTCTTCCTCCGGGACACACCTTCAAATCACACCATTCGTGCAAATATTGAACAAGTACGACTCATCCCAATAGTAGTCCAAACTACCCCATTTGATCTTCTTCCTTTTCTTAGAAGAGAGCACACACGGGATTATACCAGTCACAAGGAAATTAGAAACGTTCACAAACCATGGCATCCCATTCATCAACAGTGAAAGGAGTTGTTCGTTGTGAAATGAATCATTCATCTCTAGGCCATAACGAGGCCTCCCCTCCTCCTCCAAGCGCGACAAGTGGTCCGCCACTTGATCTTCACTAGCTTTCTGGTCCACAATCTCCAAATCAAACTCTTGAAGTAACAAGATCATCGCATCAGTCTAGCTTTGGAATCCATCTTCGTCATCAAGTACTGGAGTGCGGAATGATCGGTATGAATTATGAACTTGGCACCCATGAGATACGGCCAAAATTTATCCATTGCTAACACAATAGCCAAAAGTTCTTTCTCGTCACCATGTTGTTCACTTGAGCATCATTCATTGTCTTGCTCGCATAGTCCACCAGATGAAACATTTTGTTTACTCTTTAACCCAAAAATTCTCATACTGCAACATCGCTGGCATCACACATGAGATCAAAGGGCAAACTCCAATTAGGTACGGTAATGATAGGAGTGGTGGTCAACTTACGCTTGAGAAGTTCAAAGGCTTGCGTATATTTTTCATCAAACACAAATTTGGCATCTTTTTCCAATAACTTGCATAAGGGATTCACTACCTTTTGAAAAGTCTTTGATAATCCGGTAGAACGCCGCATGCCCAAGAAAACTTCTAAATCCCTTGATACAAGTACGGGGAGGGAGCCTTGAAATCACATCAATTTTTGCTTTGTCTACCTTAATACCATGCTTTGAAATTTTATGCCCAAGAACTATACCCTCTTCCAACACAAAGTGGCATTTCTCCCAATTGAGAACAAGATTAGTTTCTCCACAACGGGCCAAAACACTATCATGATTCCTCAAGAACTCATCAAATGAATCATCCACAACACTAAATTCGTCCATGAACATCTCCAGAATGTCTTCCACATCGGTTAAAATGGCCATCATACACCACTGATATGTAGCCGGTGCATTACACAACCCAAAAGAATTCCTAGAAAAGCAAAGGTGCCATATGGACAAGTGAATGTGTTGTTCTCCTGATCTTCTGGAGCAATCAAGATTTGGTTGAACATAGAATACCCATCCAAGAAATAGTAGAAGGCGCGCCCAGCAAGTCAGTCTAACATCTGACCAAGAAAAGGCAATGGGAAGTGATCCTTGCGGGTAACTTTATTCAACTTGCAATAGTCCATGCATACCCTCCAACTGGTGACGGTTCTGGTAGGAATCAACTCATTTTGTGAATTTGCAACCACAGTTATGCCACCCTTCTTTGGTACACACTGGAATGAAGTCCAAGAGCTATCAGAGATGGGGTACACAAACCCGGCATCCAACCACTTGATCACGCCCTTTTTTACAACTTCTTACATTGCCTCGTTCAACCTCCCTAGATGCTCCAAGGAGGGCTTTGCATCATCTTACAGAATAATCTTGTGCATACAGAATGCGGGACTTATCCCCTAAATATCAGCTAGAGTCCGTCCAATTGTCTTTTTCTACTTTTGAAGCACCTCCAATGTGGCATCAACCTGCATGTTAGTAATACAAGAGGAAAGAATAACTAGCAACGTAGAACTAGGGCCTAAGAACTCATACCTGAGGTGTGGAGGCAATAGTTTCAACTCCAACACCAGAAGTTCCTCAATAAAGGTTTTGTTGGTGGAGTCTTCCTATTCTCAAGGTCCAAATATAGTTTCCTCAGCTCATAAGAGTAAGATCCCATCCCATGTAAAGTATTTACACACTCCACTCGGCCCTCATTATAATGAACATCAACATTCAACAACACGGCCTCGAGAGGGTCCTCCACATTGATCATTGCACTGGTATCATCAACTATCACTGCCGTGACAAGGTCCACAAAAGAGCACACCTCGGAACTGTCGGGCTACTTTATTGACTTGCACACAGAAAAACCATTTTTCCATCACCCACCCAGAAGGTAAGTTCCCCTGCTTCCACATCAACTAAGGCCTTCCAAGTATCAAGGAAAGTTCTCCCCGATATGATAGGAACTTCATAATCCACCTCACAATACAAGATCACAAAGTCAGCTGGAAAGATAAATTTGTCCACCCGGACAAGCACATCATCAATAATACCTAATGGTCTTTTCATCGTTCTATCCGCCATTTGCAATCTCATGGAAGTCGGCCTTGGTTGCCCAATACCAAAAGTTTTGAAAACTAAGTAGGACATCAAATTGATACTAGCCCCCAAATCACATAGATCCTTAGCAAAGTCCGCACTCCCGATGGTGCAAGGAATGGTGAAAGAACCAGGATCTTCAAGATTTGGGGCCATTGAATGCACTATCTCACAAACTTGGTGGGTCATATTTATAGTTTCACAATCCATAGATCACTTCTTTGTCACCAAGTCCTTCATGAATTTAGCATAGCCCAGCATTTGTTCAAGAGCCTCCACCAAAGACACATTAATGGATAAGCTCTTCACATCATCGCCTTGTCCTCTCCTTATAGTTATCACCATAACATGGTTGTTCCCACCCTTCGAGTTTTCTACCGCATCACTTGGTAGAGAACCATTAGGGCGAGTATTTAAGGACTGTGAGATTTGGCCCAGTTGAACTTCCAAATTTCTAATGGAAGTATCGTGAGAAGACAATCGAGCATTCGAATCCACATTTTTCATCATCATTTGTTCGAACATCATTTTAATTCTACCCATATCATTGCTAGAAGAATTAGGACCTTGGGGTCGGAATGAGGCGGATTGTTTCGGTTGTTGGTACATTGGGGGCCTTTGAAATCCTTGCCCCCAGTTTCCTTGATTGCCATTGTTCCATCCACCTCAATAGTTTTTACCACCCTAGTTGTTGTTGTTAACATTCCAATTTCCTTGATTGTTGTTCTGATTACCCCACTTGTTGTTTTGATTGTTGTTACCCCAATTACCATTGCCTTGTTATTCTTGATTGCCCCAATTTCCTTGGGGTCTCCATTGTTGTTAGTTGAAAGAATTTCCCCTTTGTCCTTGATAATTATTCACGTATTGCACCTCTTCACTCTGTCCATCATAACCATCATCTTGAAATCCACCTCAATCATTGTCAAGTTGCTCTGAATTTCCTTGCATCTGTTGACCTCTTTGTCTTCTTTTGTTGACAAGCATGTTAACACCCTCCATAGCATTCACTTGGCAAGTATTTTGAACTTGTTGAAATTGTGCCTTTGCTAGTTGTCAACTCAGCTACAGCCTGCCCATGATCATGCAATTCCTTGTGCAAATGAGTGATCGTGGGGTCACCCTGGGGCACATTGGCTCTACATTGCCAAGTAGAAGAAGTGGCCGCCATCTCGTCAAGAATGTCACAAGCCTAATCATAAGACAGCTTCATAAAGTTTCCCCCACCAAGTTGGTTCACTATGCATTGGTTTGTTGTATTAATGCCCCGTTAGAAGGTCTGTTGGATCATCTCCTCGGTCATATTAGTGTTGGAGCATTCCTTCACTATTATTCGATAGGCGCTCCCAAATCTCATGCAAAGGTTTGGGGAGCTCCTACTTGAACGCCAATATCTCATCTATCAATGCTGCCATATGCCCCAGCGAGAAAAGTTTTGCAATGAACTTGTCTGCCAACTCATACCAAGTAGTGAGAAAATGGTTGTAAAGTTACTCAAGCCAATCCAGTGCCTTCCCTCTAAGTGAAAATGGGAAGAGTCTCAACCGAAGAGCATCCTCGAACACATTTGTTTGAGTACTCCCCCAACATGTATCCACGAACCCCTTGAGATGTTTGTAAGCATTTTGATTGGCAGCACCCATGAAATACCCACACTGCTCCGGCAATGTCAACATCATATTGGTTATTTAAAAATTGCATGTCTGAATCTGGAGTGGGACAATTGCACTTGCATAGCTTTGGTTTGGAAGCACTCGAGGGACCACTCTTTGAGGTGGCAGAGGAGTGTCTGGAATATTGTCATTGGTATTAGCATTGGACTGGTGGCCTCTATGTTGTCCTTGAGTTACAAGAGGCACCTGATCATCTCCAACATTATCTACCTCCTCCCCAATAATCATATTTCCAAGAGGGTCATTAATATTCGCTGTCATTTTGTACCTAAAGTTGTTACACAAACAAATTAGTAACACATAAGGAAAGAAGAACAATACACAAAACTATTTAGATAGATAGACAAAACTGTTAGATCCCCGACAACGGCGCCAAAAAGTGATCGAGGCCAGCCCTGCCCTACTATTATGTAGCGAGAGAGGTCGAAGTAGCTTTTACCTGATTAAGGTCGGGATCGATTCCCACCGGGAGGATATTGGAGTTGAGTTTCTATCTGAAGTGGAGTTGTGTATTTGCTCTTAATTGCACTTGTACACATGTTGGGTTTTGATTATAATTCTAATTGGATAATACTACAATGTTAAATAAAGCGAATGTTAAACTATTTACGACTTGTTCAAATGGATAAAAGGCATTAGGATAGTGGCATTTGCCTAGGTGGTCAATTGACGGATTCTTGAATCTAAAGTTAGATTGTCAAATTTGGGGAGTATGATATAACCATTGCACAATTCTACTCTCTCTACACCTCTCAGTAGTCGAGTGATTTTGCCTGAACTGACTTTCTCAAGACCAATTTGGTATGCAAATTTGCACAAGCAATCAAGGTTCAAGTCGGGTATTACTATCTCTAGATTTAACCTTTTAATTGGGACTATCAATCTCTTGAGTACACCCCAATTCCTTGTTGGACTAAATTTCATGGACTTTGGCTCTCTTTCTCAAGAAGATCCAAAGGCATAATGTAGTGTTTGCAACTACTAATTCACAATTAAAATCGTAAATTAGCCCAAATATCAAAATATCAAACGAAGTCATGAGCACATATCTCAGTACAAAACTATCTGATGACCTAAAAATAGGAAAAGAATCTATTTGTACTAGGCTGAAAATTCTGGACAAAATACCCCTGCGGGGCTAGTGCGTACCGCACAAAATCGAACGCAGCCGCACTAAGGCTCTGGCTTGATTAATCAGCTCTTTGAACTTGGGCTTTACGGACCGCACAAAATCGAGTGTGCCCGTGGTGGCTTCCATTGCAGTCTGCGCAAAAAGAACCGCAGACCACATTGAGCTTCATCCTCCAAAATACCACCTCTTTGAACCTTGGCTCTGAGGACCGCACAAAATTGAGTGCGGCCTCAGTGAACTCAATGGGGACCGCACAAAACCCTTTGCGGCCGCATTGCTTTTTGGCCAGAAAAGCAACCTCTCAGAACTTCACATTTGTAGACCGCATAGAATGGTATGTGGCCGAACTGGACCTATTTGACTAAGCTTTGTCTTATCTTGGTACTTGTGCAAGTTTCACTCCTTTTTGAGATAGTTTTTGATACCTTGTCACCTTGTTGATCAAACCTACAATCAAGCACAACTTGTGAGCCTTTGGGACTATTTTGTGCACATTTATAATCAAAACTTAAGCAAGAAGGAGTGTAAAATGCATCATATTCCCTAGTTATCACCAGCTCGAAAATAACATCCCAATGGCTAAGGCCATCGACGAAAAGCGAGTTCGACATCATTCGAACTACGACGAGATCTTACTTCAGTGCCAGCTCGAAAGTAACATCCCAATGGCTAAGGCCATAAACGTAAAGTGGGTTTGACATCATTCGAACTACGACGAGATCTTACTTCGCCACCAGCTAGAAAGTAACATCCCAATGGCTAAGGCCGTCGAAAAAAAGCTAGTTCGTATCTTTGAACTGCGACAGGATATTACTTTACCGCCAGCTTGAAAGTAACATCCCAATGGCTAAGGCATCGATAAAAGACGAGTTTGACCCCACTCGAACTAGACAGGATACTACTTCAGCGCCATCTCGAAAGTAGCATCCCAACGGCTAAGGCCATTAACGTAAAGTGGGTTCGACATTATTCGAACTTCGACGGGATCTTACTTCAACGCCAGCTCGAAAGTAACATCCTAATGTCTACGGCCATCAACCAAAAACCGAGTTTGACATCATCCGAACTGTGACAGGATCTTACTTTGGCGCCAGCTCTAAAATCTCATCCCAATGGCTAAGGCCATCAATGTAAAGCGAGTTTGACATCATTCAAAGCACGATGAGATCTTACTTCGATGCTAGTTCGAAAGTAACATCCCATTGGCTAAGACCATTGATGAAAGGCGAGTTCGACATTATTCAAACTGTGAAGGGATCTTACTTCAGCGCCAACTCCAAAGTAACATCCCAACGACAAAGGCCATCGATGAAAAGCGAGTTTGACATCATTTGAACTACGATGAGATCTTACTTCGGCGCCAACTCGAAAGCAATATCCCTAAGGCTAAGGTCGTTACCAACAAAAAGAGTTCAACTAAACTCAATACAATAGTTTAGCATTTCAACAAAGCATCAAAGCGACGTAACTACGGTAGAAGTCGTAAAAAAGCCAATCAAAGAAAGAAAATGACCCAGAGATATACGACCAATATGACCTCCATCCAAAGAAAATATGTTACAAATATTTATCTTTACAAAGGGCTCGAAAACGTCCTTACAAAAATCACAAAGTAAAAAGTAAGTACAAAACAAATACTACACATCATTCCAGGTGGCATACACGTCTTCATACCAAGAGACGGAGGCGAGTCTGTTCGCATCATAAGAATTAATATCATCTCCATCAGGCATAAGAGGATCATACCTGCATGCCATACAAGTTGCACGAGCCTTGGCATGCACATCCAGAAGTTCGCTTCTGACGCCATCCCATCAATATGAAGAGCCTTGTACACATCGAGTTGAGCCTTAGTGTGAAGCCACAACTCATACAGACGTCGAGGCACAACGGGATTAGTTGGAGCATAAGATGTAGAAGGCTGCGACTATCATCGTATGTCCTCCGCTTTCAAAGAATCCATCTGCTTGTTCAATGCAGACAATTCTGCCTCCAACCGTTGAGCACGCCCATCAAGCCCTGCTATCTTAAGTACGGACGCCTCTTTATCCTTGGTCCGCTCCAACCTATAAACACAAAGGGCATCTTCCAAAACCACCATCTCAGAGACAACACTCACCAATCTATAGGCACTCATGCCTAGCTCAACTTTAAGCTCATTGATCTCCGCCGTCTTCGTATCCAGTTTGGTAGTTAAATTGGCCACCTTTGCTTGGAGGTCAGCATTCTCGGCCATTACCCCCTACTTAGCTCAAGATCATCTTCCTTCACTTTAAGGGATTCCCAAAGCTCACAGTTATGGGCGACGGACTTCATACGGCCCTCGTCTCGTTCCTCAACTCCTCGACCATACGCGCCAATTGATCCTCCCTCTGCTTGAGCCTTCGCGAAACAACTGGAAGTCATGTTCTTGAGTGTAGATGTCAGCCATCGCAAGATGCTTGACGCGCTATTATTGATATTTAGAATACATCTTTCAATAAATGGCCGTCCTCTTCCATTCCCGGCGCTCACGCTCGATCTCCATGATAAAGTTCTAGCACAAAGCGTAAAGTTAAAACAAAAGTACATGCCAAAAATAATAACACAAATGCAACAAGAGAATGAAGAGGAAGATATCTACCCGCAAGGCCATGCTAGAGATGCTCCTAGACAACTCTATATCACTCATCACTCTAAGTGACTCGCTCTCAGGGCCAGCACATAAAGGAGCTAAAGCAGACATCACATGATCAACGTCTGACAACAAGTTGTAGTCCCTAGGGACAACTATGTGTCGATCAGAACCCTCCACTCTAACCTCTACGTGAGTGTGACGCTCCACAAACTCACGAACATCCCCCGGGTCGACATCCTAGCCCGAGCCTTCACCCTCGACGCGTAGGCCCCCTTCGACGTCAGACGATACGCCACCCTTAGCAGAGTGCACGGAACTGCCTCCTTGATAAACCCATTCTGTTTGAGGAGACCTCCCCGCCAACGTGGCATCGGCCATAAACGTGGGCATAGGTGCCGTCTGCGATGCGCCCCTCCTACTTTTACCAGTATCGGCGGCGATGCCCTTCCCGAGCTCCACCCTTCTCATTTTCCTCAATAACGACTCATCCCCGTTAGAGGACTCCTCTACAAGGTGATGGATAGGTAAGGAAGAGGTCTTTTCCCTTACGACCATATCGCAAGAAGGATCTCCTATATGTATCGGTTGAGCATGAACCTCTCGGACGGACTCACTCAAAGTAAATTGCATTTCCTGCAGCAGCGATGGCCTGCCAAAATACAGGGATCGGGGCCCTCCGCCTAGAAGCTTCGTGACCTGTCATCATAACAAGTGTATCAATAGACAATGGTATATAGTCAAAGAGTGATATAGAGGAGTACACTTACTAGATGAAACTTTCATCCCAAACGTTTCACGAAAGTGGACTAGTTTCGAGTCTCCACAGCATGGGGAAGCAGACGGGCTACCCATCTCTTACATGCAATAGGGTGGGGTGGATGCCCCATAGCTGCAAACGAGAAGCAAATAAACACTGAGGTGAATGAAGAAGAAAGGAAAGAGTAAAACAAGTGGTGACACTTACGATTCTCATTCCATCGTTCAGGGAACCGAGCAGGGTCAGACACGAAGTGTTTGGTTTTGATAAAAAAGTACTTATTTCAAAATTTGCGACTCGCTTGCTCAATCGTCGGTTACAACCACCAGCCCTTTTGTCCCATGGTACCTCAAATGTACCTTAGTACCCCTATGAAATCTGGGTGTAAACAAGTGCAAAAGGTGGTGAACGATAACCTCGCACCCTGCCAACTCCACGTATTTTGTCAACAGCGGGAGCATTTTGAGCGTGTACGGGGAATGTTGCGCCGGGAAAACCTCATAGAATCAACATAATTCTTCAACTAATGGGAGAAGGGGGAAGGAATGACCGATCACAAAGGGGTACTCATAAAAAGTACAGTACTCAGGCCTATGGATTTTCACGAAGTCCTTTCCCAGTGGAACCATATTAATATGAGGGGGAATGTTATATTCTGCACGGAGAGAATCGATATGGACTTGCTCAGTTTCAGAAACTACGGGGTAGGAGTAGGAGTAGGAGGAAAATCGCTTCGAGACATAGGGTGTCTCGGCAATAACTCCTCCATGGTAGAAAAGTTGTCTCCCTTCTCCACCGTCATGTCCTCACCGCTAAAGGAAAGCGCATGGAAAATGGGGTGGCGTCAGAAATCCCCTCACGAGATCAATATGTTCTAGGCATCTCTACGCCGAACAATGTGTTAAAATAACAGAAAAAGCTAAAAACAAAGAATATAAGATGAGGAAGTAGAGAAATCGTTGGAACAAACACGGGAGAGATGAGAAAGAATAACCAGATATGAAATGGCCAAAAGTTTTTGGAAAAAAAATCCCTCTACCTATTTATAGGATTGAGTGGTACCAGAATCGAAGTGGAAGGCTGCAAAATGGCACCAAAATCAAAGCGACAAGCCCTCAGCCCCTGTCTCGAAAACACGCATAATGATGACGCACGTGGAAATGTCATTTCCCGATAAGAAACACCGCCCAGGGTCTTGTTGAGCACGCTAACCTCTCATTGTTGGCCAAGCCATGACGCTTCGTGAAACCAAATTACTCCACAGGAGTGGGCGGTGTCCGCTTATCAAGGACGCACCATGTCGCAACCTCGACAAGCGGAGGGATTAACTGTATGGGTCAAAATTTGGACGACCACGGCTGCTGCCAAATACGACAAAAGATAAGATCTTCATACCACGACGTTCTGTGGAGGACGACGAGCGACAGCGGACAAAGGATATATGACTTTTGTAGTAGTGTAGGCCTAACAGGGGGAACTAGGAATATACTTTTGAATATTCCCTATGATATGTCTTTTAAGGTTTGAAGGGGGGGATGTCCCTTATATATAGTGAGGAAAAAATCTTGTACGGGGAAGCTTTTTAGGCTAAGAACACTAATTATAATATCTTACTACATTCAAGGTTGGCATTTTAATGTTCAATCACTCACTTTCACAAGATCAAGAAATATTATCCTTCGTGTTCATCCCGTATATCTTTTATTTTGGGGTTTATTATACTTAGCTGAGATTTACCTATTCATTTTCTTTAATTGATTTATTTAAAAAGAATACAATATCTTTTGGGTCAAACAACTATTACAATACAGATTTGATGGATTTATTGATATACAACATATTTACGATTATAGGTTTTAAAAGTCTTTATTTTTCTTTCAAATTCGTATATAATCTAATAAGTTCACATAAATCACAACTAAGTCTGCACTAAACTCCAATAGTTTAATGATATCAAAATGTTCTTGAGGTCATATAAATTTGGAGTACCTATATATCAGCTCAGTAAATAAACTTATAACTTTCTCCTTTGAAAATTTTTATTTGACAAAATGGCAATCAATATTTTCCATAATTCATACAAATTAGTCCATCTCTTCAGGGACGGAGCTAGAATCGTTACTGGGTTAGGCCGAATTCGATAACTTTGATTTAAACCGAGCATTTGTTAAAGAAAATTTGTTGAATATATATAAATTATTAGATTAGAACTCAATAACTTAAAACAAATAAAATTCTGAACTCATAAATTAAAATTCCTGATTCCGCCTCATCTTGTACCTTTTTTTCCTCTTTTCATGAAGGAGGAAGGGAAGTAATTTAGGAAAAAAGAAGAATAAAGATGGGATTATCCTATATGAGGCATGCACGCCATTCAATACAAGAAGATGTCAGGGTTCAATCGAGCCGTTCCAAAAACCAACCCTCTCCTATATCCTTATTCACCCATAAATACCCCACGCGGATGTGCTTTGCTCCATGCCACTCTATCACACGCCATGCAACTCCACCTCCAACGTATTGGTAAAAATTTACATGTACCAAATATTTATATCACATCAATAAATGTATAATATGTCTTTGTACATATAAACTTTTTAATAAATAAGTTTAACTTTAATAAGTTAATGTAATTTGGTACAAGTATTCCATCCCACCAAATTTAATAGCCTGTTTGGAGTATTTACTTTTTTCGGCAAATTTTTTATCTTTCAAAATTAAAGTATGTGTCTAAACTATTAGAAAATATATATATTATTTTTAGGTAGAAGCAAAAAGAAAAAAGAAAAAAATTCACGTTTTTTTTTTTTTGCAAAAGACTCTTTTTAAAAGCACTTTTAAAAGGATTATAATAAAAACACCTTTTAAAAGTTTAACCAAATATTATTATTGCTCAAAAGAAAAAAAATTTAAAATAGCAAAATATGAATAGCTTCTCACCAATCAAAAGAATATTTTCCAACCACACCTCCCCTCGGACCCAAAAGGAATATGCTATTTTCAAATTGGCTACTTAGGGAATATATAAAAATTTGCATTTTGCAGCAACCATACAATACGTATACGCTGGCAAAACATACGAAATTAGAAAACATATGACTTTGGTAGTGTCGTATTCAGTGTCATGAAGAAACTTGTACATGGATGGATAGTTTGCACAAACTGGATTATTCGATACCACTATTAAAATTTTGACCTTGATAGGTAAAGTCTTGGGTAAACAATTTTTGGTAAGAATTTTAGGAAGTGTTCCTAGAAATTATATATATATATATATATATATATATATATATATATATATATATATATATATATATATATATATATATATATATATATATATATATATATATATATCATATGGTGATTACTAGGATTTGTCACAAACACAATAACTGCCTCAAATTTTCATATGATGATTACTAGATTTGCCACAAAATATAGCTACCGCAAGAATTTTTTATATGAGAAAATTTTAGTGCTTCCCAAACTTCCAGATGGAGGCTTTTTCCTCAAAGTTTTTTTTTACTTGGGTCAAAATTTAAAATGATGATGTCTATTATCGTAATTTTCTTTATGAATTGGGTGATTTGCACAAATATGACACTTCATTTGTCACTCTTAATTTTTTGACCTCACTATCAGGTTAAAACGGTTCGAAGATACTCTTAATATGATGTAATATTGTTTGTTTTGGGCTGAACCCATACAATTTTTCACAAAAGTTCTCACACCGTTAAGAGTATCCAACTTTTTATAAATAGAATTTTTTTTTTCTCTACTTTTCATATGAGACTTTATTCACACACACCCAATACACATGCATCATGGACAAAACTTCAAGTTTAACAATAGTTGCCTCTCGTTTGTCCATGGACAAATTTTTTTGACGTTTGACCTTAAAGGTTTGCCTACGAAGCATGCGTCGATCAAAAAATTAAGACCAACCATTTTCACAGTCATTAAGTATAATTTTCACCATCAAAATCATCTATCTTCAAGGTCATTAAATATAATTTTCTGGGTAGAATTCTTTTAAATGTACAGAGTCTAAGTTCAACAAAAACTTAAGTTTCTGAAAATTTAGCGTGCTGATAAAAGAAGAGAACTGCTTAGGACATCTCCAATCCTTACACTATTTTTTTACACTATAATGGTGCAACTTAACTCCAACCCATAATATTATTTTTTACATTAAAAAATATTCCTTTTATATTCTTCTTTCTCTTCTATACTATATTTTTTTATTTATATTTATTTTTTATTTTGAAAAATCCTTTTTAAATTTTTTACATATTCATCCCATATAATTCATATTTCTTTCTTATATAATCATTTAATTATATTGCACTTCTTATTTTTTTTTATGGTTATATATTTTTCTACTATTATAACATATAATTTTATATAACAATAAAATATACCAAAATTTATTTATAAAAATTATACACCAAATTAAATTTATATAAAATAAATATTATAAGATATTACATAAAAAAGTATAAGCAATTACAAAATTTATAACATGTTAAATTAAAAGTGTTATATCATAAAAGATATTGATAAAATATTGATGAATAGTAATTGTGTTTATGAATAGTATCAGTATTCACACACCAAATTTTTGTGTAAGAAATGGTATTGGGTTGGTGTGACGACCCAGCCAGTCGTCTCATGAGTTACCACTCCTTTTTCCCTATTTTTGCTTCTTTATGTTTCGTTATCCATATTTTATGTGATCGAGTTGATTAGTTTGTGTTCAGTGAGGGTTTCGTACGAAATGAGACACTTAGTCTCTTTTAAGAAGGTTTAAGTTGGAAAAGTCAACCGGATATTGTTGGCTTATGTGTTAGAAATTTCGAATGGGAGTTCTGATGATTCAATTAGATTCGCTAGGTAATTTATGACTTAGAAGCGTGATCGAAATTGGTTTTGGAGGTCCGGAATGGAATTAGGCTTGAATTGGCGAAGTTGATATTTAGACGATTTCCGGTTGATAGGTGAGATTTCGATATAAGGGTCGGAATGGAATTCTGAGAGTCGCAGTAGCTTCGTTGTGTCATTTGTGATGTGTTTAAAATATTTCAGGTTATTCGAACGTGGTTTGGTTGAGTTTTTTATCAAAAGCATCTTTCGGAAGATTTTAGAAATTTAGGCTTGAATTCGATGAGTTTTGGATAATTTGATGTTGTTTGAGGTGTTTTGATGATTGGAACAAGTTTGAATAAGGGATTGTGTCACGACCCAAAATTCACTAAGGATCGTGGTGGCACCACTGCCAGTCCAGCAAACTAAAATACTTAATTAAATTCTTGTTTTAATAATTTCAAAAATATTTCTTTATTATGATTAACGCAATCCCCAGCATATTCCTCCAAATACATAATGAAATATCTAATCAACTTTCAAAATTTTCTGAATAAACCCAAATACATCCAGAACCCGGTGTCATAAGTACATGAGCATTTTCTATGACAAGTCAATAAGTACAATAACTGTCTGGAATACAATTTGACACAAAATAAAGAAATTCCAGAGAGAGAGAGAGAGAGACTATACTAGCTGAGGAATCACCTCGAGGAAACACAGCTCACCTAGTCTTTGCGCCCGTCATGCCGCTATGCCGCTAAGCCACAAGCCACACAATAAACCTGTGCAACAAAAATGCATAGCAAGTGTAGCATGAGTACGAAAATAACGTGTACCCAATGAGTATCCCGCCTAATCTCAAAGAAGTAGAGACGAGATGGTCAACTTTGACTCTTACTAATGGTCCAGTAATAACACACTAAACTGTGAGAAAAATATGGATTTATATAGCATGCTCTAATTCACAAAGTTGTAAAACAGGTAAACATCTTTTAACAATTAACAAAGGATTTTCAAGATTTCTTTTCATTTATCTTCAGCAATTTATGTCAGGTCCAAAGGCAATATCAACATCAAGTATTTCAAGTAGGTAGTATAAACATGCGCATATCATGACGAGACGACGGCCCGATCCAACTGAAATATAAATTGTGCACTGCAGAGGGTCGAACAGACCGAACCAATAGATGCATCTATTTCCTCCGCTCGTGAATCATCCATGTGATGCGGTCCACATAAAGTAAACAAATACCTTGCTCGCGAATCATCCATGCAACGCATGTACAGAAAGGAATACATGCTCAAATAGTCAATTAAAAATTATCGGGGAATATTTTATAAAATAAAAAACCAAATCCTCTTTTAACAATTTAAGAAAATAAAATTTAATCCTTTTTGAAATTCATTTACTAGTTCAATTGGATTTTAACAATTCAAATGTCAATAAAATTGCAAATATCCCAATAATAGTAGCTACACACAGACTCTCGTCACCTTGTGCGTACGTAGCCCCCAAATATGGAGCCATAACTAATTTAAACCCAACTATGGGGTAAATTCTCTCTCACAAAATTAGAAAGAAGACTTACCTCGCTCCGAAGGCCCACAACCGACATTATACATTCTTCTGAAGGCTTGAACCAATGCATCATGCTCCAAAACTAGCTAATGGTCATATATATTTATTAATATATGCTAAGGTACTCATTATAATCCAATTTAAAATAAATTCCTAATCTCGATTGAAATGTTGACAAAAATGGCCTCAGGCTCACGTGCCCAAAATCTGAAATTTTCTGAAGATAAACTTTGCTCATGACTTTAGGAACTCAAATATATAGTTTTCTCTAAATTCCATACCCGAAATCGCGGTTAAATTCCAAGAAATGTAAATTTCTAGGTTCTCCACCAAAGCCTCAATTTCCTATAATTTTTCAAGTCTAAATCCATGTATAAACCTTGTATTTAATCAAAACTAACATAAATTAATTACCTCATGACAAGTGACGAAAATGACACCTCCAAGCTGCTCCCCATCAACTACAATGGAAGAAAAAAGGGTTGAAATAAACTCAACCCCGAACTTTTAAAGACCTCACTACCTCAGTTGCTTCCGCTTTTGCGGTCCTAGGCTGCTCCACCTCCAGCCGCTTCTGCGGCTTCTTCTTCGCTTCTGCGGGGCCGCTTTTGCGGTTCCAAATCCGCAGAAGCAGAAATACCGAAGCAGCAACCCCAACCTCTTCTTCAAACTCCAGACTCGATCCGTTAACCGCCCGGAATCCACCCGAGTCCCCCGGAACCTCAATCAAACCTACCAACCCCACACGTTACGGACTTGCTCGAGGCCTCAAATCAAATCAAACAACGCTAAAACTATGAATTACACCTCGATTAAAACTTTATGAACTTCGAAATTTTAAACTTCTACTTCCGATGTTCAAACCTATCAAATCACGTCTGATTGATCTCAATTTACACACAAGTCATATTTGACATTACGGACCTACTCCAACTTCCGGAATCGGATTTCGATCCCGATATCAAAAAGTCCACTTCCGGTCAAACTTCTCAAAAACCTTCAAATTTCTATCTTTAGCGAAATGGCTTCAAAATGACATACGGACCTCCGAATTCACTTCCGATCGTGCCTTCAACTCCATAATCACCATAAGAAGGTGCTACCAGTCTCGGAATTCCAAACGGACATTGATAGCACTGAAATGCACTTCGAACCAAACTTAAGAAGTTTCTTTCAAAATGCTAACTTCCACAATAGGCGCCAAAACACTCTTTGGTTACCCAAAAACCGAATCGGGCATACGGCCAAGTCCGAAATCATCAAACAAAACCTGCTGGAACCTTCAGATCTTGATTTCGAGGTCATTTACTCAAAATTCTAATCTTAGCCATTTTCTCCAACTTAAGGCTTCTGAAATGAGAATTTTCATTTAAATTTAACTCCGATCTTCCCGAATTTCAATTCCGACCATACACACAAGTCAATATACTTGAAATGAAGCTGCTCATTGCCTCAGACCGCTGAACGACGTGCTAGAGTTCAAAACAGCTGATTGGGTCGTTACATTCTCTCCCACTTAAACATATGTTTGTCCTCGACTGTGCTGAGAACTATAATGAAGTAGTCTGAAATCACTGTTTAGCACCCTATGTACCTTCCTGTGCTACCACAACTTAGCTGAACGCATTATCTCGATAAATTCTGAAGATATTCCCTTTTATTCAAGCAAATAAGCCTTAGAGCCCGATTCCAACATCCAGAATTCTATGCCAGGCCTGATTCCAACATACGATCACCACATCATTCATTACACGTTGTACCCAAACACGACTGCATAACTTTTCCAACTTCACACTTTGCATCACTTTACTCATAGGACCATAATAACATTTCTGATCGAATTAATTGAAATTACAGAAATCTGATGCTCCCATTGCACTTCATGACCTACATAGGTCCTGCTATAACTTTTACAACACCGACACAGCGGAAGAGATGTGCCGAAATTCATAACCAACTACTGAATTGATAAAGCATTGGGTCTATACCCCTAGCAAGAGTCATTGCCTCTTCCTGAACCATCTAGTGGTATTAGCTCCTTAATACACTTCATATAATCAAATTGCACTGGTCCTAAATCCAATAATCCCGTCTCGCCCAGTACGAACTTCTCAGGCAATAAGCCACCTCGGAAACAATCAAAAGTCCCATATGACGCCACTATGTGACAATAGGCTACCAATTATAATGTGATACCAAAAGAAAACGAACTCTGAAAAGGATATCTAACTACCCTGCTCGCGAATCATACATGCGATGCGGGCAACATGCTAAATGGACACCTCACTCGCGAATCATACATGCGATGTGGGCTCACAGCTAGAACGAGCTTTCCTCGAAAAATGGGAAACATAACACATATAGGAAAATAGGGTAACTATACTGAACACCACATTGTCGTGGCGCGCAACCCGATCCAAATAACATACTCATGGCGTCGTACCACCCGATCCACACATAGAACTCACATAAGAAGATGTAAGTCGAGCTGAATCGCTCACAATAACATAATACCGAATATCGGTCATAAACGCACTAAGCGTAGAATATCATTCCCTAGGGAGACATATAACGCTATAATCCAAAAACTCGGGCACAACTGAGGTGCGATACAAGATATGAATCTCAAGAGCCATTCTGCTCATATAACATCATCGCCACGCGGAACCTCAACACATAAAAATTTACCAAGCCGTCTCACAACTCATACGACACAATACATAATCACCTGGAATAGCTGATGACAAAATAACACCCTGACTGTTCCTTCATAAGGAGCGCTCGCTGAAACGAATACAACCGTCCTTATATAAAGCCTTGTTCACATGTAAATCAATCCAGTGATCTCAAGCCGATTTCTGATTGCACCAATTTGGCTAATAACCTTTCAAAGGTCCATAGTAACTCCCTTTTTCCTCAAAACACATAAGAACAACCATCATAACAGGAGCAACCTTCTCAGTTCATAACCAAATAAACAAAGTGCCCTCCAAGCATAATTCTCGAATTAATGATACTACCACAATCCTCATACTTGGTTTAAATATTTAGCGAATCAAGTGCCTGCATATCACACTTATACAATCTTCCCGTGGGACATGCTCCCACAATCTTCCGAAATAAATAGCGGGTTCGCACATCTAAACCATCGGCCGCACTAACGCTGAAAAGCGATCAAGAATCCTTAACCAGGATGCAAAGCCTTTTTCACAACACATCGATCTCAGGTGACGCCGAATATAATACAAATTTACTTTAATCATTCAACCCTTTCCTTGCTCATCCGAGCGCGTGACATCATTGTAAACACCGAAATGCAACCTTGACCCTTACCCCAAAGTTCTATACCTCTCACCGCACCCAACGTGCCAATATACGATAGAATACGATTTTCATGATAACTCCGAAATTGTTAATATTTTAACACTTCATCATATAAGAACTTTGCACTTAAGTCACTTCAGGAGAATCATAGCAATACACAGGTAAACTCCTATAACCGTAGAATATGTAAATCAGCAAGTAGTGGTCCAAGCCACCATAGCCCTTCCGGAATCCACTTCCACTTAACAAGCCATAACAAAAGAATGCTTCTGAATAACATCAATTACGGCGATCGACAAGCATCACACGCACTGCATCGAATCATATACATAACTTGATCATACGGAATGAATTGATTGCTGGCCCCAATATGCCAATTAACTATGTCTAATCATCCACCACTCTCCCACTTTGGGAAAACTCGCTTCTTTAATCAACTACTTGAGCTTTGCTTCATACACCTGACCTTCTAGGAATTTTAGACACTGCCTGACAGTTCCCACATGTATTTCCTCATACTTTGCTGCTCATTTGTTGCCTTAAATAAACTTTATCATCGTGGCACTGAACCCACAATTGCTGCTAACCTTTAAACCTTTCCGACGGTCATCTTTATCGAACCGTCAACCTTAGAAATTCCTATTCGATCCTATACCACCGCACCGTGAGATATGTGACCACTGTATCTCCAATACTATTTCACAATATCTTGCCATAAAGGCGAGTTGTAGCAGATTATAACATCGACAAACTTAGTATGCTCCATTAAGACCACAACACCCCATCATAGAAGAAAGCTCCACCACGTTTGCAAATACCAGGTCTCATTACTTCCAACATTCCACATCTGACCATCCTTAGTCCGACTGCCTTTTCCTCGCTGGGAATAAAATACTGAATCCCTTGATTACATACTGAATAGACCTCCCTTCAAGTCATTCACTGCCCTGAAACGTGGGCAAACATCCTACAATTATAACAATAATGTGGAGTAATCGCTCATAAGCATCATGACAACATGTCCCTAGCCTCAAGGCTCTTAAAAGTTCTGTTACTAAGCTGAAACAATAGGACATCCTTTTATAAGGGGACTATAATAGTCCAATCAACTATACCGGGAGAATCATCTCGCACCACATTTGTAGTGCCATTTCAATTCTTCAAATTCTCGATTTCTAACAAGCGCTCGCTTCATGTAAGATTGAGTATGAAGGAATCAAAGGCATAAGCCTCAAAGGAATCGAACCGCACGATAAGAAAATCAAGAAGGGAAGGACTCCTAAAAGCCCAGTAGCCTCCCGAGGATAAGTACAGACGTCTCCGTACCAATCCGTGAGCCTCTACTAGACTTACTCATGACTCGTGAGACCGACGGGAACCTAGTGCTCTGATACCATGTTGTCACGACCCAAAATCCACTAAGGGTCGTGGTGGTGCCGGACACCACTGTCAGGCCAGCCAACTAAAGTACTTAGTTAAATTCTTGTTTTAATAATTTAGAAAATACTTCTTTATTATGATTAAAGCAATCCCAGTATATTCCTCCAAATACATAATGAAATATCTAGTCAACTATTAAAATTTCCTGAATAAACACAAATACATCCCATAACTCGGTGTCACAAGTACATGAACATTTTTTAAGAGAAGTCTATAAGTACAATAACTGCCCGGAATACAATTGGACAGAAAATAAAGAAAGTCCAGAGAGAGGGAGACTGTACTAGCTGCGGAATCGCCTCGAGGAAATATAGCTCACCTAGTCTTTGCGTCTGTCATGCCACTATGCCACTAAGACACAAGCCACACAATAAACCTGTGCAACAAAAATGCACAGCAAGTGTAGTATGAGTACGAAAATAACATGTACCTAATGCGTATCCCGCCTAATCTCGAAGAAGTAGAGACGAGATGGTCAACTTTAACTCTTACTAATGGCACAGTAATAGTATACTAAATTGTGATGAAAACATGGATTTATATATCATGCTCTAATTCACAAAGTTGTAAAACAGGTAAATACCTTTTAACAATTAACAAAGGATTTTCAAGATTTCTTTTCATTTACCCTCAACAATTTATGTCAAGCCCAAAGGCAATATCAACATCAACTATTTCAAGTAAGCAGTATAAACATGCGCATATCATGCCGAGGCGACAGCCCGATCCAACTGAAATATAAACTGTGCACTACCGGGGGTCGAACGACCCGAACCAATAGATGCATCTATTTTCCCCGCTCGCGAATCATCCATGCGATGCAGGTACACAAAGGAATGCATGCTCAAACAGTCAATTATGAATTATCGGGGAACATTTTATCAAATAAAAACCAAATCCTCTTTTAACAATTTAAGAAAATAAAGTTTAATCCTTTTTTAAATTCATTTACTAGTTCAGTTGGTTTTAACAATTCAAATATCAATAAAATTGCAAAAATCCCAAGTAAAGCATGCTTTTGGGTCCTAGACTACCCGGACAATAGCAAAATAGTAGCTACGGGCGGATTCTCGTCACCTTGTGCGTACGTAGCCCCCAAAAATAGGAGTACATAACCAATTTAACTCAACTGTGGGGTAAATTCTCCCTCAAAAGATTAGAAAGGAGACTCACCTCGCTCGGAAGGCCCATAACCAGCATATTACATTCTTCCGAAGGCTTGAACCAACACACCATGCTCCAAAACTAGCCAATGGTCATACAAATCCATTAATATATGCTAAGGTACTCATTACAATTCCTAATCCCGATTGAAAAGTGACAAAATGCCCTCGAGCCTACGTGCTCGAAATCCGAATTTTTTTGAAGATAAACTTTGTCCATGGCCTTAGGAACTCAAATATATAATATTCTCTAAATTTCATATCCAAAATCGCGGTCAAATTCCAAGAAATGTAAATTTCTAGGTTTTCCACCAAAACCTCAATTTTCAATAATTTTCCAAGTCTAAATCCGTGTATAAACCTTGTACTTAACCAAAACTAACATAAATTACTTACCTCATAACAAGTGACGAAAATGGAACCTCCAAGATGCTCCCCATCGACTCCAATGGAAGAAAAATGGGGTTGAAATAAACTCAACCCCGAACTTTAAAAGACCTCACTGCCTCAGCAACTTCCGCTTCTGCGGAATTATTTTCACCTATGTGGTTCCTCTTTTCCGGTCAAAAATGCCGCTTTTGCGTTCCTGCGCTGCTCCACCTCCAGCCGCTTCTGCGGTCCCAAATTCGCAGAAACGGAAATACCAGAAGCAGCATCCCCAACTCCCTGTTCAAACTCTGGACTCGATCCGTTAATCACTCGAATCCACCCGAGGCACCCAGGACCTCAACCAAACCTACCAACCAACCTCAAAACATGTTACAGACTTGATCGAGGACTTAAATCATATCAAACAACGCTAAAACCTTGAATTATACCCCGATTCAAGTTTTATGAACTTTAAAATTTCAAACTTTTACTTCCGATGTTTAAACCAATCAAATCACGTTTGATTGACCTCAAATTTTGCACACAAGTCATATTTGACATTACGGACCTACTCCAGCTTCCGAAATCAGATTTCGAATCCGATATCAAAAGTTCCACTTCCGGTCAAACTTCTCAAAAACCTTCAAATTTTTATCTTTAGCCAAATGGCTTCAAAATAAACTACGGACCTCCGAATTCACTTTCGATCGTGTTCCCAACTCCAGAATCACCATACAAAGCTACTCCTAGTATCTAAATCCCAAATGGACATTGATAACACTAAAATACACTTCAAACCAAAATTAAGAAATTTCTTTCAAAATACTAACTTCCACAATAGGCGTCAAAATGCTCCCGGGTTACCCAAAACCCGAACTAGGCATATGCCAAAGTCCGAAATTATCATAAGAACCTGCTAGAACCTTCAAATCTTGATTCCAAGGTTTAAATTCCTATGTTAGCCATTTTCTCCGACTTAAGGCTTCTAAAATGAGAATTTTCATTTTAATTTAACTCTGATCTTCCTGAATTTAAATTTCGACCATACACACAAGTCAATATACCTGAAATAAAGTTGTTTATGGTCTCAGACCGCTAAACGATGTGCTAGAGCTCAAAATAACTGATCGGGTCATTATAGATTGGATCATGTTTTTGCTTTTGGTTAAGGTCCAGGGGACCTCAGGGTGATTTCGGATGGCTAACGGGAAGCTTTGAGACTTGAGTGATTGTAGATTTTTGCTGCTTCTGGTATTTTCGCACCTGCGGAAACCGCAGGTGCGGCATCACATATGCGTGGATTTGGCCATAGAAACGAGCGAGGAGGAGGTTCCCTGGGATCGTAGAAACAATCATTATAGTCGCATCTGCGGAGTCGCAGATGCGGAGGTCATTTCGCAGATGCGGGACCTGGTCCCTTAAGTGATTTCCGCAGAAGCGTAGTGTTGGACCGCATCTGCGGAATCACAAATGCGGAAGGGCGATCACAGGAGCGGTTTTGGGATGTTAAGTGATTTCCACAGAACAGACGAGTGACCGCAAATGCGGTACCGCAGAAGCGGGGGAGGAGTCGCAGATGCGAAAACCCCTGGGCAGAATGTATATATATATATATATATATATATATATATATATATATATTCTTTCTTCGTGATTTTTGAAGGGTTTAACCATTTTAACTTCGGATTGAGAGCTTTTGGGCTATTTTGAAGGGATATTTCAGGAGAACTTAGATAAGGTAAGGATTTTGGACCTAAAACACACTTCTATGGTAATATTTCATGGATTTGGACTGAAATTTAAGGAATTAAAGGACTAAAAATGGAGGTTTAGGGCTTGAGTGTAAGAGGGCTGAAATTTAAGGAATTAAAGGACTAAAAATGGAGGTTAGGGGCTTGAATTTAAGAAGGCTTAAATTGAGAATTTGAGGGGTCAATTGAACTCCGATTCTTGTGTTTTTGATATGTATGAACTCGTGAGAGGATAAGGAACCCGTTGATGTAAAAAATTTTTAGTTTCAAGAAGTGGTCCCGGGGCTCGGATTTTACTAATTTCAGATTTTTGGTATTTTTCAATTGTTTTCGCTTGGGCTTTGTTCCCTTAGCATATTGTGACACATTCATTATGATTTTGGATTGATTTGACGCGAGTGGAGGCCGATTCGAGAGTCATAGGCGTCACAGAGTAGTATTTTTATCGGTTCAAGGCAAGTAAACATTGTAAATCTGGAACTGAGGGTACAAAAATCCGGTATTTGATTTGATTTGATTTGCTGAAAATGGTGACGCACGTGCTAGGTGACGGGCGTGTGGGCGTGCACATATAGGGATTGAGACTTAGTCCATCCCATAGCGACTATTAAGCCGCGTAATTTATTTGATAACCTATATTATTCTATATTTCAGTTATTTATATCGTATTATATATATAGGATCGGGCTGTACACCGCAGCGATATGACTCTTGGGCTGTAGGAGCCCTTCCGGAGTCTGCATACCCCAGTGTCAACTATAAATATAAAGATCGGGTTGCACGTCGCAACGATTACCATGATTTCTGTTGCTATGAGATTAAATGAGCCGAGTTGTGAGAGTGAGTACTATGTGACAAGAGTTGATGACCAAGAGGCTGCCTGAGGGGCCGTATTCTGAGTGATTTCTTGCCATAGTGGCCTTAATATACTGTTTTCATGATTTCACTCTTCTTTTAAACTAAGCCTCTGTTGGTTATGTTGTTAAATAATTGATTTCGAAACTTTAAACTGAAAATAATGAACTATGTCAGAACTAATTTAAAAGTTATATGTTTTGAACTGCTCGCCACTGCTTTTAGTCCATTATTTACTTTATTTACTTACTGAGTTGGCATACTCACGTTAATCCTTGTACCTTGTGTGTAGATCCAAGTGCCCGAGGGGCGGAGTGAGAGCTTTAGCTGTTATCCAATATTGCCAGGAGTTTCGAGGTAACTGCATGGTGTCCACAACCCTGATTTCTCCCTTCTATCTCATTACTTTTCTGCATTTCTAGACTATCTATGTAGTAGGATATCTAGACATGTATTAGAGGCTCTAGACTCGTGACACCAGATTGATGAGGATGTGTAGTATTTATTAATTTGATTTTCCGCATATTTCTGTCATTATATCACTTATAAAGAATTCTGCCTTTAAAACTTATGTTAGAAAAATGACTTAATGTTGTTGATACACGAGTTGTGAGTGTGAGTTGCCGGCTTGCCTAGTACTGTGATAGAGGCTATCACGATCGATATTTGGTTATCGTGACAAATGGAGCACCAAAACACCAAATGTTACATCAAAATAGTGTTTGGCATAAAAAATAGCAGTGGATTGGAGATGGTCTTAGACAAACCTTCTAATGACATACATTTTGAAGAAGTAACTTTTGGAAACAAACATAATATTTAGGATACAACACTTATAATAGTCATGAGTTTTTATCTTAAAACTCTAAGTTGTTTAATAAGAAATGTTTTTAAATAAACATATGTAAGATGATAGAATGTCTAAATATTCTATGTAGTCAAATTTGACTGTCCTTCCAACGATTTCACTGGTAATTTAATTTCAAGTTGGACAATAATTTTTTTTGTTCTAATTTAGTTACTCCACGTGTTTGTTTTATTGTTTCGTCCGTAGCTCTTTTGAGAGAAGAAAAAACTACAAATTAGTGATCAGTTTCTCTTAATTTTGAGTTGTCTCTAGTCTTTACCCAAACAGCTGAACTGCTTCTGCTTTCCTTATTTAGCGGAGATGAAGCTTTTTATATACATAAAGAAGATTTAGAAAAATACGATGTTGTGTTAGTGTCCGAAACTTTTTTGGACAAAAAATATCTTTTTAGTGCTAAAAACAACTTACACAAATAGCCATTTTGCAGTATTATACTGCGAATTACTTAAACGGAATTTTGACCGTTAAAGTAATTCGCAGTATAGTACTGTGTTTTATTAAAAAAAATTAATCAATTCGCAGTACTATACTGCGAATTGCTTAAACGCAATATAATACTGCGAATTACATAATAATTGAGGCAAATTCTGATGGATTCATGTAAAACGCAGTGTTATACTGCGAAGTAGACCGAAATGTATTATTTTACTACTTTTTACTCTGATTTTTGGGCCCACCAATAATTTAACTGATATAACAATAATTCAAATACATAAGAAGTAGTATTGTACTGCAAATTCCTTTAAAAAATTCTACATCCCAAGCTCAGACTTGCCTTATTTATAGGCATTTCAATTTTATGAAAATTCATTCAATACTTAACTTCAAACATACATTCATACTTCTCTCTTCTTCTTATCAATCATTTTTTTACAATGTCTGAAGTGCCAAAAATAAGGGTTTTACTATATTGGGGGGGGGGGGGGGAGAGGGGAAGGTGGTGAGGTTGTGTTGGAGAATAACTCTATGAGGTATAACTCACCTCCACAGTGTCATGTTAAATTGCCGCTTACTATGGAGTATCATACATTTGTATCGTTGTTACGTTAAAAAATGAGTGAAAGGAGGCGTTCGGTTAACCTTAAAGTAATCGGTAGATTTTCGTATTCAGTGACTCCGCAGGAGTTTGCTTATTATTCTGAGTTTAACATCGAGGATGATGAAACTCTTAGAGATTTTTTGCAGATTTCGGATGAATACAAGGAATTTATTGTAATAAAAATATTAAAAATGTACGTCAAGGTGGAAGACGTTCCCAGTAATGAGGGCGTGTATAGCAGGGATAAGCCCTAGTCATCGGGTGGTTATTCTGGAGCAGTTTTTACCGGACAGATTACTGATGAAAGAGCTTGCCTTGATTTAAACTTGTCACCAGCGGCGAATGAGCAGCCACAAAATAATTTTTCGACTTTATATAATCAACAAGGTGACCGGTAAACTTCAATTTTACTACGATTTAGCGATGTTTATTTTATGTTTTAATTGAATTTGTATTAACACTCATATTTTTCATAGGGGGTACCATCCGGATATGAACTTTTTACAAGTTATGACCCTGACCCTAGTTGGAATATGCGTAGTTCTGGAGTATTGGACCACGGTGGTCCATCCGAAAGTCATCACCAACAAAAAAATATCCATCATGAAAGGTTAAGACAGTACGACTTGTAAGTAAAGTGATATAGCATTATCTAAAGTATTTTTCTGGAGTTTTATGTAACTTATCTTTTTGTTCTTTTTGTGCAGTGAAAATGAGCTTCTTGAAGCTCATGACCTCACATAGTTGCCCATAGACGACGTATTTACTCGTGATTTGGCAGATGCACAGAGTAAGGAAGATGATAGTGATTATGACAACAATGCGGATGAGTCTGGGATGACGCACCCTTCCATGATAAGGGTGATGATGATGAGAAGGAAGTAAATGTTGAACATGAGCTGACGAGAGAGCATGTTCCTCCACCTCCCACTAGATCAAGAATGTACGAGTCTCACGTGCCATTACATGAGCGGAATATTCCCTACCTTGATAATTTGCCAATCATGTCGAACGTGGATGCCCTCACAAAGGATGATGATAAATTTCGGTCAGCAATTTGAGATGAGTCTAGACCAGCTGTTCTAACAAAGGGCATGTATTTCTCCGATAAAGCTCGCCTAATTAGTGCTGTAAAAATCTACAGTATAAGAGAGTGCCGTGAGATGACGGTAAGTGAGTCAAATATGGAGAAATACAGGACTTTATGTCGTAGGTGGTTTATGGGTTGTCACTGGATATTGCATGCCACCAAGAAAAAATCGGGTTTGTGGAAAGTTGGTAAATTTATTAGCGAGCACAGATGTGAAATGGACACATACAATGAGAATCACTTCAATTTGGATATGTACTTGATTTCTCTTATCTTGAATCCATATTTGGAAGTGTCCATTAGGTTCAATATTAAAGAGTGTATTGGAGCCGTCCACCAGGAGTATGGTTGTACTATAACCAAAAAAGGCATATCTCGGTCGCAAACGTGCCTTTGAACTTATTTATGGTGACTGGATAAGTATTTTTCAAATCTGCTGAGGTACATGGCCTCACTGGAACACTTTAACCACAGGACTGTTGTTGAATGGAGGCGTGAGTGGAGTCCGGATAGACCGGAATATATTTTCAACTATGTGTTCTGGTCATTTAAACCGGCAATTAATAGATGTGTGCATTATCGTCATGCTATTTCCATAGACGGTACTTATGTCCATATAAAGTATGATATTAAGCTTTTGATTACAGTTGCAGTAGATACCAATGGAAAAATATTTCCATTAGCTTTTGCCATAAGTGCCAACAAAAGCGAAGAGACGTGGACACGTTTTTTGAACCACTTGAAGTAGCACGTTGTCAAACAACATTCACATATTTGTCTAAGCACGTGGTATTTTAAGTTCTGTACGTCACGTCACTTGCCTGAATGGCAGGAACCATATGCATATCACTGTTACTGTGTGCGGCACCTAAAGGCCAATTTTCTGAAGAAATATCCTGATAAGGCCTTGCATTACTTAATATGGATGGCTGCAACCGAGCACCTGTAGTGCAAATTCACGAGGCATATGGAAGCGATCCGGCAGTTAGAACCAAGAGCCTATACTTGGTTGATGGGGCATAGGCTTCACATGTGGACATTGCATGCTGATGGCGGCAGACGATGGGGAGCCCTCACTACAAACGTGTTAGAGTCATTCAACGGCTTGTTGAAGTCTGCCCGTGGACTGCCTGTCACTGCCATGGTCCGCATGACATTCAAACAGAGTGCGGAGAGGTTTGTTGAAAGGCATGCAGTTGTATTAACATTCATGGACAAGGGTGTTGAATTTATGCCAATACCCATGAGAAGATTGAAAGGTCCAGGAGGAGAGCACAGTCGCATTCATTTCTTCAGTACGATCATGAACGAGGTATTTTTGAAGTTAAGACAGCTATCTGCGAACACTGTAGGAATAATCTATAGACGATGAATGAAAATAGAAGGTTGTGTTCATGTGGAAAATGGACCATCTACCACATGTCGTGCGCACATGCATTGAAGTGCTTTCAACAAGTTGGATATGGGCAACAAATTATATTGATAGGCGATACAGTGTTGCTGCATACATAGACACGTATAGTGGGAAGTTGCAGCCATTAGGTGCTGAGCATTATTGACAGTCCAAACCTTTTAAGATGGTATATAACAAGGACTATTTGCGCAAGATGCAAGTGAAAAAGAGAACGCGCATACAGAACCAAATGGATGTTAGTGACACCGTTTATGTGCGTAAATATGGCATATGCTCACAAGCAGGACACGACCGTCATAAATGCCCTTCAGGTAGTGTGCGTAACAGTGGTAATCCGGCTACTGGTGCAAGTTTGTCCAATGTACCCAACTATCAAGGACACCCCTAGTCTTTTATTTTGATATTATTTTTTGTAATACGTATCTTTACTTGTGTATGTTGCAATATATATAAAATAAAATTAATTTCCACAATCTTGTTAATCTTATTTTTTAAGGTTATATTTTGAAATGGTTGTTGAAATATTGAACTTATTTGTGTTAGTAAAGAAGACCAAAATGTGGAATAAAAAAATATTTTGTATTAAAAAACAAATTAAATACGTAAAGCGTGGTTCAATAATGCGTTTTATCAATTGTCTTGTCGTTCTCAAAAATATGTAAAGTGTGGTTCAAAAGATTAAAGAAAAAGCTTTTTTTTTTTGCAGAAAACTATATATGTAAAGCGTGATATAATACTATATTTTGTTGAGTTGTCATGTCATTTTGAAAAAGATGAAAACCATCTGAAAACGCTATTTTTTTAGAAAAATAAAATATGTAAATCTTAGTATAATACTACGTTTTGTTAAGTTGTCATGTCCTTATGAAAAAACTGAAAACCATGTGAAAACCCTGTTTTTTTCCAGAATAATTTAATATGTAAATTGCAGTGTAATACTACGTTTTATGTGAAATCTTGACTATAAATAACGATCGCATGCAACTTATTTTCTTCGCTTAACAATAATCAAAGTTTCTCTTTAAAAAATGTCTGAACAACTCGTTTATGTCCCAAGGTGCTACTGTGGAGAAAAATACAATTTGTACAAATGGTGGCCAAATGGTGGACGCTGCTACTGAGCATGTAGGAACAAGCTTGAAGAGCTACTCGGCAAGACTACATGTGAATTTGAGGTTTGGATGGATGAACCATGTAACCAGGAGTAGTACAAAGAAAGAATTTATGACCTTCATTGTACCTGTATGAGCCAAGCGGTACGCGAGCGCCGAACCAACTATAAAATTGAGGTGTTGAAGGCCAAACTCAACGAGGTAGATGAAAGAGAACAAAAAGCTGGAAGAACAACTCAAGTGGTTGGAGCAAATTGTAGTACGCGATCGTGATTAAACAATGGGTTGTACGTGATAAGTGTAGTAGTGTATCTTTATGTTTTCCTTGTCAAGTATTTTTATTAGTTCTACTATTTGTATCTTTAGATTTGCCGTGTTCGTGTTTGTATTGTCATGTTCAAATAAAATTATTGTTCAAATTCTTTACAGTAGAGTTGTTATCATTAAATACATAATGTATTATTTTCTTCATCAAAATTTTCAAATATTCAACTTATTATTGTTGCTAAAAAACTCCAATCTAAATATTTTTAAAAAAAATTATATGTAAAATATGGTATAATACATATATTTTGTTGATTTTTCATGTCGTTCCGGAAAGGCTGAAAAACATGTGAAAATCCTATTTCGTGTCAGAGAAATTTAAAGTGTAAATCGTGGTATAATACTACATTTTGTTGAGTTGTCATGTCGTTCTAAAAAGGCTGAAAACCATATTAAAACCCTATTTCGTGTCAGAGAAATTAAATATGTAAAGCGTGGTATAATACATTATTTTGTTGAGCTGTCATGTCGTTCTGAAAAGGCTGAAAACCATGTGAAAATCTTGTTTCGTGTTAGAAAAATTTAAAATGTAAATCGCAGTATAATACTACGTTATGTTGAGTTGTCATGTTGTTCTAAAAAGGCTGAAAACCACGTGAAACCCTGTTTCGTGTCAGGAAAATTTAATATGTAATCGCAGTATAATACTACGTTTTGTTGAATTGTCATGTCGTTCTGAAAAAGCTGAAAACCATGTGAAAACCCTGTTTTGTGTCAGAGAAACTTAATATGTAAATCGCAGTATAATATTACGTTTTGTTGAGCTGCATGTCATTCTGAAAAAGCTGACAGTCATGTGAAAACCCTATCTTTTCAAAAAATGTTAATATGTAAATCGCAGTATAATACTACGATCAATCTGAAATCATGCCTATAAATAACAAGCGCATTCTAGTTATTTTCTACGCTTAACAACAACCTATAGAAAGTATTTCCATAAAACCAAAGTTTCTCTTTAATAAATGTCTCGACAACCCCTTTATTGCCCAAAGTGCGACTACGAAATCAAAAGCATGATGTACGATTGTTGGGAAGAAGCTGGACGTTGCTACTGGGCATGTGTGAACATGTTTTATCGGCAACCCGACGTACCTACATGCAATTTTACGGTATGGATTGATGAAACATATGAGAAGGAATACTACAAAGACAAGTTGTATCATCTTCATGATATGTGTACAGGCAGTGGGACAAAGAGCGCCAATCAAAGCAAGAAATTGAAGAGTTGAAGGCGGAAATCAAGAAGTGGAAGAAGAGAAAAAATAGTTGGAAAAAGAGCTCGAGAGGATGAAGCAGAGAATACTAGGCGGTCACAACTAAGTAATGACATTAACATGTTGAGCGTTGTAGTGTATCGTTATGTTTACTTTGTCAAGTGATTTTCATTAGTTCTACTGTTTATTTTTGCATTAGGTTTGCAAGGTTTGTGTTTGTATTGTACTGTTTATGTAAAATTGTTGTTCAAATGCAATTAAACTAAAATTGTTATTAAAATATAATAGTTACCATTATTTACATAAGCACTATTTACACAAAGTAAATACATAAGTACTACAGTATGTGCCATAGCCTGTGTGCTTCAGTGCTGCTCCTGGCCTAAGTCGCATCCCCTGTCGCCCGAGTACACTATCTGGATCATCATCATCAAGCCGCCTCTTTATGTGAGGATGTGCAGCAGCATCGACACTACAGCTGGAAGGATCAGAAGAATAGGCCGTCGGGCCGACATCAACCTGGAAAAAAAGTAGTAATCTTAGCATGTGAAAAAGTATATTTTGTTTTTTGTGTTAGGTAAAAAAATATTTTCTCACCATGGTCTCGTCGGCCTCCTAAGTATATGCCTCCGTAGTATGCTCATCACCGCATGTAATGGCCTCGAGACTCCTGGTATACTGTCTATAACGCTCGTCAAGTACATGAATGAGTTTCCCAATCATCAGTCGGGTGTGACGGCGGTACCACTCAATATACAGATGAATAGTGGGCTCATGGGTAAATGTAGGATGTGGTAGAATACAGTCACGTCGCTCCTTCCAAAGATGGAGCTGCTTCTCTAGCCATCCCATATAACGCTAGTCCATCCTGGCACGGTCGTCCCGCTGATAGTGTGTACCATCCCATGCAGGCTCCTGCAGTATAGGCTGGGGACGGTGAAATTGACGAAGCACACGCTCTGCGGCATGATACTCAACCATATCGAAAAAGATCATCGGGATGGAACTGCTCCAAAGTAGTTGGTCGACTGAGCAATAAGTGGGAAACTGTGCTAGAAACTCGACACTGTATGGTGTCCAGATAAACTACCATATAATAACATAAAAGTGAATACGCGTAATACAACTCAATTTAAAACAAGCAAATGTAGGTACATATTTACCTGTCCATCCACCAGCATATCTAACACATCCCTGACAAGGGGGAGATTATGATGAACATCGTTCCCTCGGTACCCACGCTGGAGAATCAACCTTACAGCTAGAGGGAGAAACGGATAAGCCTCACCGGGCGGAAGTGTTGGTATTGGTGGCTGCAACAGCATGATCCGCTGCCAGGCCCAAAACTAAGATAAAAGGTTGATGTAAAATTTAGGAGTCAATTCGATGATATACAATTCGGAGTAATGAACAGAGTATTCAAAAATGTTGTCACCTATAGGAGGGGCAGAAAGTTACATATGTCCACCACTGGGCCCATGCTCGCCCGGCACATACTCCTATACATGTATGCGAGAACAACAACACCTCAACTGTACTTGGGGTAAATCATCCAGCTGCTGAAGATGATGGAGAAAGTGCATACTCGCTTTACTCCCCGAAGTGTCCGGAAACAAAACACACCCAAAAAATAGGAGCAGCGCCAACATCGTGTATCTTTCAATCCAAAGATCCTTCGTCTCGTCGGTAATGTCTGGGTGCAAAAAGGCCATCTGATCTCTAATGGCTAACAATGTAATGCGACTGCCGCCAGCGTCACCCTGAGGTCTATAACCAGTAAACTGCCCAATCATATCAAAAAACTCTGCATGCGTCATGCCTCTAATGTACTGGGCAGTGCCACGGCCCGTCCATCTATGCACAGGCCGTATAAAACCTGAACATCCTCCAGCGTGATGGTGGTCTCTCCAGTCGGCAAGTGAAAAGTATGCATATCCGGCCGCCACCGCTCTACCAAGGTTGTGATGAGAAACCAATCAAGTTGCATCCGTACAAGCTCAAAAATCGTATAGAAGCCCGCAGCCTGTAGGTACTCGACTACGCGGCGATGAAAAGGATGCTCCGCGATGCTCCCACGAATCATCAGGTCTCCTAGGGCGGAGAGGCTGATCCAATAGTTGTCCCTCCCATACAAAGGAGGACCTATGGTCGCCCTGCAGCACAAATAGCTGATCCTCCGCAGGTCCAGGATGTGCAGGCGGAGGAAAGACCATGTCGTCTACTATAATTTAAACAAAATTAATTATGTGTGTTAGTTTAAATAATTAAATAATTATTTTTATTATTGGAATGAGTAGTTATCTATATGTTCAAGGCTCGATATTTGAGGCCCGTTAGCATCAAGCTATCATTAATTATTATATGTGTCATTTTCAAAATTTTAAAGAAATTTGTTAGTTTAATAAATTAAATTAAAAAATATTGATCTCGATTTACTAGTTATGCATGGTTTCCGGGCTTTATATTTGAGGCCCGGTAATACCGACTTATCCTTATTATTATGCGTGCCAATTTTAATATTTTTAGAATTTAATTAGCTTAATAACTTAAATAATAAAGTATGTTTAATATTGGACTTACTAGTTATGTATGACTTTCAGGCTTGATTTTTGAGGCTCAGTAGCACCGACTTATCCTTAATTATTATGCATGTCAATTTTAATATTTTTAAAATTTTATTAGCTTAATAAATTAAATAATTAATTATATTTAATATTGGACTGAATAACTATGCATAGGTTCTAGGCTCGATTTTTGAGGCCCTTCAGCATCGAGTTATCCTTAATTATTATGTGTGTCAATTTTAACATTTTTACACTTTTGTTAGCTTAATAAATTAAATAAATAATTATATTTAATATTGGACTGAATAACTATGTATGAGTTTCAGGCTTGATTTTTGAGGTCAGGTAGCACCGACTTATTCTTAATTATTATGCATGTCAATTTCAATATTTTTACAATTTTGTTAGCTTAATAAATAAATAAATAATTATATTTAATATTGGACTGAATAATTATGTATGAGTTCCATATTTTATTTTTGAAGTCCGGTAGCACTAACTTATCCATAATTATTATGCGTCTCAATTTTCATATTTTTTAAATTTTATTATCTTAATAAATTAAATAATTAACTATGTTTAATATTAGATTGAATAATTATGTATGAGTTTCAGACTTGGTTTTTGAGGTCCGGTAGCACCGAGTTATCCTTAATTATTATGCGTGTTAATTTCAATATTTTTAAAATTTTTTTAGCTTAAGGAATTAAATAATTAATTATGTTTAATATTGGACTGAATAATTATGTATGAGCTCCATGCTTGATTTTTGAGGCCCGGTAGCACCGACTTATCCTTAACTAAAAGGCTCTAACTTTTACTACGCTAAAATACTATTTATTTTACTACGCCAAATGATCACTATTACATATAAAAACAACTAACATAAAATATAAATATGAACAAAAAATAAATAAATAATACTAATTTTTTTATTTAACCAAATACAACATAACATTAACAATACAAATAATTTATCAAATTTTAATAATTGTTTTTACCAAAGATAATAAATCAATTCGGGTATAAATAAGTTACAAATTTAAACGCAAATATAACATAAATTGACATAGAAACGCATTCAACAATACAAATATGCATGTATTATACGAGTTTCGACATAAACAAAATCGAAATACCTCGATTTAAGTTTTTTTAATTTTATTGAAATCCAAAGCTTTTTTTGTGTATGAGACCTACGTTCCTTGCTCTTTAAGTGACGGGTGGCGCCAATTTTTTTTTAAATTGACGGGAATGGGTGGGGGGGGGGGGGGGGGAGAGGAGAAGGGGGACCAGAATAGGGGCAGATGAGTTTTTCAATGGGGGTGGGGGTGCGTTGTCTTGGAGACGAAGACCAATTTTATTTTATTAATGCAATTCGCAGTATAATACTGCAAATTGCATTAATAAAATAAAACTGGGGCCATCCTCACAAATGAAACGCAATACTATGATGTGTTTAAGTAATTTGCACTATAATACTGCAAATTAGTTTTAAAAAAATAATTTTTAAATAAATCGTAATACTATACTGCGAATTATTTTAACAGTTAAATTTTCGTTAAAATAATTTAGAGTATATTATTGCATTTTATCTATGTATATAACTAATTTTAGCATTAAAAAAATAATTTTTATTTAAAAAATCATCAATTAAGTTTCGAACTTTGTTGTGTTAAGGGGAAAGGGTGGTGGGTGTCCACTGTTTGCACATGTTAATATTTGATGCTCCCAACATGTATGGAATCGAATTATGAGATTTAACCTACAGTCCGCGAGTTTAAATCTACTTTATACTTGAATAATCAAATATTTTAATTTCACTAATACTTTTCCTCTCTAATTTACTTCATTTCATTTCTGTGCATAGCAGTTACCACAATTAGTGCAGTTGTACTATCTTAAATAATAATAATACTATACAGTTAGGGGTTGTTTGATAGAACGTATAAGAATAATATTGAATATGATGTATTAATAATATTGATATTAATTATATTTCCATTAGTTATGCTGACATATTTCTTATCCATCGTTTGGTTTGATGTATTAAAATATTGTATAATTTCTAAAATAATTATTTGTTTACAAAAATACCCTCAAAACTAGTCCACACTCTTAACTTTTTAAAAGAGACATATGTTGAAAAAAGTTTTTAAAACATTATTTTCTTTGTCTACCTAGATTGTAAAATAAAATAAAATATTTATTTATAAAAAAGAAAATATGCAAGTATTTATTTATTTACTAGCGATATAATTTTATTTCTCAATATTTTGATTATTTTGAACTTGCATTAATATACTAACTAATATATTTTAATCAAGTTTTTTGAAGGACAATTTTATCTTTAACTAAGCTAATGCATGCATTGAAATTCATTGCATTGCTACTACCATTGTTGTCTATGCATTAGTTATGCATAGAGGTGGTAAAATGGTTCAAAAAAAAATACTTAACCACCCATATTATCCACTAAAAAATGGGTTGAATAATGAACTATTTAAAAGCGAGTCAATATGGATAAGAACCATATTATCCATTTAGAAAATGAATAAACAATGAGTAACCAATGGATAAACAATGAGTCTAACTTTTACATATGTAAAACCTCAAATTGAGAGTTCCTCAAGTCAGGGAGACTAAGAATTCTCCCAAAAGTGATCATATACAAGAAATCATGGATAAGAAATATATCAGCATAACTAATGCAAGTACAACTAATACCGATATTATTAATATACCATATTTAACATTATTCTTATACACTCTACCAAACAACCCCTTAATTATAATACAAATATTCAGCAGATATATATAAAATAAAATCCTGAATTCATTTTCCTTTATTACCACACTTACCAAAAAAATTAAAAAAGATTCCTTATCCAAGAAAAAGTGCAAGAAAAGGTAAAAGTGAAGATAAGTCATTCCAAGACGCGTTGAAAGTACGCTCTTTTACTTTCCTTTTTCTCGTGTTTGAATTCTTTCTTCGTGGGTCCCATTGCCCCCTCCTCCAGCTATCATCGCCGTTCCATCAATTATATCGTCCCCCATCTCAAAAATCAAAACTACGGTTGAACACGAAGGTCCACTTTAACTACGATAAAACCACACACACATTAACATACCACTCAAATCCTCGGATCTTCTGTATTTCACAATATAAGAGCCTCGCGCTCCACTCTCTACTCTCTATCTATTCTTTCTTCATCTTCAGCTTCTGTAATTTCCGGCTAGTTTTCTTAGGGTTACGGTGAAGTATGGGGGCGGCGTTGTTACCAGATCTTGGGGCGGAGATTGTGATTCCGATATGCGCCGTCATTGGAATCGTGTTCTCGATAGTTCAATGGTACATTGTTTCGAACGTGAAGCTGACTCCGGAATCATCTTCTCCGAGTAACAACGGTAAGAATGGGTACGGAGATTACTTGATTGAAGAAGAGGAAGGTATTAATGACCAAAACGTCGTCGTTAAGTGCGCCGAGATACAGAATGCCATCTCTGAAGGTGAGCTAAAAAAACTATCATTTCAGATCTCCTTAGATTCTATCCAGATCTGAGTGTTGTGTACTTGCCTTGTCGGTGCTCTCTCTACTCATTTTGGTGTATAATACTCCCATCGTCCCAATTGTGTGATGTTGTTTGAGCCGGTAAGTAGTAAAAAAAATACACGGTTGAAACTTGTGAATTAAACAAATCATAGACATTTGTGTAGCTATAAATATCTCAGTAAGGATAAGATGAGAAGTTTAAATTAGAATTGTTTCCTTTATACTATCCTTTTTGTACAGACTAAAATGGAAAGAGTCTATTTTGCTGGTAACAATGGAGGAAATGGAGAAGAAAGTCCAATGATTTACCTTTTTCATCTTTCTTAAGTGAATTTGAGTTTCGCTGGTTAAAAAAGCAAACTTTTCTATACCTCCATGAAATTACCTCTGGTAGTTAAGTTAAGAAAGCTATCTTTATTTTCTGGGCTAGAAGCAGTAGATTTCTCGTAAAGAAGAGCAAACCCTTTTTACCGCATCTTGTGTTTATATAATGGTTCAAGCTCATATGCTTATCTTTAGTCGAGTTCAACATCGTTTTTTGATGTGTCATGAATATTTTTTTCTGGAAAGGCTAAAAAGAGTAATCTTTTGACTGGTTACGTAAAAGATAGACATTATTGTAGATGCAATTATTGAAAAGGTCACATATTGGTGTAGGGTTTGTCGTGGTAGATAGAGGTTGAGGTGTTGAGCTCATTGGTGACTTGAACTTCAACCTCTTGGTTTCGAGGTGAAGGGCCTTTCCGCTAGGCTGTCTGTTCTTGTTTTCAGTTCACATGAGTATTATGGCTCGAGGAAGTACTCATATTTGGTCTGTAAATTAAGTGAAGGACACTCTAGATGTAGTAATACATCTCCTCGCTTCCTTTGTTATGCTAATCTAACTGTGCTATGTGGTTTCCTACTGATATTTGTTCAATTTTATATGTCCTTATCAAAATTTGTTTCATTTATTGATGTAATATTGGTACATTCTACACATGCTATTACTGTTAATTTAGTGCAGTGTTGGTGCTGTTGTTTTGTATTTATGCTTCTTTTTATTATTTTTTGGCTGTTACCCTACTTGGTTCGTTGTTGGCTCAATCTGTGTATCCCTTCTATTGGCGAAAATTGTGATGCAATATTGAATGATTGCTGTCTTTTCCTTTAATGATTTGCTGGCCTGAGTGAGTGTGTAGCCAGCTGCTATATAAAGTTAAAAGAAGGCCAAGTGATGAATTCTTGGATTGTTAGAAGCCAGCTTAAGTCTTTCTTGCTGTTGTTTAGATCACTTTTCTTCAAAGGAGATACATGTTGGTGGAACTCTTTTTTTGGTGCTAGAGCTATATATGAAGTAGTCTAGCAATCATTCTGTTTATTTTCCTGCATCTCCTTTTTCATGGGTTTCTATTTTCAACATTTGCCCATCCCGTTTTACTGAATACTTTAGTCACAGAGAAATTCTGTTATAAATTAATTATATTATTCCTATAGGGTGTGCGTTTCTAATCCATTTTTTTGTATTTACCAATACCAAATATCTGATGTGATTGCTGACCGTGGCAGGGGCGACATCCTTCCTGTTCACTGAATATCAGTACGTGGGTATCTTCATGATTGCTTTTGCAATTCTGATCTTCCTTTTCCTTGGCTCTGTTGAGGGATTCAGCACTAAGAGCCAACCATGCACCTACAACAAGGAGAAACTTTGCAAGCCAGCCCTTGCAACTGCCATCTTTAGCACTGTATCATTCTTGCTAGGTGCTGTCACTTCTGTTGTTTCTGGTTTCCTTGGGATGAAAATAGCAACTTATGCAAACGCAAGGACAACACTGGAAGCAAGAAAAGGTGTTGGAAAGGCTTTCATAGTAGCATTCAGATCTGGTGCAGTGATGGGTTTTCTCCTTGCAGCCAATGGTCTCTTGGTACTTTACATTGCGATTAATCTCTTCAAGCTATACTATGGTGATGATTGGGAGGGCCTTTTTGAGGCAATTACTGGATATGGTCTAGGTGGCTCCTCCATGGCTCTTTTTGGTAGAGTTGGTGGTGGAATTTACACCAAGGCTGCTGATGTTGGTGCTGATCTTGTTGGGAAGGTTGAGAGGAACATTCCAGAGGATGATCCCAGAAATCCTGCTGTAAGCTACATGTTTTGCTTTAGGTGTAATATATGACCTCTTGTAATGAGTATGTCAATAATCCACTCTTAATGTCTTTGCAGGTGATTGCTGACAATGTCGGCGATAATGTTGGCGACATTGCTGGAATGGGGTCTGATCTTTTTGGCTCATATGCTGAAGCTTCATGTGCTGCTTTAGTTGTGGCTTCCATCTCGTCTTTTGGAATTAATCATGAATTCACTGCAATGTTGTATCCCCTGCTCATAAGTTCTATGGGTATCCTCATTTGTTTGATCACTACCCTTTTTGCAACTGACTTCTTTGAAATTAAGGCCGTCAAGGAAATTGAACCAGCACTGAAGAACCAGCTTATTATCTCAACTGCTCTTATGACTGTTGGAATCGCAATTGTTACATGGACTTGCCTTCCATCTTCATTTACGATCTTTAATTTTGGAGCTCAGAAGGTTGTGAAGAATTGGTACGTGTCAGATTGATCTGTTGAATTTTAGCTATTTTATTAGATGCGTGTTTCCAGATGTGACGTTTAGTGCGAGCTGACACATGGTAATATAAATTGTTAATTGAATATGCCTCACAAGACATTTTTTCATCTTTATAAGTTGAAATTCATTTGTTTGGATTTTCAATTTCAAGCGGTATTTTCCTCCTGTGTTTGTATAAATTTGGTACTAAATTATTATTTGGTTGGTAATGCAGGCAACTATTTTTATGTGTGGCTGTTGGTCTTTGGGCTGGACTTATCATTGGATTTGTCACTGAGTACTACACCAGCAATGCTTATAGGTGGATATCATAGTTCAATTTCATCCTCTGATGTTGTGTTATTGGTTGTTGATATAATCTCTGATCGCTTTGACATTCTTTTCCCCTGTTGTTTATGTTTGCAGCCCTGTCCAAGATGTAGCTGACTCCTGCAGGACTGGAGCTGCCACCAATGTTATTTTCGGCCTCGCACTTGGATACAAATCTGTCATCATTCCAATTTTTGCCATTGCAATAGCTATCTTTGTCAGTTTTAGTTTCGCTGCCATGTATGGTATTGCAGTTGCTGCACTTGGGATGTTGAGCACCATTGCAACTGGATTGGCCATTGATGCATATGGACCTATCAGTGACAATGCTGGAGGCATAGCTGAGATGGCTGGTATGAGTCATCGGATCCGTGAAAGGACAGATGCCCTTGATGCCGCTGGAAACACCACTGCTGCTATTGGAAAGGTTTGTTGCTTTCCAAATTTGTTTTGCTTACATTCTTGCGAGCCTTATAGTGCATGGTTAAGGAGATCTACAGACATAAATATTTATGGTAATTGGAGTATTATCAATTTGTGCTTGTCTTCAATCATCTTCTAGTTCTAATCTTTGATTGGAATCTCTTCTTTCTTATTTTCGCAATGGAACTTCGTTCGGACATGTTTCATCTCCTTTTTGCTAACATGCTACTCTCATTTCTGTCTAGGGCTTTGCCATTGGATCTGCAGCACTCGTGTCCTTGGCACTGTTTGGTGCTTTTGTGAGTCGGGCTGCAATTACTACAGTTGATGTCTTGACTCCTCAGGTTTTCATTGGTTTGATTGTTGGCGCCATGCTTCCGTACTGGTTCTCTGCCATGACCATGAAGAGTGTGGGTAGTGCTGCTTTGAAGATGGTTGAAGAAGTTCGCAGACAATTTAACACTATTCCTGGTCTCATGGAGGGCACTGCCAAGCCTGATTATGCGACTTGTGTTAAGATTTCAACTGATGCATCTATCAAGGAAATGATCCCCCCAGGTGCTCTAGTCATGCTTACACCCCTCATAGTTGGGATTTTCTTCGGAGTGGAGACTCTCTCCGGTGTTCTTGCTGGTGCTTTGGTTTCGGGTGTACAGGTATGAGTTGATTCTTTATTTTAACATTTTGGAGTTTGAAGTCTTTTGTTCAAGTTGTAATGACTTACTCCAATATATATTCTTTTGGTAGAATTGTGTCTTAAATTCTGCCCTTCATCACTTTCATTTTACAGATAGCAATATCTGCATCGAACACTGGTGGTGCATGGGACAATGCCAAAAAGTATATTGAGGTAACGAAAGAAACATCTCTGGTGTAACTTTTTGGTGTTTCATTGCACACTGTTTATTCATTTTAATTTTCCGTCAGGCTGGTGCTTCGGAGCATGCAAGGACCCTTGGTCCAAAAGGTTCAGACCCACACAAGGCTGCTGTTATTGGTGACACCATTGGCGACCCTCTGAAGGACACTTCAGGCCCATCACTCAACATTCTGATCAAGCTGATGGCAGTTGAATCTCTCGTGTTTGCTCCATTCTTTGCTACTCATGGTGGTCTGCTTTTCAAGATTTTTTAAGGAGCTTGTTGGGAGGCATTCACATACCTTGGTTTTTCTTTCCGTCGACATCCTTTTACTCAAATTTCCCCAAGCATGGGGTTTTCCAAGTTGGTTCGTAGGTAGTTAGAGGTTTTAGTTTTGATGAGCTGATGATAATGACGAGATTTGTTAGCTCAAGTAGGGGGTAAAAGAGAATTGTCAGCTTTTGCTTGTACTAGTCTTTTGTTAGTGTATTAGCTTTCATGTTCGGGGGACCTAGTTTCAAATTTTGTTTGTAACGATATTCACGTTTTAAGTAGATGGAGAAAAATGTTCACGTTTCTTACACTGTTACACAAGAGTCCGAAACTTTAATAGTACCGTTTTGGGTACAAAATATCTTTCTATTACTAAAAAAAGTTAGATATATACATAAAATGCAATATGATATTGCTTTATTTTAATGGAAAGTTAGCTGTGAAAATAAAACGAAGTACCATATTGCATATTATTAAAAAAAATATTTTTTAAGGAAAATATAGTACAATATTGCGTTTCCCTTAAATGTAGTATTGTACAGCGTTTCCCTATTAAAATTGGGCTAACTTCTGAAGGATTGCCGGGAATATTTTTCTTAATGTAAAATGCATTACTATTATCCTAAAATACAATATTGTTGTGCATTTTGCTTTAAAATTTAGGCCCACCAATAAGTGTTCTGCGGATAACTGGATAACAATAATTCAAATATATAAAACGTGGTATTGTACGGTGTTCTACATAAAAAAATTCTGAACCCCAAGCTTATATAAAGACGTTTGAATTTAATGAAAATCCATTCAATACTTTCCTTCAAACTTTCGTTCATACTTCTCTTTTCTTCTTATCAATCATTCTTTTAAAATGTCCGAAGAGCCAAAAATAAGGTTTTATTATATTGGGGGGAGGGGGAGGGGGAGGGAGAGGTTGTGCTGGAGAATAACTCTGTGAGGTATAGCTCACCTCCACAGTGTAATGTTAAATTGCTGCTGAGAATGAAGTACGATAAATTGGTATCATTGTAACCTAAAAAAATGAGTCAGAGGAAGCGTTCGATTAACCTTAAAGTAACGGGTGGATTTCCGTATTCAATGGCTCTGCAGGAGTTTGCTTATACTCTGAGTTTAACATCGAAGATGATGAAACTCTTAGAGATTTTTTGCGGATTCCGGATGAATACAGGGAATTTATTGTAATAAAATTATTGGAAATGCACGTCAAGGTGGAAGACGTTCCCAATAAGAGGGCGTGTATAATAGGGATAATCCCCAGTCATCGGGTAGTTATTCTGGAGCAGTTTTTGCCGGACAAATTGCCAATGAAAGAGATTACCTTGATTTAAACTTGTCACCGCCGGTTTATGAGCAACCACAGAATAATTTTTCGACTTTATATAATCCACAAGACGACTGATAAACTTCAATTTTTCGACGCTTTAGCAAAGTTTATTTTATGCATTAATTGTATTTGTATTAACACTCATATTTTTTATACGGGGTACCGTCCGGATATGAACTTTACAAGTTATGACCCCGCCCCTAGTTGGAATATGCGTAGTTCTGGAGTATTGGACCACGGTGGTCCATCGAGGAGTCATCACCAACAAAAAATATCCATCATGAAACGTCAAGACAATACGATTTGTAAGTAAAGTGATATAGCTATTTCTAATATATTTATCTAGTTGAGTAACTTATCATTTTGTTCTTTTTGTGTAGTGAAAACGAGTTTCTTGATGTTCCTAACCCCACACAGTTGCCCATAGACGACGTATTGACTCGTGAGTTGGCAGATGCGCAGAGTCAAAAAGATGATAGTGATTATGAAAACAATGCGGATGAGTCTAGAGATGACACACCATTCCATTATGAGGGTAATGATGAGGAGGAAGTGAATGTTGAACCTGAGCTGACGAGGGAGCATGTTCCTCCACCTCCCGCTAGACCAAGAGTGTACAAGTCCCACGTGCCATTTCATGAGCGGAATATCCCTACTTTGATAATTTTTCAAGTATGCCGAACGTGGTTGCCCTAAAAAAGGATGATGAAGAAATTCGGTCAGCAATGTGGGATGAGTCTACATTAGCTGTTCTGACAAAGGGCATGTATTTCCCCGACAAAGCTCGCATAATTAGGACTGTAAAAATCTACGGCATAAGAGAGTGCCGTGAGATTATAGTAAGTGAGTCAACTACGGAGGTATACAAAGCTGTATGCCGTAGAGACTTTATGGGTTGTCACTGGATGTTTCGTGCCAGCAAGAAGAAATCAGGTTTGTAGAAAGTGGGTAAATTTATTAGCACCCACAAAAGTGAAATGGACACATTCAATGAGAATCACTTCAACCTGGATATGGATTTGATTTCTTTTGTCTTGATTCCATATTTGGAAGTGTCCATTAGGTTCAAGATTAAGGAGTGTATTACAGCCGTCCATCAAGAGTATGGTTGACTATAACCAAAAGAAAGGCATATCTCGATCGCAAATGTACCTTTGAACTTATTTTGTGGCGACTGAGATAAGTCTTTTTCAAATTTGCCCAGGTACATGGCCGCACTGCAACACTTTAACCCCAACATTGTTGTTGAATGAAGGCGTGAACGTAGTCGAGACAGACTCGAATATATTTTCAACTATGTGCTCTGGTCATTTAAAGCAGCAATTAATGGTTTTGTGCGTTATCGTCCTGTAATTTCCATAGACGGCACTCATGTCTATGAAAAGTATGATATTAAGCTTTTGATTGCAGTTACAGTTGATGCTAACGGGCAAATATTTCCACTACCTTTTGCCATTTATGCCAACAAAAGTGAAGAGACGTGTTTGCTTTTTTTTTTTTTGAACAATTTGAAGCAGCACGTTGTCAAACAATGGTTAGGTATTTGTCTAATATCCGATCGACATGGTACTATTTTAAGTTCTTTACGGCACTTGCGTGAATGACAGGAACCATATGCATACCACCGTTACTGTGTGAGGCACTTGAAAGCTAATTTCCAAAGAAATATCCTGATAAGGCCTTGCATGACTTAATGTAGATGACTGCAACTGAGCACTAGCAGTGCAAATTCATGAGATGCATGGAAGCGATCCGACAGATAGATCCACTAGCCTATACTTGGTTGATGGGACATGAGCTTCACATGTGGACATTGCATGCTGATGGCGGCAAACGATGAGGAGCCCTCACTACACACGTGTCGAAGTCATTCAACGGCTTGTTGAAGTTTGCCCGTGGACTGCTATCACTGATATGCTCAAATTACACTTTAATAAATAGTGTAAAGCGGCCGGTGTCAAATATAATAACCCATCAAGGTTGGGGTCGAATCCCACAGGGAATATGTGTGAAAAGGTTACTCTTATAGTGTGTTGCTCGACTAAAGTCGTATCTCTATTTGATTAACAATAACAAGAGAATGATTCTATAGTGACAAGAGTATGAATTGATCTCTTTTTGAAGTAACAACTAATTGGAATATTTATAGAGTAATTAATTGGATTAATGAAACCAATGTTGTGTCCCCTTTAATGAAGTGTAATTCTATCGGTGTTAATATGATATATTTCTAATGGAAGGTTCTTTAGATATGCAAATGAGGCCTAAGTGACTACCCAATATTTCCCAATAGTTGGGTAGTACTTCCTTGTTATGATTTTTCCAAATATAAAGAGTTGCAATTAATAGCCACCAATATATGCCAAATAAAACACACTTATTCCTAAGTGATTCTATTAAATAAGGTTTAAAGCCTCGAGTCTTTGTTATTTATTTCTACCAAATTCTAATCCACTTTTTCTAGCAAAGCAAGAATTTAATAGCACTTGTTAATGTTTGCAACCACCAACAATAAACGAATAATGAGAAGTAAATAAATATAGACCAATTTATATATATATATATATATATATATATATATATATATATATATATATATATATATATATATATATATATATATATATATATATATATATATATATATATATATATATATATATATATATATATATATATATATATATATATATATATGTTAAACACCCATTTAGGGTCCACGACCTTAGTATTTAAAGTTAGCTAGTCATACTACAATACAAAAACTAAAGAGTTATTTAATGTCATAAAAGCTTACAAAGTCGAGAATCTTCACCCAAAAGCTTCCAAAAGTGAAGAATATTAATGTATTGGAATGCAGTTCAAAGACTAGACAAGGTGAGTCCACAAAGACATCATAAAACGATTTATAGTGGACTCAAAATTGGGACAGAAAATGGACAAAAATGCCCTTTCAGGTCTGGTATGCGGCCGCATTCTTGTCGCAGAGCAAGTACGCGGTTCGCATCTTGATCAACCTTATCGCAGACTGGAACCCTAGCTTGTAGGTCTTCATCGCATTTAAATTATTCGGTCCACATTTGAGTTACATGATCGCATTTTGCATCGCATCTTCGACCTTCAGTGACCTTCATGGTTGAGTTGCAGTTCACTCTGCGGTTCGCATGTTAGTTCTGCGGTCGCATAATGAACCGCATTATTGACTTGGAATTTACCCCAGATCTCTACTCTAGTCTGCGATTTGTTGTGCATTCTGCAGCTCGCATGTCTGATCTGCGATCGCATAGTGAGTCGCAGACTAGTATTTGTGCAACATTTTGCTCTTTTCTTGTCTTTTCGCTTCCATTTCTATGTCTTGGATTCTCAATTCGTATGTACTGTAGAAATAACAAAACTACATAAGTAACAGAGATAATTGCACTAAAGCAAGCTAAAATCTAAGAAACTAGTATTGAAATGTGCCGAAATTCTCCGGCACATCAACACCCCCAACTTAAACTCTTGCTTGTCCTCAAGCAACTAAAACAAACTTAGCCTATTCTAGACTTTATTTACAAAACATGAAACGATAATGACTCCGGGTGGTGTTCATTGCTAGTACTTCAAGCATGCATCTACAATTGTTTTACCCTTCCTGAACTGATAGTATATACAAGGAAAACTAATCAACTTGTGAACCTTGAGCCTCTGACATTGCGATAAAATGTTACCCTCAGCTGAGTGCAATTGCATTTGACTCAAAAGCTCAACTTTTGTTTAACTCCACAGTTCATGTACCCTCACTAGAAAGAAAGTCCCAAAATCACAATATTTACAAGGACAAAAAAAATGGACAGTTTACAAATACACTCACTCTCAGAAAGAACTTCAAGTGTTACAACATTTCATACCATAAGCTTGCGTTTATTTTAAGCTTGTAATGTAGTTTTGGGGACGGGTTGGATAGACATTTGAGTACAAGTCACTTCACTTTCCTTGAGCACTACTCAAAATTTTCCATTTTCTTTCTTTTACTTTGCTTCTTTTCAAGCCCTTATAGCATCATTTGCATCTAGTTTCCAATATAGAACCACCTTACACACCTCTTCTAATTTTTATTTAAGGCTCTATACTTTATATACATATACATATTTTCTCTTTTTTTTTGTACACAAATATTTTTCTTTTTTTCTTTTCTTTTAGAGCTTGAATAATCTAACACAAACGCTTTTGAGGCATGTGGTCCTAACTCAACGTACAACCTTACCATCCTCCACTGCGACATCACCCACAACTTAGGCTTTTAGCCTCATTTTCAATGTTCAAGGAGGGACTTGTTCAAGAGAGGGGATTATATTACAAAGAAAGGGAGAGGTTTGTAATGAGTTGGCCAAAGAAAAGTCTAAAAGGCTCAAATTGGGTACTAGTGATATTATTTATGTACATGTCGGCTTGAAAGGCTACAGAGGTCTAGCTAATAAGACAAAGACTGCTTAAGATCATCCCTCCAACCAAACACACCATCATTAGCATTGAAAGACCAACCGAACAAGTTAGAGATGATAGAAGTAAACATGAGAGTTATATACACACAGAGAACTCACACACACATGGCACATGAACTGTTTCATTCACATAATTTGACACTTTCGAGTCAACACTTGGCAACTCAAGGCTTTCTTCATAGACACATGTATAACTCTAGGTCGCCATAGAGTCATAGAGTGAGCCTCAAGTTCACAAAGTTGATCACAAAGACTAATTTCCTTAAGAAAGTTGTCAATCTATCCATCATCAGAAAAATTCGACTAAAACAATGTAATTTTTTTATATATGTGGAAGGGTATATTCTATATACAGACACACTTGCTTGATACTAGGCAATTACACCACACCATGAAAAATGATTCATTCTACGATCCTGGTTCTACTATTACACCCTTGCAAAAGAACTGGGAGAATAAAAACCAAGGAGAATTAATTCTTAATCACTATCTACTTGTTTTTGTTGTTTTTCTTTTATATGGACTTCGGTATCATATATACACAATGATATTATGAACACAAAGTTATCCCGGGAGAGTCTCTTTCAACTCTTCATAGGCTCCTAGTGATGGATGTTGATCTCTGGGTGAAGAAGAAGAGGAGGGGCGCCCGGGGTCAACCGAGGATTAGATGGGGAGCTTTGTCCAAGGAGAAAGCTCAGGAGATGGAAAGGAGGTTAGAGGAGGGCGGAGCTTGGAGAAGTTATGGGGAAGCGGACGCTATGTGGTCAGCGACAGCTAACTTGGTTAGGGGGGTAGCACGGGACGTGCTCGGGGTTTCTAAGGGATATTCAGGTAGGAATCAGGGTGATTGGTGGTGGAACGATGTAGTCAAAGGAAAAGTGGAGGCGAAGAAGGCGGCGTTCGCAAGGTTGGCAGGGAGCACAAGCGAGGAGGAGCGGAGAGTGAACAGGTTGTCCTACAGGGAGGCGAGAAGAGAAGCTAAGATGGCAGTCACGGAAGCTAAAAACGCGGCGTTCGGTCGCATGTATGAGGAACTAGGGGAGAAAGGTGAGGAAAAGAAGCTATTTCGGCTGGCTAAAGCAAGGGAAAGGAAAGCCCGTGACCTAGACCAGGTCAGGTGTATCAAGGACGAGGATGGTAGAGTTCTGATGGGGGAATCGCAAGTCAAACAGAGGTGGCAGGCGTACTTTCGGGACCTTCTTAACGAGGAGGGGGATCGGAGCATAGAGCTAGGGGAGCTGGGGCATTCAGAGCGTCATAGAGACCTTGGGTACTGCAGGCGCATTAGGGTGGAGGAGGTCTTAGGGGCGTTGCGCAGGATGAGTAGGGGTCGAGCAACCGGGCCTGACGAGATCCCGGTGGAGTTTTGGAAGTGCATGGGTAAACCTGGAGGGGAGTGGCTCTCTAGGCTATTCAACGTGATATTCAAGACTAAGAGGATGCCGGATGAGTGGCGGTGGAGTACAGTGGTGCCCTTGTACAAGAACAAGGGGGACATCCAGTGCTGCAACAACTATAGGGGTATTAAACTAATGAGCCACACGATGAAGGTTTGGGAGAGGGTGATTGAGGCGCGAATGAGGGGGGCGACGAATATATCGGGGAACCAGTTCGGTTTCATGCCGCGCCGCTCCACCACTGAGGCTATTCACCTAGTCAGGCGGCTGGCGGAACAATTCAGGGATAAGAAGAAGGACCTGCATATGGTGCTTATCGACTTGGAGAAGGCGTATGACAAGGTTCCGAGGGAGGTGCTATGGAGGTGCTTGGAGGCGAAGAGTGTGCCAGAAGCCTATATCAGAGTTATCAAGGACATGTACGATGGGGCTAAGACTAGGGTGAGGACGGTGGGTGGCGATTCAGACCATTTTCCTGTGGTAATGGGGCTCCATCAAGGATCGGCGCTGAGTCCCATGTTGTTCGCCTTAGTGATAGATGCTCTAACCCGTCATATCCAGGGGGATGTGCCCTGGTGTATGCTCTTTGCTGATGATATAATATTGATAGACGAGACGAGGGCCGGTGTTAGTGAGAAGTTAGAGGTATGGAGACAGACCCTCGAGTCTAAAGGTTTCAAGATAAGCAGATCTAAGACAGAATATCTGGAGTGCAAGTTCAGTGACGAGCCGAGTGGGGTGGGCAGGGATGTGATGCTTGGTTCTCAGGCCATCGCCAAGAGGGACAGTGTCCGATATCTTGGGTCTGTGATTCAGGGGGACGGAGAGATTGACGGGGACGTCACCCATCGGATAGGAGCAGGGTGGTCGAAGTGGAGGCTTGCTTCTAGGGTCCTGTGTGACAAGAAAATCCCACACAAACTCAAAGGGAAATTCTACAGAGCCGTGGTTAGACCTGCGATGTTGTACGGGGCAGAGTGCTGGCCCGTGAAGAACTCCCATGTCCAGAGAATGAAGGTTGCTGAGATGAGGATGCTTAGGTGGATGTGTGGGCACACCAGGCTGGATAAGATTAGGAATGAAGTTATTCGACAGAAGGTAGAGGTGGCCCCAGTGGACGAGAAGATGCGGGAAGCGAGGCTGAGGTGGTTCGGGTATGTACAGAGGAGGGGTCCCGATGCCCCGGTGAGGAGCTGCGAGCGGCTGGAGATTGCTGGTGGTCGGCGGGGTAGAGGGAGGCCTAAGAAGCATTGGGGAGAGGTGATTAGGCAGGACATGACTAAAATGCAGGTTTCCGAGGACATGACCCTCGATAGGGGAGTCTGGAGGTCTAGAATCAGGGTTGCAGGATAGGGGCTCTTAGAGTCCTTCGTTCGCCTCACCCGGGGTTGGGTGTGGGATAGTAGGGTTACCCATCGATGTCTAGTGTTTTAGCCTAGGTCCCCTCTTGGTTGCGACGGTATTTATGTTCCTTATGTTTACATAACCATTTACGTTATTTCTGCAGGATTACTTATGCTTTGTTTTGTTATTTTGTTTTGTCTTGCCTTGGTTACTAATTTTGTCTTTGTTTTCCAATGCAGCTTTTCATTCTGTCCTATGCGCCGAGGGTCGCATGGAAGCAGCCTCTCTACCCTTTTGGGTAGGGGTAAGACTGCCTACATATTACCCTCCCCAGACCCCACCTGGTGGGAGTATACTGGGTAGTTGTTGTTGTTGTTGTTGATATTATGAACACAAAACAAACACTAATATTAACATCATCACGAATTTCATAACACAACTCATGTACCGAAGTCATACTAATATATACAGAACACAAAATATATATAAGTACAAGATTTGATATGCATATGTACAAGTGTTTCCAATATCACAAAAATATGTACAATGCTATCCTCCACCCCCAACTAAAAGCATGCATGGTCCTCAATGCATAAAAACAGAGACATGATTTGAGGGGGGCTCCCTGAGGCACACTAAGTGCTATGGGAGTCGATAGCTGGCTGAGTGTTGGAGGGGTCACCCTCGGATGTGGAATCTGGAACCGATGAGAGCTCGGTCTGAGGAGTTACCTCTCATGATGGAGTAATGCTCTCAGGCTGGTCCAGAGCAGGAGTCGGAGCTGGAGCTGGAGCTGGAGCTGGTGCTGGAGCTAGTGCTGGAGCTGGTGATGGAGCTTGTGAGCTGCTACCCCCGCTTACTGATGGCGGGGTGGCTGATGGAGCTGTAGGGCTAGCCATGTCTACTAGAGACCACTTGATCGCTATCTGCATATCAACTTGTTCCACTTCTTCAATGGCAGCCTCCTCAATAGTAGTATCCTCGACAAAGGCATCCAGAATCTGCTTTCCTTTATCCTAAGGGCCATCATCGCTGAAATATCCAAAACTTTCCTCATCCTCGATCCCATATTCCTCCTCATATTCTGATTTACCGGAACCTCCAGACTCCTCTCCAGAATGGATCTCAATATGGGCTGGAAGAAATTTAGGCTGGGAAGCTCCAGAAGCAGGAGGGGCAGTATCAGTCATCAATGCAGTGAAGTCAAGACCTAAGTCCGGAGGTGCTGTGCCTGTCATCTGATCACCATCTGTGGGAAGGAGGAATGTTAGATTGAAATCCAAGTTCTGCATCTTTTGGAGTTCGGTACTCATAGAAGCAACCTCCTTCTTGAGTCCAGGCAAACACAAACCTCACTCCCCACTATCTTCTCTACCCTCAACTCAAGTTGTTGCAACCGATCCTCATACGCTGACTGTTGCTGTTGAAGGGCTGTCACTGAGGCTTGCATGGGAGTCAAGGCTTGCTTTATCGGATTTGGCAATGTCTTTAAAAGTTGGTCTACCTTGGAATTGGCATATTTGCCAATAGATCAATCTTTGAGACAGCAGGAATGGCCGTAGCAGGCTGGACAAAGGTTGATTTAGAAGTAGGCTTGAGAGTGGAAGATTCTGGTATAGTATATGGAGGGATCATAGTGGGCTGGGAGTCTGAAGGCTCTTCAGTGGTTTGTTCCTGAACTTGGACCACTGGTTGGATAACAACATCACCAAGTCGGGTGATATCAATGACCCCTAGCTCCTTTCCGGTCTTGTCTTTGCGTTCATCCACAGGAACTTCCGCGGCTTTGCAAAGGGTTATGATAAAAAAATGGCATGGAAGTGAGGTAGCAGTCTGTGTTCCCTAGATCCCGATCTCTTGGAATATTGTAGCTTCGACATCTATCTTGATGTCACTCATGATGCAGGCAATGAGAAGGGCCTTCTTAATAGCTATTTCGATCTCGTTTCGGGTCGGTATCAATCTAGAGGTCAGAAAGCCGAGCCAGAAGTGACCCTCTCGTGTAAAGCTCTCTTTGTAGATATTTTGCCCAGGGTTGACCCAAGAAAGATTCCCCTTCACTATCGCCGAAGAAATCCACCCTCGCTCACTTTCCTTGTTCACAAATTTTTCATCATACTCCATTGTGCCTTTACTGCAATCTGGAATGTATAATTTGCTAATGGCCTTGATGGTGCAGAAGACATCTTTCCCCCGAACTAGCACTTGATCAGTTAAAATTCTGTTGCATTTATGGTGCTTGGTCCTGGAGGCCGCATGTGATGCATAAAATTCACGCACAAGGACTCATTAAACTCAACATGTGGCTCAGTGAAGGATTCCCATCCTTCTTCCTTATGTTCTCCAGGATGTGGGGATACGTCTCTTTCAACCCATTCAGGCTCAAGTGTTTCTCGGGCAGGATTTTTCGTTTGAGGAGCCTTTCTTTGTACTTATCCCTGGACCCTTCTACCCCTCAAGAGAGGTGGAAGTAATCTCCGTGTTTCCTCTTTGCTGCCAACAGCTCAACCTCGGTTAAGATCACCTCCTCATCAGACTGGGAGGGGCGTGGTTCCACAGACTCCGTCCTTGGTCGCTTAGATTTTGGCTTGGGACGGCTGGAGGATGGCCTTGTGAGGGCATGCTTTTGTTTGGGAGCCATATCTGCACAAGGGTAGAATGTGAGTGACAAGTGAACCACAATGGAAGAAAACATAGAAGAATTAAAAGAAAAATCTCAAAATACGGTGAGCTCTGCGGTCGCAAAACCACAATGCGAATCGCAGAGTCATCGCAAAACTGATGGCCACAAAGTGGGTTCAATCTGCGGAGGATTATGTGGTCGCATAACCACTATATAAACCGCATCACCATCACAGACTAGACTTGCCATAAAACATGTATCACCAAATGCGATCGCATATTTCATCATAAAGTGGAGAATGCGATCGCAGAATGGCCGCAAAATGCAAGGTTCAACAACAGAAATCTCTATTTCAGTCTGCAGTAGGTTTGCGAATCGCAAAGCCACCTAATTTCACCATCTCAACAGCAAGGCTGGGGTTCAATTGTTCGGTCAAAATGCGGACCACATTTCAATTATGGGACCGCATAATGATCGCATTTTACCATCGTCCTCTGAGAACCTAGGACTTATTCTGACCAAAATACGGACCACAGATTCCGTCTTCTACATAAGTTTCCCTAGCTTAGAACAATGGTGATCCTATTTTGTTCTATCCCTTACCCCCAAATCATGCTCAACCTAGAGTTAACTACGTTATAGGGAAGCAACTATACAAACATCTACACATTTTTGCACAAGATTAAGCCGAAGAAAAACTCAGAAACTACAATGCAAAATAAAAATAAAAAAATAAAATGAGGGAAAAACGGGTGCATACCAGTCAAGTTTGATGGTTGGGACACTGAGTGTGACGATTTGGAGTCCTTTGATAGCAAACAAGCTGAGGTTGAGTCTTAATGACTGTTCGTGTTCTTCCCTTTTTTTCGTTTTGTATTTTTGATTCTCATTTACTCCCCCTTTTTTTGTTTTGTTTTAAGTTAGTAAGATACAAGAGGTATATGCGACGTACCTCGTCAATTCTGCAAAGGGAGGGACACCGCGTAGCACACAATGCGACATTATATGTGTTATGTGGTGAAGTTAAAGACCAAGCTGAGAGGAGGCAAATGCGGTGCAAAAAACGCTCGCATAAGTGAAAGCGAACCGCATAATGCACCCCCTCACCGCATCTCTGAACACCATTTTAACCAAATTATCTGTTTAGGTTTGCGGTCAGAATGCAGTTCGCATTGTGATAATGCAACCGCATCTGTGCAGCAGACTTCACCTGGTGGTTTTCCTTCCCTTTTTATGAATCTTTACCAAGTGTTGAGATCTTTTTAACCGCCTGCACTCTAACACACATTTTAAAATTGTTCAACTAGATCTATCTAAAAAGAAAATGGAAAAAAATTCAAAGAACAAAAGCGTGTTAACACACATGGGTTGCCTCCCATATAGCGCTTATTTAACGTCGTGTCACGACGAAGTTGATGTTCCTTTGAGTTCACTTCATGGTAGGGCATGGAATATTTTTGAGATACAGCTGATCCACCAAATGTTTTTCTCCATCAGTTCCCAAGTAATGCTTGATACGTTGGCCATTTACCTTGAATGTTCGGGATCCATCTATTGATTCTAATTCCACCGCTCCATAAGGAGAGACATTTACCACCTTGAATGGACCAGACCATTTTGATTTAAGCTTACCCGAAAATAATTTGAGCCTCGAATTAAAGAGCAATACCAAATCACCCACCTTGAACTCTCTTTTCAAGATCTTCTTGTCATGGACAAACTTCATCCGTTCTTTGTAAACAGCTGCACTTTCATAAGCATGGAACCGGAATTCCTCCATTTCATTGAGTTGAGTTAACCTCAAATTCGCAGCCTCAGCCCAACCTAAGTTCAACCTTTTCAACTCCCACATAGCTTTGTGTTCCAATTCCACGGGTAGATGACATGCTTTACCAAAGACTAGTCGATAAGGAGAAGTACCAATAGGAGTTTTGTAGGTTGTGCGATATGCCCACAATGCATCATCTAGCTTCTTTGACCAGTCATTCCTATTTGTGTTCACAATTTTTGCTAGAATGCTCTTGATCTCCCAGTTGGAAACCTCAACTTGACCAATTGACCGTGGATGATAAGGTGTGGCCACCTTGTGCTTGACGCCGTACTTCTCAAGTAGCCCAAAAAAGCCTTGTTAGAGAAATAAGATCCACCGTCACTAAGAATTGCTCTAGGAGTGCCAAACCGAGTGAATATGTTTTTCTTCAAAAAGGCGGTTACACTCCTTGCCTCATTGTTTGGCAAAGCAGCTGCTTCAACCCATTTTTACACGTAGTCCACAGCTACCAAGATGTATTTCATCCCACAAGAACATACAAAAGGACCCATGAAGTCGATTCCCCACACGTCAAAAATATCTATCTCCATCACAAAGTGCATTGGCATTTCATGCCTCTTGGAGATTGAACCTTGTCATTGACATTGGTCGTAAGCCTTGACCATTTGATTGGCATCATGGTAGATGGAAGGACAATAGTATCCACATTCAAGAACTTTAGCCGCCGTTCAATTTCCTCCATGATGACCCCCAACCAGTGAGTCATGGCATGCCTTGAGAATTGGCATAACCTCTTCTTCGGGAACACATCTTCTGATAATATTGTCAGGACAAACACAGAACAAGTATGGTTCCTCCCAATAGTATTGCCGGATGTCTCTCAAAAACTTCTTTCTTTGATAAGATTCCAATCCGTCCAGGATAAGGTCACCAACCAAGTAGTTAGCAATATTGGCATACCAAGGAGCAAAAGTGCTAGATAATGCCAATATGTGCTCATCCGGGAATGTATCATTGATTTTAAGATCCCTCTTTGGCCACTGCCTCTTGAAGCCTTGACAAATGATCCGCCACTTGATTTTGCATTCCTTTGCGATGCTTGACCTTAAAGTAAAATTCTTGCAACAACAAGACCCATCGAATCAATCGAGGATTTGCATCCTTCTTTGCCATAAGATAGCGAAGTGCCGCATAATTAGTGTATACCACCACCTTTAACCCTAACAAATAGGCCTGGATTTTATCAAAAGCATACACAATAGCAAAAAGCTCTTGCTCAGTTATCGTGTAGTTCATTTGTGCCCCATTGAAAGTTTTACTTGCATAGTACACCGGGTGGAGAACTTTGTTGTGACTTTGGACAAGCATTTCTCCAATGGCTACACTACTGGCGTCACACATGAGCTCGAAAGGAAGTGACTAATCGGGCGTGACAATAATAGGTGCCGTAGTGAGCCTTTTGCTTTAACTCCTCAAAAGCTTTAAGACATTTCTCATCAAACACAAACTTGGTATCCTTTTCAAGGACTTTGCACATGGGGTTAGCAATCTTGGAGAAGTCTTTGATGAAGCGCCTGTAAAACCCGGCATGCCCTAGAAAACTTCTAACACCTTTCATAGAAGTCGGTGGAGGAAGCTTAGAAATAACCTCAATCTTTGACTGGTCGACTACAATACCATGCTTTGAAATTTTATGCCCAAGAACAATGTCTTCGTCAACCATGAAGTGACACTTCTCCCAATTTAGCACAAGGTTGGTCTCTTCGCATCGCTTAAGCATTTGTCTAAGATTTTTAAGACATTGCTCAAATGAATCATCAACCACCGAGAAATCATCCATGAAGACTTCAAGAAAGTCCTCAACCATGTCGGAGAAGATGGACACCATACACCTTTGGAAAGTGGCCGGAGCATTGCACAAGCAAAATGGCATCCGGCTATAAGCGAAAGTGCCATACGGGAAAGTGAAAGTAGATTTCTCTTGATCTTCCAAAGCGATGTTGATTTGATTGTAGCCAGAGTAACCATTAAGGAAACAATAAAATGACCTCCCCGCTAGCCGATCAAGCATTTGATCAATGAAAGGCATAGAGAAGTGGTCCTTGAAAGTAGCACTGTTACGTTTCTGATAGTCCATACAAACTCGCCATCCGCTCACAGTTCTCGTTGGAATGAGCTCATTTTTCTCATTTTCGATCACGGTCATGCCACCCTTTTTGGCACACATTGCAGTGGGCTCACCCACGAACTGTCGGCGATGGGGTAAAATACCCCGGCATCCAACCATTTTATAATCTCCTTCTTTACTACCTCTTGCATTGACGAGTTCAACCGCCTTTGATGTTCCATACTTGGCTTTGTTTCGCTCTCCAATTGGAATTTATGCTCACAAATTCCTGTGGGGATTCCACTAATGTCCGCTATGGTCCATCCAATGGTTTGCCTATATTCTTTCTAGACTTCCAACAATTGGTTTACATGCACATCATTTAGCAAAGACGAAATGATTGTCGGTAAAGTATCATTAGAGCCAAGAAATTTATACCTTAAATGCGGCGGGAGTGGCTTGAGAGCAAGTTGTGGTGGCTTAATGATTGATGGCTTTGCGGGGGGTGTGGACAGATTCGCTAAATCAAGAGAAATATTTGCCGAAGTATAAGTATAGGATCCAAGACCCTCAAATGCATTTACCGACTCCATACACCCGTTCATGTCTTCACCATCAAAATTACCAGGATAGTCGCTAATGCCTCACCAAGGCATTGTTCTTCCATATTTAATTCGACGACATCTTCCACCTCATCGACCACCTCTATCACTAAAATGCTCTCATAGTCATGGGGTAAATTCATACCCTTGCTCGCTTGAAATATGACTTCTTCATCATTCATCCGGAACTTAACTTCATTTCGCTCCGAATCCATGAGTGCTCTTCAGGTGGCTAGAAATGGTCTCCCCAAGATGATAGGAATCTCTTTATCAACAACACAGTCAAGAATTACAAAGTCGGCGGTCAAATAGAATTTTCCAAATTTCACAATCACACCATCAACAATTCCTACCGGTTTCTTAATAGATCGATTGGCCATTTGTAACCTCTTGCTTGTAGGCCTTGGCATCTCTAATACCGCTTTCTTGTATATGGCAAATGGCATCAAGTTGATGCTAGCCCCATTGTCACAAAGGGCCCTTGCAAAGTTATGCTCCCCGATAGTGCATGGAACAGTAAAGGCTCCCGGGTCCTCTTTCTTTTGGATAGGGCTTGTGGAAATAATAGAGCTAACCCGGTGAGTCATATTTACCACCTAATTCTTTGTGGTCCTCTTTTTGGTGATCAAATCCTTAAAATATTTGGCAAACCCCGGCATTTCTTGAAAAGCCTCCAAGAATAGACTGTTCACTGACAATTGCTTCAGAATATCATAGAATTTCTCAAGCTTGCTATCATCAACCCATCTAATAAGTCTTTGAGGAAAAGGCAGAGGATTTCTAGGAATAGGAGGTGGAGCCGTTTTTCTCCTTCTCCTTTTCCTTCACCCCTTCTTGGATCACTTCTTGCACCTTCTCTTTTACCGGCACCCTTTCAACTTCAACAACCCCTTGCTCTTCTGCTTCAACTTCTTGTTCGGCTTCATCCCAACAACCTCTTGCTCAATGTCACCTTGTAAAACCTTCCCACTTCTAGTAGTTATTGCCATGACATGAGAAGTAGAGCCACCTCCACCACTCTCCCTGTTCGCAATGGTATCACTAGGAAGTTGCCCTTTTTTCTTTGGGTTTTGCTCTCTTGAAAGGTCTCTCATTTGCATCTCTAACTTTTGGATAGATGCGGTGTGAGAATCAACAACTTCGGTCATGTTTCTCATGGATGCGTCAGACTTTTCTTGGTTTTGCAATACTCTTTCAAGCATGCTTTCTAACTATGACTCACTTGACGACCCTTGATTTGCATAATAACCTTTTGGGGGAACATACAGGTTGGAGCTCCGGTTTGCAAAGTTGTTGTTGTTGTTGTTCCAATTTCCTTGATGCGAGTTACCTTGATCATTTCTCCATTGTTAGTTGCTTTGGCCTTGCAGGTTTGGCCTCCATTGGCTTTGTTTCCCTTGACCATGGTAGGGTTTCCTTTGATACCCTCCTTGAGGGTTCCTGATATAATTTTCTTCCTCAAAATTTTGATCTAAGATGGGTTGGACATCTTCCATTGCATTCACTTTCTTTGTCTGATTCTCGGTAAACATCTTTGTCAGCACATTTACATTTGTTGCCCGAGAATCACTTGATCCCTCTCTTGATTTTCCTTGATCAAATTGCTCAAGGAAGGAGAGCCATATGAGATTCCTCAGGTAGTATCATCTGAATGCCATGCTTGGTTGTGCTTTGCCATTTTGTCAAGGATTTGAGTCACTCTTGCAAATGATTTGTCCATGAAATATCCGTCAGTTGCATTGTTGGCGATGGCTTGGTTCATAGGATCCAAACCCATATAGAATTTTTCCGACAACATGGAATCCGGAAAACAATGGTTTGGAGACCTCACCAAGTATAATATGAAGTGATCCCATGCCTCATGCAACTACTCCCCTTGTATTTTTTTGAAGAAGAAACGCTTATCCCGCAACTCAGACTTTTTGCTTTGCGAGAACAATTTGGACTAAGACGCCCGAACAAGCTCGGGCCAAGAATGGATTGAGTTGGGAGGCAGATTCTGGAGCCATTTCCTTGCATCCCCAACTAGAGAATACATTAAGCATCTCAACCTCAGGGCATCATTGGATACATTATTTTGCTTGTGCTTTGAACACACACCGAAGAAATTCCTAAGGTTTTGCATTGGATCATCGCCGGTGGAATTTATGAAGAACCCTTCTGCCTTAAGCATCAAAATTAAACCATGTTGCACTTTAAATGTTTCCGCTCCAAACGGTCAGAGGCAAAATGGTGTTGGTATCTTCAGTGTATTCTTCGATGTTAGCAAAAGGATTTTATCTCATTTCTCCCTCCACAGCATCACCATAATCTGATATGTTTTGTTATTAACACCAAGAAAAGAAAGCAAAGTGTGATGGAATAGAAATATACTTTAAGTAAAGTACACACTAAATAGTAATTTCAAAACCGTATTCCCTGGAAACGACGCCAAAATTTAATACGGTCAAATTACACTTTAATAAATAGTGTAAGGTAGTCGGTGTCAAATATAATAACCCAACAAGGTTAGGGTCGAATCCCACAGGGAATAAGTGTGAAAAGATTACTCTTATAGTGTGTTGCTCGACTAAAGTCGTAGCTCTATTCGGTTAACAGTAACAAGAGAATGGTTCTATAGTGACAACAGCATGAATGGATTTTGTTTTGAAGTAACAACTAATTAGAATATTTATGGAGTAATTAATTGGATTAAAGAAACCAAGGTTGTGTCCCCTTTAATGAAGTATAATGCTATCGGTTTTAATATGATATATTTCTAATGGAAGGTTCCTTAGATATGCAAATGAGGCCTAAGTGACTACCCAATATTTCCCATTAGTTGGATAGTATTTCCTCTTTATAATTTTTCCAAATATAAAAGAGTTGCAATTAAGAGCACCAATATATGCCAAATAAAATCCACTTATTCCTAGAGATTCTATTAAACAAGGTTTAAAGCCTGGAGTCTTTGTTATTTACTTCTACCAAATTCTAACCCACTTTTCCAAGCAAAGTAAGAATTTACCAGCACTTGTTAACATTTGCAACCACTAACAATAAATAAAGAATGTGAAGTAAATAAATATCAACCAATCATTATATATATATATATATTCAACATTAAACACCCATTAACATACCACCCATTTAGGATCCACAACCTTAGCATTTAAAGTTAGCTACTCATACTACAATACAAAAACCAAAGCATTATTTAATTTCATAAAAGCTTACAAAGTAGAGAATCTTCACCCAAAATCTTCCAAAAGTGAAGAATATTAATGTCTTGAAATGTTTTTCAAAGACTAGACAAGGTGATCCCACAAAGACATCATAAAACTATTTATAGTGGATTAAAAATCGGGACAACAAATGGACAAAAATGCTCTTTCAGGTCTAGAATGCGGCCGCATTCTTGTTGGAGAGAAAGTATGCGGTCCGCATCTTAAGAAACCTCATCACAGACTGGAACCCTAGTTTGCAAGTCTTAATCGCATTCAAATTATGCGATCCGTATTTGAGTTATGCGATCGCATTTTGCATCGCATCTTCGACCTTTAGTGACCTTCATGGTTGAGTTACAGTTTACTCTGCGGTTCGCATGGTTGTTCTGCGATCTCATAATGAACCGCATTCTTGACTTCGAATTTACCCAGCTCTCTGATTTTGTCTGCAATTTTTTGTGCATTCTGCGGCTCGCATGTCTGAGCTACTATCGCATAGTGAGTTGCAGACTAGCTTTTGTGTAACATTTTGCTCTTTTCTTGTCTTTTTGCTTCCATTTCTATGTTCATGGGTTCCCAATCCTTATGTATAGTATAAATAATAAAACTACATAAGTAACGGAGATAATTGCATTAAAATAAATTAAAATCTAAGAAATTAGTATTGATATGTGCCGAAATTCTCTGGCACATCAGTCACTGCCATGGTCCGCATGACATTCAAACAAAGTGCGGAGAGGTTAGTATAAAGGAATGGAGCTGCATCGGCATTGATGGACAGGGGTGTTCAATTTATGCCAAAGACGCATGAGAAGATTTGAAAGGTACAGGAGGCGAGCACAATGACGTTCATTTCTACAGTACGATCATGATCGGGGTGTTTTTGAAGATAAGAACCATATCCGCAGACACCGTGGGAATAATTTACAGACGGTGAATGAAGCCAGAAGTTTTTGTTCATGTGGGAAATGGACCATCTACCATATGCCGTGCGCACACGCGTTGAAGTGCTTTCAACAAGTTGGATATGGGGCAACTAACTATATTGATAGGCAATACAGTGTTGCTGCATAAGTAGACACGTATAGTGGGTAGTTGCGGCCATTAGGTGCTGAGCATTATTAGCTGCCGGAACCTTTTTAAGATGGTATCTAACAAGTATTATTTGCACATGCCACAAGTGAAAAAGAGAAGGTGTATACAGAACCAAATGGATGTTGGTGACACGGTTTATGCGCATAAATGTGGCATATTCTCGAAACAGGACACGACCGTCATAAATATCCTTCAGGTGGTGTGCGTGGCGGTTGTAATCTAGCTCCTGGTGCCAGGTCATTGAATGTACCCAACTATCAAGGATACCCCTAGTCTTTTATTTTGGTATTATTTTTTTTAATATGTGTCTGTACTTGTGTATGTTGTAATATATATCAAATAAAATTATGTGCCACAATCTTGTTACATCTTATTTTTTAACGTGACCTTTTGATATGGTTGTTCAAATATTAAACTTGTTTGTGTTAGTAAAGAAGACCAAGAATGTGAAATAAAAAAAAATTAGGCATTAAAAATAAATCTACTATGTAAAGCGTGGTACAATAACATGTTTTATATATTGTTTTGTCGTTCTCAAAAAGCTGGAATGAGCAAAGAAAAAGCTGTTTAATTGCAGAAAAATGTAATAGGTAAAGCGTGGTAAAATACTACATTTTGTTGAGTTGTCATGTCGTTATGAAAAAGCTAAAAACTATGTGAAAACCTATTTTCTTGCAGAAAAATATAATATTTAAAACGTGGTATAATACTAAGTTTTGTTAAGTTGTCATGTCATTCTGAAAAAGCTGAAAACCATGTGAAAACCTATTTTGTTACAGAATAACTTTAATATGTAAAGCGTGGTACAGTACTACGTTTTGTTAAGTTGTCATGTCGTTTAACTTCAATATGTAAAACGTGGTATAATACTACGTTTTATCAGTGAAATCTTGACTATAAATAACGGGCGCATGCACTTCTTTTCTGCGCTTAACAATAACCAAAGTTTCTCTTTAAGAAATGTCTGAACAACCTGTTTATGTCCCAAGGTACTCTTGCAGAGAAAAATACAGTTTGTACAAATGGTGGCCAGATGGTGGACGCCGCTACTCGGCATGTATGACCAAGTTAGACGAGCAACCCGACAAGCCTACATGTGAATTTGAGGTATGGATGGATGAACCATGTAACCAGGAGTACTACAAAGAAAGAATTTATGATTTTCATATTACATGTACGAGGAAAGCGATACACGAGCGCCGAACCAACCAAGAAATTGAGGAGTTGAAGGCGAAACTCAATGATGTAGAAGAAGAGAAAAAAAGCTGGAAGAGCAACTCCAGTGGTTGGAGCAAAGAGTAGTACGTGGTCGTGACTAAACAGTGGCTTGTACGGTTGAACGTAGTAGTGTGTCTTTATGTTTCCCTCGTCAAATGTTTTCATTAGTTCTACTGTTTGTTTTTGTGATGTGTATCATTAGATATGCCGTATTTATGTTTGTGTTGTCATGTTTAAATAATTTGCTGTTCAAATTCTGTCACAATAAAAATGTTGTTAAACTATAATTGTTGCCATTATCTACATAATATATTGTTTTCTTTGTAGAATTATTCAAATATTCAATGTATTAGAACAATGTGAAAAGGTGTGGTATATTACTACGTTTTGAGTTGTCTTGTCGTTTTGAAAAAGCTGAAAACCATGTGAAAACGCTGTTTTCATAAAGAAAAATTTAATATTTAAAATGTGGTATAGTACTAGGTTTTATGGAGTTGTTTTGTCATTATGAATAAGCTGTAAATGCACGTGAAAAAGTTATTTTCTTGCAGAAAAATGTAATATGTAAAGCGCAATATAATACTATGCTTTTTTAAGTTGTCTTGTCGTTCTGAAAAAGCTGAAAACCATGTGAAAAACCTGTGTCGTTTCAGAGAAATTTAATATGCAAAGCGTGGTATAATACTACGTTTTACGTATTTGTAAAGCGTGGTATAATACTGCGTTATACGTCAAATTTTGCCTATAAATAACAAGCGGATTCTAGTCATTTTATGCGCTTAAAAACAACCTATTGAAATATTTTCATAAAACCAAAGTTTCTCTGTAAGAAATGTCTCGACAACCCCTTTATTGCCTAAAGTGCGACTGCGAAATCAAAAGCATGATGTAAGATTGTTGGGAAGAAGCTGGACGTCGCTACTGGGCGTGTATGAACATGTTTTATCGGAAACCCGATGTACCTTCATGCAATTTTAATGTATGGATTGATGAACCATATGAGAAGGAATACTACAAAGACAAGTTGTATCATCTTCATGATATGTGTACGGGGCAGTGGGATAGAGAGTGCCAATCCAAGCAAGAAATTGCGGAGGTGAAGGCGAAACTCAAGGAGGTAGAAAAAGAGAAAAAAAAGTTGGAAAACCAGCTCGAGTGGTTGAAACAGAAAATACTAGGCGGTGGTGACTAAACAATGGCATGTACGTGTTGAGCGTTGTAGTGTATCTTTATGTTTTCTTTGTCAAGTATTTTCATTAGTTCTACTGTTTGTTTTTGTGTTAGGTTTGCAAGGTTTGTGTTTGTGTTGTACTGTTAAAGTTAAATTGTTGTTCAAGCACAGTTAAAATAAAATTGTTACCATTATTTACATAATGTACTATATTACTATTTACACAAAGTAAAAATATAAATAAATCAATGAGTCCCGCAGCCTGTGTGCTTCAGTGCTTCAGTGCTTCTGTTGTCCTGAGTCACATCCCATGTCGTTCGGGCACACTATTTCGATCATCATCATCAAGATTCCTCTTTCTGTTAGGATGTGTAACAACATCGACACCACAACTGGCAGGATCGGTGGAATAGGCTGTCGGGCCGTCAGCAACCTACAAAACAAGTACTATGCTTAGCATGTGAAAAGTATATTAGTATTGTACGTGTTAAGTCAAAAATATTTTCTCACCGTGGTCTCGTTGGCCTCCTGAGTGTATGCATTCGTGGTATCTTCATCAAAGTATGTAGTGGCCTCAAAGAGGAGCTGGGACGAAGTCTTCATAAGAAAGTTAAAAATTAATTAATGACATCTCATTAAGGAAAAGAAAACAAATTGAAATTTTACGGTAATACAAACATACCTGCACCTGTGGTAGATCCGCATCAACTGCCAGGAATGAGGCATAACTCAACCTGCACCCGTCATCCACGTCTCGGGTTGGCCGATCCTCAGTTGCAGTAGATGAGATTGCAAAGTACTGGTCTACATCCCTATTGAATGTACCCGTGATCAACAATGCACCTGACGGGGTGACCTGCGAAGGCTGTACGACGGCATGCTGCTGGAAGGCTCATCTACCTGAGGTATATAACCCGGCTGATCATCTCAAAGATCCTCATCTCCATATGCCTCATCATGTCCCTCAACAGGTGGGTTGATAGGTGCCTCAACGCCCCTTGCTGGGGACCACCTCCTCATCGTCCCTCGCGACCCCGTGGGGCACCCCTACCTCATGGGGCACCCCTCCCTCGTGCTCTACCCCTGCCTCGTAGGACATCCCTACCTCGATGGTAGCCCTCTGTCACCGCATACTGAGCCTCGTGATCAAACCTCGCACCATCTCTCGCTTGAAATAGGGTCCGACAAGCCAGATCTGCCACCCCCCGACCATACTCAATGAGTCCAGCTCTATCGGCATGTTGCTGCTTCTCCTGTCCCATCTGGTAGACTAGGTGATACCCAATTGCATGTGAAACACTTAAGATATTAATTAAATAACACTATATCACAAATATAAGATATTAATATGCCATAAAAATATACCAGTGCCTCGTGCCTCCCGGCATATGGTCTGTAGTGCCCGCTAAGTACATGAATGGGGTTCTCGATCATCAGTCGGGTATGACGATGGTACCATGACGTATACAGCTGAATGGTGGCCTCCTGGGTAAATGAAGGTGGTGGAGGATGCGGTCACCTCGCTGCTCCCAAATATGGACCTGCTTCTCTAGCCATCTCATAAATCTATCGTCCACCCTGGCACAGTCATCCCGCTGATAGTATGTAGGGACCCATGCAGGCTCCGGTATAGGCTGGGGATAGTGAAACTGGCGAAGCACATGCTCTGTGGCATGATACTCAACCATATCGAAGAAGATCATCAGTGCGGAGGTGCTCCAAAGTAGTCGGTCGACTGAGCAATAATCGGGCAGCTGAGCTAGCAACTCATCGCTGTATGACGTCCAGATGAACTACCAAATAATAATATAAAAGTGAGTATGCGTAACACAACTCAATTTATAACAAGTAAGTGTAGGTACATATTACCTCTCCGGCCACCATCATATCTAACACATTCCTAATAAGGGGGAGACTATGATGAGCATCGATCCCTCGCTAGTTCCCATGCCGGAGAACCCACCTAGAAGATAGAGGGAGAAACGGATAAGCCTCACCGGGCTCTAGTGGTGGTAGAGGTGGCTGAAATGGCATGATCCTCTACCAGGCCCAAACCTAAGATAAAAGGTTGATGTAAAATTTATGAGTCATTTCGACCATATAGAATTCAGAGTAATGACCAGAGTATTCGAAAATGTTGTGATCTGTAGGAGGGGCAGAAAACCACATATGTCCACCGCGCAAAGCATGCTCGCCCGGCACATGCTCCGGTACAGGTATGCTAGAACAACAACACCCCAGTTGTACATGGGTAACTCATCTAGCTGTTGTCGATGATGGAGAAAGCGCGTACTCACTAGACTTCCCGAAGTGTTCGGGAGCAAGACACCCTCGAAAAGAAGTAGCAACGCCAACCTCGTGCATCTCTCAATAAGGAGATCCTCCATCTCGCCGGTAATGTCTGGATGCAAAAACGTCATATGATCTTTGATGGCTGACAAAGCAACGCGACTGCCCCCTCTGTGTTCATCGTCACCTTTAGGTCTGTAACCAGTATACTCCCCCATCATATCCAAATACTATCCACGCATCATGGAGCTAATGTACTGGGGCAGTGAAACGGCCCGGCCTTTTACACGCAGCCCGTAGAAAACCTGAACATCTTCCAGCGTGATGGTGGCCTTTCTAGTGGGCAGGTGAAAAGTGTACGTCTGCGGTCGCCACCACTCTATTAAGGACATGATGAGACACAAGTCGAGTTGCATCCATCCAATCTCAAAAATCGCATAGAAGCCCGTAGCCTGTAGTCGCGCGACTACGCGGGTATAGAAATGATGGTGACCCATGAAGTCCCACAAATCGTCGGGTCTCCTGACGCGGAGAGGCTGATTTGATAGGTACCCTCCCATACAAAGGAGGACCTATGGTCGCCCTGTAACACTAATAGCTGATCCTCGGCAGGTCCAGGATGGGCATGCGAAAAGTCCAAGTCGTCTACTATAATTAAAGAAATTGTGTTTTAGTTTATTAAAATTAAATAATTATTTTTAATAGTCGATTGAGTAATTATCTATGGGTTTCGAGCTCGATATTTGAAGCCCAGTAGCACCAAGTTATCCTTAATTATTATGCATGTCAATTTCAATATTTTTAAAATTTTGTTAGTTTAATAAATTAAATAAATAATAATTTTTAAATTGGACTGAATAATTATGTATATGCATGTCAATTTTAATATTTTTATAATTTTGTTAGTTTAAGGAATTAAATAAATAATTATTTTTAAAATTGGACTGAATAATTATGTATGGGTTCCAGGTTCGATATTTGAGGCTCGGTAGCACCAAGTTATCCTTAATTATTATGCGGGTCAATTTCAATATTTTTACAATTTTGTTAGTTTAAAGAATTAACTTAAAAACTATTGAATAGGACTGAATAATTATGTATAAGTTCCAAACTCGATATTTGAGGCCCGGTAGCACCAAGTTATCATTCATTATTATGCGTGTCAATTTCAATTTTTTTTTACAATTTTGTTAGTTTAAGGAATTAAATTAAAAATTATTGAATTGGGCTGAATAATTATGTATGAGTTCCAGGCTCGATATTTGAGGCCCAGTAGCACCAAGTTATCCTTAATTATTATGCGTATCAATTTTAACATTTTGTAATTTTGTTAATTTAATAAATTAAATAATTAATTATTGAATTGGACTGAGTATTTAGCTATGAGTTCTAGGCTCGATTTGTGTTAATTTGACAACATATATTAATTTGTTACTTTTGTAAGTTTATTTTTATAAATTAAATAATTAATTCTGTAAAGTGTAATTGGATAGAGTTTGCAGTTACCATATACTTAAACTACAGAGACTCTATGCTAAAAGGCTCTACATTTTACTACGCTAAAATGCTACATATTTTACCATGCTAAAAGGCTGTATATTTTACTACGCTAAGAGACTCTATATTTTACTATGCTAAAAGGCCACCGGTACATATAAAAACAACAAGTATAACATACATATGAACAACAAACTAAATAAATAATTTTTTATTTATTATTTAAGCAAATAAGAACATAAAATTAACAGATAAAGTTATTTATCAAGTTTTAAAACTATTTTTGTCCCAAAGCTAATAAATCAATCCGGATATAAATAAGATACAAATTTAAACAAACATAACACAAATTAACATGGAAATACATTCAACAATACAAATATGCATGTACTATACGAGTTTCAACAAAAACAAAATCGAAATACCTTGATTTAAGTTTTTTTTGAAATTGATTCAAATCGAATTTTTGCACCCGAAATAAGGAATTCAAAACTTGTCTTGTGTGCGGGACCTACACTCTTTGCTTTTGGGTGATGAATGGGGCCCGATTTGTTTTTTTTAAAATTTGACAGGGAGGGATGGGTGACCAGTAGTGAGGAGGGGAGTTTTTTTAATGGAGGGATACGACTGTTGTTGTCTTGGGGAAGAAGAAGGGCTATATTTTATTAAAGAAAAAGGCAGTGCAATACTGCATTTCCCTTAAATGCAGTATTGTACATTTTCCTTTAATTAAATGTAGGGTGAGCCCAATTCTAATAGGGATATTCAGTACAATTCTGCGTTTAAGGAAAATATAGTATTGTATTGCGTTTTTCTTAAAAAATTTATTTTCTTTATAATACGCAGTATAGTACTGGGTTTTACTTTAACGGCTTATTTTTTATTAAAATAAAATATAATATTATACTGCATTTTATGTATATATATATATATATATATATATATATATATATATATAACTTTTTTTTCCTTAATAGTAGAAATGTATTTATTGCCTAAAAATGCACTATTTAAGTTTCGCACTCTTACACAATGCACATTGTTTCTCGACGCGTGGGACAACCCCCCTCTTCCTTCCATTTCCATGGAAAGTAGACTTAATTTTCAGTGAGATCTCTTTTTTTGTTTTTCACTCTTTAATCATCTTCTCTGGAAGGAAAAAACATAAATAGACAATATTTAAGTAAATACTGCAGAATCCTAGCACCAAAGAGTAATTAACAGATTTGGCAGCTAATTAATTACATTTCTTAAAACTTAGCTAAAATAACTCCCACTTTCATCTCAATCCATCCCTTGAAAAATGCATGGAAATGTCTTATTTCCCACGCCTCAAAATTAGGGATTCGTCCTAATTTTGAGGCTTATTTAATTTGTATTAAAGGAGAAGTGGACCAATATGACATGTATATTTGGTATAATATAGTAATAAATAGTACATATATGACATATCCTGTTTTTATACATATAGATATTATACGATACTTATACCATTCATATAAATGATACAATATATATTTGGTATAATATATGTATAAATAATGTGCATGATATATTTTATTTATATAAACATACATATTATACCATTTATATAAATATTTACAGTAATAGAAATATTTAGAGAATATTTGAATGTTAAATTAAGGGACATAAATCCAAAATAGAAAAAGAGAGATTTGAATGCTAAATGTAAGAAACTAAAATTTACAATAGAAAGTAGGAGGAGAGAATGAAAAAAAATAGATAAGGATAAAGCGGATCCCATAATTTGTGTTACTCATTAATTACGCACATCAGTTCTACATATGCTAATATTGTAAACAAATCTACTATATATGAAATAAATAAGGACTGACATCATTTTCTATGTTAAAAAATGCTCGATCGTGTATTTTTCTCATCTATATATCTATACTAGGTTGATGCAGCCCGTGCCAGCGTGGGCTTAACATTATCTAACTTTGCATGTATCTAATTGTAGATAAATTAATACTGCATGTATTGAGTAGACAATATTTCATGCTAAGTGATATACACTTTATTTACATATATTTTGAACAAAATATATATTATTTGCGTCCACGGAAGCATCACATTAAGGGATACTTAAAGTGCTACAACAGTTACAACATATATGATATAACTATTTATATATGCGGTCTTGGTCTTTTTCCTAGTAGTTCTTGGCTAAAAATATCTGCAAACAAATAAAAACGTTACAAATTAGAAGGTTACATATTTTTAGGGAAAAATATGATACCGATCACATGTTTGTTGTAGAAGCACACAACTCGAAATATACAAGGAGGCAATTTTTCTTTAAAAAGTACTTGTTTAATAATTAGGATGGTCTACTTATGTTCTGTAAAGCAGACATTCAGTCTGTTAAACTACTAAAGCAGGTTTTCCAGAACTTCTCCAAAGCTTCTGTACTTCAAGCACATGCTGACAAAAGTGCTGTGTACATAGCAGGTGTATCAAACTGGCAGAAGGAGGAGATCTTACAGGCACTTGGTTTCCCTGAAGGCAGACTTCCATTTAAATATCTAGGGATGCCTCTGGATTCAAAAAAACTGACTACTGCTAAATGTTGGCCATTAGTTGAGAAAGTCACACAGAAAATAAGCTGCTGGTCATCAAGGTTACTCTCTTATGCTGGTCGAGTTTAGTTGATCAAATCAGTTTTATTTGGTGTACAAGCCTACTGGTCCCAAATATTTTTACTGCCAAAAAAAGTGCTGAGGATGACTGAAGCAATATGCAGATCCTACCTTTGGACAGGTTCAACTACAATGTCAAGAAAAGCTCTGGTTGCCTGAGAAACACTCTGTTTGCCATACAGTGCAGGGGGTTAAATGTTCTGAACTTGAGCAAGTGGAATAAGGCTGCTGTTGCAAAACATCTATGGGCACTAACCAAGAAGAAAAACAGTCTTTGGATTAAATGAGTGCATACTTTCTATATAAGAAAACTACAGTATTGACGACATGCCAGTTCCTGAATCTGCTGCTTGGGCAATAAGGAAGATCTTTGAGTCGAGAGAGTTGATAACAGGCATTGCAGATCTTCAAGGTAATCTGGATAGTCGACTGCTTCAGCTACAGAGGGGAGATTCTTTCAGCATTAAGAAATTATACAGGTTCCAACACCCTCAATACCATAAAGTCTAGTGGAAGAGCATCATACTGCAGGCTCAGTTACATCCTAGATACAAATTCATATTGTGGCTTGCTTTGCATAAGAGGTTGGCAACAGTGGACAGACTCCAGGAACTCAACATTCTGATTCCACAGGAGTGTACTTTCTGTGGACTGTCTCGTGACACTTTTGATCATTTGTACTTTGATTGCTCGCAGACTAAAGCACTTTGGAGTCGGCTCCTAAACTTGCTGGGTTGTGAACGACCCATTCTGACTGGAACAATGAATGTGAATGGGTTAGTAAACTAGCAATGAAGAGAACTGGTGTAGCAGAAATCACTGCTTGTTTGTTTGGGATCTTGGTGACAGTGATATGGAGAGAGCGAAATAAACAGATATTCCAAGGAGGGAAAATATTGTGCGACAATGTCTGCAAGTAAATTGCCATTCACCTGCACTTAAAAGGAGCTTCAGTTCACAAATGGAAGGCTGTAATGTTAAGCTTAGACCATTACCCTTAGGACTGCTATTAGACTGCTTGATACATATACTATCACATAGTGAGATAACAATAATTTTGTCATCTGATAGTAGCTGTAGTGACTGCTTAGAATGAGAGTATAAATGGTAAGCATCTATGTTTGTATTTGTACAGTTTTTTGATAGAATGGAATAGAAAATCTGTTTATTCAAAAAAAAAGTCAAAGCACATTTGAAATAGTAAATAATTGAAACAAAAAAAGTAGTTACGATAAACTTTGTAGCTTAAACATTTCAATTCATGCCAAGAAAGATCGATTTAATTTACTGGTGATGATAGAGCGAGGACCACTAATTACTCAAATTAGCATATCCCAGAAATATTCACAGTATTAAGAAAGAGAGAAATTTGCTATGACAACAAAAAGCAGAGCAGTATTAATTGAACAAAACCAACAAAGAAACAGAAAGAAGTTAAGAGGATTAAAGTTATACAAAATTACTTGGTATAGAACTAAATCACAAAACTGACGAAGGTTTGATGAAAAGCATAACAGAACTGAACGATGGAAGAAAGAGATAAAAATGGAAGTATGTTTTACTTGTTGCACTTCTACTGTTAGAACAAAAACGAAACCAAGAAAGGAAAAAAGGAAAAAAGAAAAAGACAACAAAAGGTAGGAAAAAAAATATGCCAAAAAGAAGTTTAGCCAAAAAGATCAATTATGTAGTTGGTTAGTATTCAAGTAGGGAACTTGCTGAGAACCAGTTACCACAGTCTCTCTTTGCATACAATGTATTACTACCAATCAAACGTCTTATTAATTACTATTATATATTCCATATTATTATAGTATAGTTTTAGCGTGCAATAAATCAGGAGGAGAACAAGAGCCAGAACGAACATGCCTTTCATTCTTTTATATCTCCCTCTTTTAGCAACTTGTAACGACCCGACCGATCGTTTTGAGCTCTACCGTGCCGTTAAGCAGTTTGAGGCCATGAGTAGTTTCATTTTATGTATTATGACTTGTATGCATGGTCGGAATTAAATTTCGTGAAGTTCAGAGTTGATTTGGAAAGAAAGTTCTTATTTCGTACGCTTAAAGTTGAAAAAATTAACTAGTATTGGATTTTTGAGTAAACGACCCTGGAATCTGGATCTGAAGGTTCCAGCATGTTTGTATGATGATTTCAGACATGGGCGTATGCTCGGATCGGGTTTTGGATGACCCGGGAGTTTGGGAAGAAATTTCATAATTTTGGCTTGAAGTGCATTTCAGTGTTATCAACGTCCGTTTGGGATTCTGAGGCTGGGAGTAGCTTCATATGGTGATTCTGGAGTTGGGAGCGCGATCGGAAGTGAGGTTGGAAATTCGTAGGACATTTTGGAGTCATTTGGCTAAAGATAGAAATATGAATGTTTTTGAGAAGTTTGACCGGAACTGAACTTTTGATATCGAAGTCAGAATCCAATTCCGAAAGTTGGAGTAGGCCTGTAATGTCGAATGTGACTTGTGGGTAAAATTTGAGGCCAATCGGACGTGATTTGATATGTTTCGACATCAAATATAGAAGTTGGAAGTTCTAAATTTCATTAAGCTTGAATTGGGGTGCTATTCATGATTTCGATGTTTTTATGTGATTTGAGGCCTCGAGAAGGTCCGTGTTCTATTATGGGACTGGCTTGTATGATTAGACGGGGCCCCGGGGACCTCGGGTGTGTTTCGGGGTGATTTCGGATGATTTTTGGCTATTTTGAAATATCTCATGTTGGTATATGGTATTGTTCTTCGCGTTCGCGAGGATCCTCTCGCGTTCGCGAAGAAGAATTTGGCCTCAGGGACTCTCTTCTTCGCGTTCACAAAAAAGGAAATATCTGCCGGACAGCTCTAACTTCAGAGGCTCATATCTCACAATCTATAAGGAATTTAGAGATGATCCAAAAATAAGAGTTGTAGCCCTTTGTGTCTAGATTTTCAAAACTATAAATAATTCGGAAATTAGATTTGTTTATCAAAAGTTATGGCTGGTACACTATAGGCTATTAGGAAAGATGAAGAAGAAATTTGTATTGCACATGGCTAAATTTGGTAGCTTATATCACAAAAATTATAAGGAATTGGGAGATGACCAAAACATAAAAGTTGTAGATCTTGGTTTATAGTTTCCAAAACATTAAAACATTTGTAATTTGGAATTATGTACAAAACGTTATGGCTATTATGCTAGAGGATATCTGCGAAGATTTGAAAAATGATTTTTGGGAATTTTCTTCTTCGCGAACACGAAGAAGACTCGTCTGGGCAGTGTATAAGTGTAAAAGAATGGGTTTGGCTCATTTAATCTCATTTTGCCCATGGAAGCCAACCTAAGAGCGATTTTGGAGCTCTATTTTCATCATTCATGTCAAGGTAAATGATTCCCACCTATTGCAAGTTAATTACTTGGATTATATCTAGATTTTAATATGGAAAATCGTGTAAATTAGTAGAAATTTTGGAATTTGAGGAAGACCGAGAAAATTAATATTCTTAGATATTGACCACGATTTTGGGTATGAAATTTAGAGAAAATCATATATTTGAGTTCGTGAGTTCATGAGTAAATTTTATCTTCGAAAAATTTAGGAATCTGGGCACATGGGCCCTGTCACACCTCCTTTTTCAGCCACCTGCAGGGGCGGAGAGGAGTTTTCCAATTAAAGGACAACCGAAACGGGATTTTGTTATTAATTATTTCAGAGTTGCCACTTGGGAGATTTATGGTGTCCCAAGAAACCGATTGAATCCCGACTGGTTTGTAAAGAGACAAACGTATCGTTATTTTTTTGGAAAAAAAAGCCACGAAAATTCGCTAAGCGATCAACTGCGAAATCTATCCAATCGTTATATGTATTTATTGAGGGCCTCACAATTCGTGATTTGTTTGGCGAGGTACGCCTCATTTTATTTTAAAGGATGTCCTAAGGTGACTATGTCTTCTATTTCGTTTGTCTCTAAGATAAAAGAAAAAGGGATTTTTACCTAAACATTCAATATAGCAAATCTTATTACCATTATTGTGCATTGTTTGGTTATTACCCTCATATCCCATGTTTTTGTTACATAATATATTCCAAACGGAATATTTGCTGATTTCCCATCCAAAAATAACGCAGATAATTAAGGTAGAAAATAGATTCTTAATAAAGTGTAGCCTAAAATAACGCCTATCTTAATGGCTTCTAATTAATCACTGATTTTCTGCCAATTAAAGGTGAAATCAGTTAAGGTAACATATTAAATGCCCCTAATCTCGCCTCTACACTGAACCGATTCTCTCCTCCATCCTGCAACCGAAATCTTGCTCTCATTCCTCCATTGAAAATCAGGTATAACATGGGTGTAATAACTACGAGGAAAAGCTTAGCTGTGTGCGAGAACTTATCAGTTTCATCCTTCTGCCGGTAAGTGTGCTCTATATTCCATATTAAGCAGTTCTATGTGGATCAGAAAAGGCTCTGGCGCACATATCTTCCAAGCATAATCAATCATTCTGCAATTCTTTGCGGATTACTAATTGAGACAATCTACACTTGAATTTCAGACATCATCTTGATTGTATTGTCGCTGAGGATGTTTACATTCATCTATTTTGTAGTTCCTCCGTGATTGCCATTAAGGAGATTCTACAATGTCAAAAGTTCCGATAATGCTTAAATGTAATGGTTATTGGGATAACTATGGCAGTTTCAGAGATTTTGAAGTTGACGCCATTTTGGTTGTTGAGACTGCAAGCTACGGAATTCTCCAGTCTACAATTGGGCACAAATTCAACAAAGAATTGGAAGATAACAATACATTATCTCAGAAACTAAAGGTAATATATTCTTGTTTGGTGCAGGAAAAAAAAAACAAAAAAAGTAGTAGATGTTGAAGTTGTTTCCAGAGAGTTTTAAAAATGTAGACAATTGTAGTTAAATGTAGTTAATGTTTTATGAAGTATTTCCAGAGAGTTTTAAAAATGTAGATAATTGTAGTTAAATGTAGTTAAATGTAGTTATGAAGTATTTCCAGAGAGTTTTAAAAATGTAGATAATTGTAGTTAAATGTAGTTATGAAGTATTTCCAGAGAGTTTTAAAATGTAGATAATTGTAGTTAAATGTAGTTATGAAGTATTTTCAGAGAGTTTTAAAAATGTAGATAATTGTAGTTAATAGTAGTTAATGTTATATGAAGTATTTCCAGAGAGTTTTAAAAATGTAGTCAAATGTAGTTAAATGTAGTTAACGTTTATATGCCGTTTGTTTGTAGCTGATTTATAGTTAACTGATTGTTGCTAACATAGTTAACTTATTGACACCTTATTATTTTCTTTTTGATCTTGAATTGTAGGTGAGAGCTTCAACAGATCATATACATACCGTGTTGGATGGCGTGAAGCGGTACATTGTATGTTTAGAAAATAAGAAATGTAGCTGTGGACAATTCCAACTTGATGAACTTCCATGTGCACATGCTTTGGCATCATTAAGGCATAGGAATGAAAGGCCGGACAACTATTGCTCACCGTATTACACAACTAAGAGCCTACTACTTACATATGAATTGCCAGTTAATCCTCTTCCTGATGAAGCGAAATGGGATGTTCCACAACATATTTTAGTTATTCCAGATTATCGGAATTTGATGTGTAACTGTAATACGTTTTGACGATAATAAAGAAGTTTACTAATATACTTGAGTGATGTAAACTGTTTGCTTATTGTAGTTATAATGTACTGTAAGTGATTTCGAAATGTGTTATCGAATAATAGGTAAAGACAAAATGTTGTAGATAAAGAAAAAATATTGTAGTTAATTTCCATGAATCTAAGCAATTAATTACAATATTTTTAGTTATATGAACTTTGTATTGTAGGTAATTGTAGTTACCTTTAAAAATGTTATCATTATCAATAGAGTTAAATTCTATACAGAAGATTGGTAGTAAATATCCAAAACATTTACCGTTAAAGCTCCTCAACTATTAATCCACTTCATTCATGAAAATAATATTCAATTGAAATGTATCTTTGTAGTTGAGGGATAAGTTTTGCCTACACACTATAAATACTAATAATAATAACAATTAAACCTCAAATCCTAACAATTTGGAATAATTATATGAATTTTCAATGTCCATATCGCTTCGTTTAAATTCATTAATTTAACACACAAAAAAACAACAGAAAATCATTTCTTTTAATTCAAAAGTATAAAAAATTAAAAAGTTCTAATGTTTTTACACAAATTAGAGCCAGTTCTCCTCCCTCTCACTTCCAACCTGCCACAAAGCAAACGAAAAAAAGAAGGAGAAATTTTGATATCGCCTAATAAGAATTAGCAAGCTTGATAATTAATAAGGTTAAAAATCTGTTGGAAGAAAGAGAAAAAAGTGGGGAAAGAAAATATGGTAATATTTTGTTTCACAAATAAAGCTCCTAATAAATCATTGGTAATTAAACCTTAAAAGTCAATTTTGGTACATATATTGAAACATGGTATACTTAAATGTAATAAATACTAACCTTAAACATGAGTGGTTATAAGGTTTGTTATATGGAATGTATATGTAAAAATCTACTTAATTTATTTACATGTTTGAGAGTTATTAGCTAATTTTCGAACACAACTTGTTAATTCTGAAAGTAAATGTAGTAGGAGAGTAGTCCGTTTACCATGATGGGCCCAGGCCCAACGTATATGGTATAAAACAGGGCCTGGGCCATCCCTATTCTACCTGGGGTTCAGTTAAATTAGTCATTCGTATTTGACATTTATGAAGATTGAGAAAAATGTAAAGAAAACTAATGCTGTCTAGATTAAACCATATTACTACAAATTTGAACGGGCCACTTATCAAGTGAGATAGATTAAATTGCTTGGTATAAAACAAACAACCTAAATCAGTCTAACACGCGTTTGAAATGTAAGTTACTCACCGAACAAACTAAGGTAAAGGAACATAATTACTACACTATCAATTTTTAATTAAGCCTACATAGGAAATTTACTAAACTAAACTACTATAGGAGAGTTACTGTCTAGTTATGCAATTTGGTGGCGAAAGTTTACCGGACAAATGTACAGAATGTTTTTAGCTACAAACAACAAAAAAAGAAGAAAAACTACAATAAGCTACAACTTCAATTCTTCATATCATATCGAATCAAATTCTTGATAGTAGCGCACACTATTCAGTGAATAGTATTTCCGTCACTATTCATCGGGTATATCGCCGGAATTCGGTGATGGATTGTCACAATTTTGGTGTCAAGACATCTCCTTCTCGTTGCGACCAATTCCCAATAGAATTTTTCCTCAAATCTATAGCCAATTTCCCTACATCTTAAATCTTATTTTACAATTTACTGTAGCTCCCTCATTTTTTGAATTTTCCAGCACTATATCCTTCCGATAGCATGGATGTAATGAATTCTGTTTGATTTTGAGACAACCAAGGAAGCGACGCCCTCTTCCCAGACTTATGCTGTGGGAGAGGCTTCTCAAAACTTTTCGGAAAATCAAACTTTTCAAGGTTCCAAACAATCATATGCATCCCATCTTTCTGGACATAAATCTGGCGTATCAAAGCTGGAACTTTGTCCAGTTTTGATTGATCATGGAGTTCCTACTGTTGAGTTCACAGTGAATGAAGTAAATTCTTTCACTAAGGAGGAAGGTCTTCATGAGTGATAATCAAATTTTCATATGAAAAGCCTGATCTTCAGGAGCTGAGGCAGATTTTGCCGAAACAACTAGGTGTCAAAGGTAATTGCAACATTGGACAGCTAGAATATCGGCACATTCTGGTAAGATTTTATCTGTTTGAAGATTATGCTCAGGTGATATCAAGAACAACTGGCTATATAAAGGCAAAAGAAGATGACTTCTTCTTTAGGACATTCCCATGGACAATGAGATTTAATCCCCGAGAAGAAACGTCAAAAGCTGTGGCTTGGATTTCCTTTCCAGATCTGCCAGCAAATCTGTTCGCCAAAAAATCCTTAATGTCCATCACATCTGCAATGGAAATTCCTATTGCAGTAGATAAAGCTACTAAAGATCGAGCGCGACCTAGTACGGCACGAGTTAAAGTCTTGATTATTTTATTGGACAAACATCCAAAGAAAATACAGATCAAGATAGTAGATTCGAAATCTGGAAAATAGCAGAATACGATCAGCAGATCGTGTTTGATAATGTCCCTGAATACTGCACGTATTGTAATCATCAAGGGCATAATGTAAAATCGTGTCGCTGCTATACAGAGGAACTCAATGAAGAAGCAGTTCATGGTGGTGAATCTGAAGGTAGGGGCAGTTTGGCTAAATTAGATGGAGATGCCAACGACTTCTTGAATGCTAATCTTGCAGGATGTCGAATAGAAAGGACTCTACCTAATGTGATTCAGGATGTAGGACAAACAAATGTTTCGGGTTCATTTCCTTTGAATGTTTTAAGTGAAAAACAGTCAGATATGGTGGTGTCAAATTTGAAACCTACTGATGCATCGACTGGAGCAACAGGTAACACTGCAAAAAGTTCTGGCCAGATTGATGTCTGTATGCAGGATAAAGCCATCGAGCTGCAGCTTTTGGTACAGAATAATAAGAATCATAAGAGTACATTATCTGGTCAAGGAAATGGTAAATTCTTGGAGGATTCTGTTTCTTTGAACGTTAATAGAGATCCAACTGTTGTATCAGCTGAACCAGTGGAGAAGTCAACAGTAACAAATCATTTTGATGTTTCAGAAATGTCTGGACTACAAGAATGTAATGAATTGGTTAAACCAGCAGCTCTGGTGATTACCAAACCTGCTAATGTAATTGAAGGACAGCAATACAAGTCCAATGTGCTAAGAGGTGGACAAGAAGGTGTGAATGTGGAAAACAATGCAGGCTTGAAGGAAGGTGATGGTCGAACTGATACATCTACTGTTACATTGAAGCTTCCCTTGAATGTTATAAATGAAAAGGAGCTGTCAAATTTGTCTTCTGGGAAAACAGATGACAATGTAAAAAGGCAGGAACATATTTTGATCGACCAGCAGCACATGTTACAGAACTCTATTCTGGTTGATCAAGCAACTGGTACATATTTGGAGGATACTTTCAAAGCAGTTACAGATTCTACAGTTTTGTCATTTCATCCAGCTGACAGTTCAACAGTAACTAATTTACCTGCTGCTTCAAAAATATCTGAACAACAAGAAAGCATTGAATTGAATAAAGCATCAGTTTTGGTTAATTCTAACCCTCCAATGCAACTGCAAAAAACTATTGGTCATCGATGTCCAACAAAAGAGTAAATCCTAAAAACAAAAAAGTTAAGCAGATCGCAGAAAAAAGTCTATCATTACCAACAAACTCAAACTCATTTGATGCACTTGAAATTGTCAGTAATGAGGATGAAAAGGTGACTGGTCCATTGCAGGCTCCTAGGAATGATTTATCTGAAAAACATACTTTGAAATCTTCTTCTGAACTTTCAATGCAAATTTCTCATGTTGCACTGCTTGGTAAAACTACATCTACTGTTCCATTGCAATCTCCTATGAATGTTTTATCTCAACAACAGTCAGACATGGTTGTGGCAAACTGGAAACCTACTGCTGCATCAATTATACCAGCAGATGAAAAGGCAAAAAGGACACACCAGTTTTTAATAGCCTCCTCTGTGCAGGATAAAGCCATCGAGCAGCAGCACTTGATGTAGAATCAAAACAACGCATTGTCTGGGCAGAGAAATGTTACAAATTTGGAGGCTAATGATACTTTGAAATCTAATACAGAACCAATTGTTGTAGCAGTTGAAACATAGGAGAAGTCAACACAGGAAGTTGTTGCAGCTCCTAGCTGTCCTGATGATCGAGATGTAACTAGATGTGATCACCGGGATACTGTGAATGAAATGCCTCAAAGAACATCAAAGCTTCATATGGTTCAAACACAACACAGTGTGACTATTACTAAAAGTATAGCTGCTGTCAGTGTATCTAATGCTGACTTAATACAAAGTGAGGTTGCTTTAGAAGGGGCTGAATATGACAGATCAAATCTCAAGCATGCTACACACACAAGGAAGCTGGACAACATAGTGCTAAGTACAATTGGACGTCACTTACTAACAAAAAAAGAATTCCAATATCCAAAAAATAAAGCAGATGACTCAAAACAGTCCAGCTGTTCCAAAAAATCAAAACTTATTTGCTGCATTTGACAATGCCAATGAAGATGATGGAAAGATTCAAAATACCTCATTGAATACAGCGGCATTGGATAAAGATCATCCAAATTCGCAATTGCAGGCCAAGGATCAAAATGCTCCCTCGATTGCAATGATAAGGGAGCGACAGTTTTGCGCAAATTTGAAAAGGGAGCAGGAAAATACCCTTAAACAACGTTTTCATTTCGAAAATCATCGAGTGGAAAGAGAAATCAAGGATGCAATTCAAATTCGTTTTTTTTTAAAAATACTCTAACTGGAAAATTAAAGACCAAGTGGGAGGCTCTAGATTTCATTCCAAGTAAGCCTCCTTGTTGCACATGCATTCACTTCCTAGATACACCACCAAACAATGTGGATGACCACATTGGAATGAGTAAGTCAGGTGCTATCTTGATGAAAAGTGCAACATGGTACGACAAGAAACCAAATATTAGGTAAATTCCAATGAGAGCGGCCAAATAAAAGCAGGCTGCTACAACTTCGTCATCGAAGTCAAACCGTTCAAAAAATAAAAGATGATTCTTGAATACTTTTTGAACAAGCTAGAGGAGAACGAAATAGAAGTACAACTTGAAGGTTATACAAGATTGGAAAATAAGGGACAACAATCAATTGGGTACTACATATTATTCTACCATTTTGTTTGTATCCTCATTTGTAATCTCATCACAGAGTATGTTATAAACTCTGTGATGATCATAAAATATTTAGTCGTGTCAAGTTTTTATTTTATGCATTTTTGTTTATAAGTGAGGTTGCCAAGCCTCAATAGGATTAGTACGGTAAGGTTGGCCCGGTTTGTGTTTATCAATACCGGTGCTACTGTCCCCCTTATTTGTACTTTTCCTAATTGATGTAATTTTCTGTTCAGTTATTAATAAAAAACTAACCCTAGGCGCTTGCCTAGTGGATTGCAAAAAAAAAAATCTTCATATCCTTTTTACTCATGCTTCAAGTTTAGCCTACAAGAAACCAGTGTATCAATGTGTTTACCTGATATTTGAAAGCAGAGAAAGGAGGTAAATCAGTAGTAAACAACAGTAGTGCAAACACTCAGCAACAGTAGGTTGAGCAACACAACAATACAACTAGTGAAACCAATAATAGATAACCTTGTAGTAGATTGAAAACAACACCCAATAGAAACTCCAGGAAACCCAAACAGCAACACCAAATGAATCCCAATAGTACCAGAAAACAAACTCAAGCAAAGAAGAGAAGTTACAAGTTGCAAAAGAAGTAACAACTTCTGATTATTTAGACACTCAAGTGGAAAGTTTCAAATTTTACAGAAGCCAATACCCACTAATACTGATTTTCAGAAGTTAGAAGAGGCAAATTCTTTCAGTTTTCAACTCTCGAAACACTCCAATTCTTATGTCAAAGTTCGAAACTCTTTCAATTCAAAGTTCTAAAAAAATTTCTGTTTCCAAAAACTTTCAGCTTTAAAATGTGGACCCTTTTTTGTTCCCAGTTTTTCTCCGTACATTATTGTCCTAATCTTTATTTATACTCAAACTCAAAAACCCTTTTTACCACCTAATGGACAACCCATTAGTCCCTTAAAATCTGCCTTAGTGTCCTCTCCACTAATAATTGTTTATTGACTTATTCAATCTCCTTTTACTTAGTGCACATTTCAGCCCCTTAAATCACTCCTTGTTCCCCATTACTCATTAACTTATTGATAATTAATACCCCACTAACAAGACACTATCAATACAGTGTTATCCTAACGGGTTTTATTCCAAAATCACCCCTGAAACCTCTTAATATTACTTCCCTTAACCAACAAACAGATTCAGTCTGTTCAAGACTACAATTGAATCCTAAACTGGCTCTCATTTGACCACATTAATTACTATACCATGAACCAATTCTAGGTATTAATCAAACACTAATTTTAAGGCAGAAAAAATACGTAAAAGTTTCAGTGATTCAAAACTATAATGATAGTCTAATAGAACTTAAATTAATCAGACAACTAACACTTAATACTTCAAACAATCAGAAATGCCAAAATGCGATAAAATGGCTACATAAACAAAATGTCAACTATGCTGACACCAGCACCAAAACAGGATGCCAAATGATTCATATATGAATCACCTAATCAATGAAGTTCAATTAATCGACTGTATACTACAATTGAAACTAAACAATCAGAAATAGAGGATCAGGCAATCAGGGATACGATTGGTATTCAACAGAAACAAAAACTAACAAAAACCTAATTAACTGACGAACTATTCGAATCAATTATATACTATATAATATACACTTACCAAATAGAAAATATTCGACCCAATAAAAGGTCATTGGAGATGAGAAGAATTTAATTGAAAGAAAAAATAAAAAAAAATCAAATAAACCAAACTAAAATAACAAACAGATGCTAATATCACAAAAGATGAAAAGAAAGGTAAGGGTTACCTTATGGACTCGAAATCAGGCGGACCCAAGCTTAACTCAGACTCGACCATTTTGAGGCCGAACAGACTTTAATTGAAGTGTTCTCAATTGAGAACACCTCGATTAAGGTCTATTAGACCTCATATCTCTTTTAATTGGACCGATTCCATGGTTTGGGTTTTTAGGGTTCTTGAGGGTCTGATTTGGGCTTACGTGTTTTTGGGCAGACTCGACCCAAACCAAAGATAGTTTGGGCACGAGAGAGGTCAGGGGGTGCCAAGGTATGAATTTGGGGTTGATTCACATAGGTTTCCATTTGGCTCAAATCTTAAAATGAAGATTCGAGAAGCTCTGAGATGGTTCGAGCCAAACGGTTTGAGGATCTGTGTTGGGGGTGCCTGGAAGGTGATAGGGTGTTAATTTGGTTGCCGTTGGAGACACTTGAGTTTTTGCTCAAATCTTCGATTGAAGATTCGAGGATTTATGGAATGATTCGAAGGAAGATGTTAGTGGATTCGTGTAGGGGATGGTATGGGGGTTTGGGGGTGTTAATTTGGTGGCCAGCGACGTTGTTTCCACCGGGTTTCAGGCGAGGGAGTCCTAAGGCGGGTAGGGTTTGGGGTGAAGGGGATCCTCTTTGAGTTACAGAGACAATGAACACGGAAAGAGAGGGGGGGGGGGTTTGGTTTGGGGTAGGAGATTAGGTTTATATAGTTGGGGGGTGGTTTGATCTCGGCCTTTCGATCTGATGAGATCGATGGCATAGATTACTTCAGTAATATAAAACGGGGTTGTTTGGTTAAGTAGGGGACTGGGTTGACCCAGGTCTATTGAGATCGGGTCGTGGGGAAGGGTTGAGGCCGTTAGATCAACTGAAAAGGGACAGCTCAGATCAACTGGTCTAAAGCGGTGTTGTTTCACCTTAGTTGGGGCTGAACTGGACCGTTCGATTGAAACAAATCAATGGCCCAAATTTGAGACTTAACAACGACATCGTTTGGACTATCTCAGAGACGAATTGGATTGGACCGGTTATTCCATTGTTTGGGCCTGATTGATTTGGTCTTTTAGACTGGCCCAATCCGGTTTTCTTCATTTTTTCAACTCTTTTCTTCTTCTTCTTTTAATTATTAATTAACAAAATTCTAAAAATAAATTATAAAAATCCAAAACTCTTATATTAAACTCTTAACAATAATTTACACACAAGTTAAAACATTTAATTAAATAAAATAACACAATGCCACACTTTAAATGACCAAAATAGTATAAATATATATTTTGTGATTTTCTATTTTTAAAACCAAATATTGTGCAATCAATTCCTAATTTTTTCGAAATAAATCCTAAGTTCATATGCAATATGTTTTTGGTATTTTAATTAATCAAAACAAAATAAAAATCCACAGGTAAAAATATAAATAATTATCCTAATATGCCATGCAAATTCTAAAAATTGTAGACCAAAGAAAAATTATTTTATCTTTGATTTCTTTTTGGAATAATTTTCGTGAAGAAAAAATCACGTGCGTACAATTTCCCTTCTTTGCCCGGAAACACGAAGAGTTTTCGTGCAAAGATAAAGTGAGCGGATACGATCGATTTTTGCCTGTTAGAATACTCCGTGTGAAGGATTTTTGATAATATTTAACCGAACCTTCGCGTCAAAGGTTTCCTATATATCCCTGGCTAAAAGGGAATCAGGTTAATGTAGTTCGAGCAGTTTTGGTAGATGGGACTACCTTGGGGCTGCGATTTTGCTGTCGCTGTGCTGCATACTATTACTACTGCTTACCAATCTCCTTATTACACCGTGCTAAAAGAAAATACAAAGTTAGGCTAGAGTACGGATCATAAAATCTTATCTATCTTTCACTTGTCCTTGCTACCTTACTTTCTTGTCGGCTTGTGTTTCCTCCGGTGATTCTTTATTCCTCCAACTGCGGGGATGACACTGGCCTTTTGCCTTTTCTGAACCCCAGCTCCCTCATTTTGTTCTGTCTGCTGGGGATACTGCTTCCTTCGTTAAAGCTCGTTATGCTTGGGATTTTCCTCTGTTCTGTAGGCGGGCTTTGACTCCAACTTGACTTTTGAAAGATGACACCACCTCCATTCTCCAGGTGAGCTCCTGACTCAAAACAACAATTTTAAAGATAATCAGCCTCCATTCTCCGGGAGGGCTCCTGACTTCTCAAACATAAAATGTAGCAAACCTCCATTCTACGGGCGGGCTGATGACTTCACCAACTTAAATATTACAACCTCCATTCTACAGGCGGGCTCCTGACTTCTTCACTATAAAATGTAGCAAACCTCCATCCTACAGGCAGGCTCCTGACTCCAAACAATAACTTAAAGGAAATTCAGCCTCCATTCTCCAGGCGGGCTCCTGACTTCTTCAACTTTAAAATATAACAACCTCCATTCTACAGGCGGACTCCTGACTTCATCAATAACTTTAAAATTTAATAACTTCCATTATACAGGCGGGCTCCTGACTTCTTTAGCAGTTTAAAATAACATCCTCCATTCTCCAGGCGTGCTCCTGACTTCTCAAACTTAAAATTTAATAACCTCCATTCTACAGGCGGGCTCCTGACTTCTTCAACTTAAAAATATAACAACCTTTGTTATACGGGCGGGCTCCCGACTTCTTCTTTTGAAACCATGTTTATCGGTATTTTTCTTTCCTTGCCTCCTCACACCTTTCTTTCTTTAAACTTCTTTCAAAATTGTTTTCCTTTATATCTTTCATTGATTTCCTCATTCTTCCGAGAAATTTTTTGACTGCGGCAGAAAATTTTCTACCCAGTTCTGCCGTTCTTTCGTTCTGCTACCATCATCATTTTGTTTTCCTGTTTCAAATCAAAGAAAAATTTGTTTGTTTAGTAAATGTGGTGAGCGGTCATGTCGCTCCTGTTGGGAATGATTGTTCCCTTCCCTTGTCCTGTTCTGCGTTCCCGCACTTGTTGGGGATGATGTCATTTACTGGGGATGACATTTCTGCTGGGGATGGTTTGTCCATTTATTCCTTCACCATTCCGTGTTTCAAAATTTGCCGGGGGTTATTTTGCTGAAGATGAATCTTTCTTTCTTCCTTCCCCATTCTGTGTTGTCCGCCCACCTCGAAACTTGGTCGGCAATAGTTCGGAGTTCTGCTGGGGATACTCTTGGAACTTGGCCCATAATTTCCTTAACATGTCGTTTTTCCAGTTCTTCTCTGTACTTTCCTTGACCTTTTAACCCAATATACTATGCAGCCTTGCAACAAGCGTCTTTTTGCCTTATTTCCTTGTCTTTGGCCTGTCCTCTTCATATTTTGCTTTGTACCCTTTTGGCAACTGGAAAAAGACTTTTATACAAAGAAAAGAAAAGATAGAAAAAAAGAAAAATTTCTGAACAAATGCTTGGAAAAGAAACAGGAACTTATCTGGGTGGTATATCCGATCCCAACGATCATGTCGTGCATTCCGAATTCATCAACCCAGTCTATTTGTATCAATCAATCTTTCTGATGTCTTTACTTGCTGGGGATAAGCAGGTGCCTAACTCTTCGCAAAATGTGGATCCTTTTCGTCAATCTCATCTTGTCGTCTCCTAGTGCCCTTTGAGGGGTTTTTACTAATAAAAATCTCTCATTTCTCTCAACTCCCGCCGCCTTATGGTGCATGTGAAGGTTTTCACCAATGAGACTCTCTCATTTTGCTTCTCTCAGCTTACATCGCCTTATGGTGCCTGTTAAGGTTTTCACCGATAAGACTCTCTCATTTTACTTTCTCAGCTAGGATTGGAGTGTTGCTGGTAAGATTCTATCTGTTGGGAATTCTTAGGGCTATTAGTTCTTTCCACTCATGATCCTCATTCAGTCGAGGACCAGTGTGTCATTCTCGGATTTCATTTGCCTGCCTTAGCACCTATCAGATGCTGATCGGGAGGTCTTTTTGGACAACAATGTGGGTTTTATATGGGTTTTATAAGAAAAAGAGATAAGATTCAAAATGTCTTTGATGTGCAAAACATTACAACTATGGGAATCAAAACTCTTTTCAAAATTCAAAACATGACTTCTGCCCCAGTTTTCTTGCTTGGGGATTATTTATTTTTGTTACGTTATGACCGAGCCGTGAGGCGCCTACGTATCTTCTTCGAGGAATCTGGTTGAACGTAGTTCACGTTTCCTTTGTTTCTCTTGTGACATTCCTTTTTGTTTTTGTTATAATTTTCCTTCTTTCCTTTTTTTCATTTTTCATTTTTATTAACGATTCAAAGAGAGGGGTATGAAGGAACACGTAAGGCTCAAAGGGACAAAGCAAAGGTTATTGGATAGAAGAAAGAATTGCCTCTGTCATTTCATTATCCGATGAACACCAAGTACAAACAAACAAATGAACCAAAATTATAATAAAAGGAATTACACATAATATCTCTTGAGTGCATCAGAATTGATAGCCATGTCGATGCATCTTCCTTCGACATCTGTCAGACATAAAGCGCCGTTGGATAAGACTCTGGTCACGATATAGGCCCTTGCTAATTCAGGGCAAACTTTCCCTTTGCCTCGATCTGATGTGGTAGTATCCGTTTTAATACTTACTGCCCTACTTCAAATTCCCTGGGGCATACCTTCTTATTGTATGCTCTTGCCATTCTCTTCTGATACAACTGGCCATGTCATATTGCTGCCAATCTCTTTTCATAGATTAAGCTCAGCTGCTCCAATCGGGCTTTGACCCATTCATCATCCTCAATCCCGGTCTTAGCGACAATTCGAAGGGATGGGATTTCAACTTTTGCTGGTATAACTGCTTCAGTTCTGTATACCAATAAGTAAGGAGTTGCACCTGGTGAAGTGCGGACAGTAGTCCGATAACCCAACAATGCAAATGGCAACTTCTCGTGCCACTACCTGGACCCTTCTACCATCTTCCTTAGTATCTTCTTTATGTTCTTGTTAGCTGCCTAAACTGCAAGATTTGCCTTGGGACGATACAGGGTGGAATTACGGTGTGTATTCTTGAACTATTGATATACTTCTTTCATCAAACTACTGTTAAGATTAGCACCATTATCTGTGATGATCATTTTTGGAATCCTAAATTTATAGATGATATGGGAACGGACAAAATCCACTACTGCCTTCTTGGTTACTGACTTGAAAGTTTTGGCCTCAACCCATTTAGTGAAATAGTCGATGGATACCAGAATGAACCTATGACCATTGGAAGCTGTCGGCTCAATAGGTCCAATGAAATCCATGCCCCATGCAACAATGGCCAAGGTGATGACATTGTGTGAAATTCTGTTGGTGGAGAATGAATCAAATCTCCATGTACCTGACACTGATGGCACTTCTATACGAAACTGATACAATCACACTCCATAGTGAGCCAATAATATCCTGCTCGCAGAATCTTCTTTGCCAATACATATCTGCTCATATGGAGCCCACAAACTCCAACATGTACCTCTTTCATTACTGTCGTGGCCTGACCAACATCTATACATCTCAACAATCCCAGATCTGGGGTTCTTTTGTACAGCAGTCCTCCATTGAGGAAAAATCCATTTGCCAATTGCAAAATGGCTCTCTTTTGATCTCCGGTGGCCTGCTCCGGTTAAATTCCCATCCCGAGGTATTCCTTGACATTATAGAACCATGGCTCGCCATCCATTTCTTCCGTTATCATGTTGCAATAGGCATGTTGATCACGTACCTAGATATGCAATGGGTCGACATGAACCTTGACTGGGTGGTGCAACACCGATGCTAATGTGGCCAAAGCATCAACAACCTCATTGTGAACCCTTGGGATGTGTCTGAACTCCACTGATCGAAATCGCTTGCTTAGAACGTGCCGACATTGCCGATATGGTATAAGCTTTAAATCCCGTGTTTCCCATTCACCTTGAATTTGATGTACCAGAAGGTCCGAGTCTCCCAAGACAACCTAGAATGCATGCCTCGTACTCAGCCATATTGTTGGTACAATAGAAACGTAGCTGAGCTATAACATGATAATGATATCCTGTTTCAGAAATAAGTACCGCTCCTATTCCAACTCCTTTCGCGTTCGCATCCCCATCGATGAAAAGCTCCCACCCCGGCTCCTTAGTCAGTTCTAACTCCTCCACATGCATCACTTCCTCATCTGGGAAATATGTCCTCAAAGGCTCATATTCTTCATCAATTGGATTCCTAGCCAAGTGATCGGCCAATGCTTGGGCTCTCATGGCCGTCCTCGTCACATAGATGATGTCGAACTCTGTGAGTAATATCTGCCATTTTGCCAACATCCCTGTGGGCATAAGCTTCTGGAAAAATATACTTAAGTGGGTCTAGGCGTGAAATGAGGTAAGTAGTATATGATGAAAAATAATGCTTAAACTTATGTGCTACCCAAGTTAGGGCGCAACATGTCTTCTCAAGTTGAGTGTACTTAACCCCATAGACTGTAAACTTCTTGCTGAGATAATAGATGGCCTGCTCTTTTCTTCTTGTGACATCATGTTGCCCCAGTATGCAACCAAATGAATTCTCCAGTATTGTTAGATAGAGGATCAACGGCTTCGATGGTTCAGGTGGGACCAACACATGTGGGTTTGATAGATACCTCTTGATTTGGTCGAAGGCTTCCTGACATTCCGTAGTCCATTCTATTGCAGCATCTTTCTTTAGTAACCGAAAAAAGGGTTCACAAGTAGCTGTGAGCTGAGCGATGAACCTGCCGATGTAGTTCAACCTTCCCAACAGACTCATTACCTCTGTTTTGTTTCTCTGCGGCGGCAATTCCTGGATGGATTTGATCTTTGACGGGTCCAACTCAATGCCTCGCCAACTGATGATGAATACCAACAGCTTCCCAGATGGAACACCAAATGCACATTTGGTCGGATTCAGCTTGATGTCATACCTTCGAAGTCTTTGGAAAAACTTTCTAAGGTCTGCTACGTGGTTTTCCTGATGCTTGGATTTGATGATTGCATCATCTACGTACACCTCAATCTCTTTGCATATCATGTCATGAAACACAGTAGTCATTTCTCTCATGTACGTTGCCCCATCATTCTTCAAATTGAACGGCATTACCCGGTAGCAATAAGTTCCCCATGGCGTAATGAAAGCCGTATCTTCTGCGTCTTCTTCATCCATCAGGATCTGATGATACCCGGCATAGAATTACACAAAGGATCCGGTCTCATGCCCAACGCAATTGTCGATCAAGATATGGATATTGGGTAGTGGAAAGTTATCTTTTGGGCTCGCCTGGTTCAAATTGATGTAATCGACACATACCGTGATCTTCCCATCTTTCTTCGGTACTGGTACCACATTGGCCAACCAATTGGGATATCGAGTGACCCGAATAACCCTTGCATGCAACTGCTTGGTCACTTCTTCCTTAATCTTCACGCTCATGTCTGTCTTGAACTTTCTCAATTTCTGCTTGACGTGAGGGCATGCCGGGTCAGTGGGTAATTTGTGAACCACTTGATCTGTATCTAAACCCAGCATGTCATCATACGACCATGCAAAAACATCTTTGAATTCGATGAGTTCTTTAATTAGTTCCTCCTTGATGTTCGGCTCAATGTGGATAAGGATATTTGTTTCCCTGACGTTGTATGCATCCCCTAAATTGACGGCTTCAGTGTTATTCAAATTAGGCTTAGGTTTTTCTTCAAAATGACTTAATTCTCTATTTATCTCTTCAAAGGCATCATCTTCCTTATATTCTGATTCATCATCATAATTGACCTCTTGTGCAATAAATTCAGAATCAGACTGATTATTTAGACTAGGTTGAAGAGCCGTTGTGCATGCCATGTCATGGGAACCAGTAAAAAGAGAACTGTTCAGAAAGAAAAAGAAGAAACAAAATTAAAATAAGAAAAGGAAACATTTATTTTTATTAAAATGCGCGATAACCGAGTTTCACACTTTTACTGAATACAAATAAATCCAAAACAGGATTACAACTCTAGAATAATCCAGGAAACAAGAAAGGAAATCCAGAGCCTACTACCAAGACTCCCTTCGAGTGGGAAGAGGAGCAGCTGTCCAATTGTTGATATTGGCACTGGAGCCCACATATTGTATGTCTGCTCTACTGGAGCTCTCCCCAACTTCGACTTGACATCAGCAAACAGCCTTTCAAAACCCTGATCCAGATCTCCATCTGATCCAATCAACGGTCCAAGAAACTTTGGGACTGACAACCTTTTGACACCTATTTTAACAAAAGATCGGGAGAGACACGGAACTGGTTTGGGAAGAACCCAAACCTTCTTTTTCATTTTCGAGCTCGCTTCACATCCGCTGCTGTCGGCCTGAATCCCAACCCGAAGGTCTCTAAATTCTTGGGCAAAGAGACAGGCTGAACAATAACCTGAACCTCAGCCCCCAGACCTTTTCCTGGTATAAACCCGCTGTTTAACATTTCCGAGGCTATCATGAAGGTCCCAACTGTGATCCTGGGAAGTGTAAGGTCCTCGCCTTCAGAAATCTTGTCCACTGAAACCCCGTCGAAAACCTGGTACACCCATGGCCCTTTGTCATCATTGGTTTCTATGAATGGCACAACTTCATCACCCACAATGCTTGTGCCCTCATCCCCGTGCATCACTATCTCCTGCCGGTCCCACCCAAACTTCACCATTTGGTGCAATGTAGAAGGTACTGCTTTGGCGGCATGAATTCAGGGTCGCCCCTATAGAAGATTGTATGATACTGCCACGTCTACTACTTGTAATTCCATGGTGAATTCTACTGGACTAATGGTTAATTCCAGTAGGATATCACCACTGTGTTAGTACCACCTCCGTCAAAACCTCGGATGTAGACGTTGTTCCTGTGAATCCGGTCATGATCAATTTTCAGCTTGTTCAGAGTAGTCAAAGTACAGATGTTGGCGCTTGATCCATTATCAATCAATACTCGGGTGACCACCGAGTCTTCACATTTCACGGTCAAGTATAGGGCTTTATTATTTTCTGTTCCTTCTTTCGGAAATTCATCATCAGAAAATGTCACTTGGTTTACCTTGAAGATTTTGTGCACTATCTTCTCCAAGTGATTTACAGAGATTTTATCCGGACATGGGCCTCGTTCAAGATTTTCATTAGGGCCTAGCAATGAACGCTGGAATGAATCAACAAGGATAGCAACGAAATATGTGCTGGGGTCTTTTTTAACTGGTCCCCAATGGAGTAGTCGTGGGCCTTCATTTTTTTCAAAAACTCCTCAGCCTGTTCCTCCGTCACTGGCTTCTTTACCACTATTGGGTTGGACCTCCTCAACTCTATGGGAGCAAAACACCGTCCCGATCAAGTCAGTCCTTGCGCCTTGCAACTATCCTCCTCCACTGGCTTTCCCTTGTACATCACCATTGCCTATTCATACTTCCAAGGCACGACCTTGCTATCAATCACTGTCAATTGGACTGCCGGCTTTATGATGACCGGTTCCCTGCAGACCCCCTTCAAAACAACCACAAGTGCAAATGACACTCCCGATAATACTAATTTTGCCAGCTCTGGTTTCTTTGTAATGGCGGACGGACTCTTCCCTAATGTCACCACCGGCTTGACATCTTCTCTCTTAACCCGTGCCCTTGCTTCCCCATCGGTCAATTTTTCTTTTGGAGTGGCACGGATCATCATCACTATCTGTGATGGCTTCTTGGGATTTCCCTCTCCGTGCACAAGTTCAATTATGTGGGCTTCGTGGTGTGATAACAATGGGCTTTGGTTAATGTTGGGTGCTTCTGGTGCCTGAACCTCAATCTTGTCGGCATCAATAAGATCTTGTATTGCACGTTTCAGCTTCCAACACTTCTCGGTATCATGTCCGGGAACCCTGAACAATATTCACAACTTAGTGAGTGGTCCAAATTTTGGGGTAAGGGATTTGGAAATCTGGGCTCAATAGGACTCAACAAACCCAACTTCTTTAATTTTTGGAATGAAGCAGTATAGGTTTCTCCTAATTCAGTGAACGTTCTTTGTCTCTGAACCCTTTTATTTCTGGAAGCCTGATTCCATCGAAAACCTGGCCCTGCGGGATTCCTGTAGGCCTTTGGTGGTGGGTAGGTGGGTTTTGGAGGTGTGTAGGCATTATGTGGAGGTGGATAGGTATTTTAGGGAGCTGGCACGCACCATTGCGGGTGAGCCGGAGGTTGGGTATATGTCTGTGCTTGATGGACAGAGAAATGTTGTTCTTGTGGTGGGTAGTAGGGCTGTGGAGGGTAATTTGGAATGTGTGTGTAATTTGGGCGAGAGGGTCTGGATTGGTAATGAGGGGAAGGACCTCTAGATCTGGACCAGTTGCCTGCCTCTATTGTTGCGACCTCTTCTCTCTTTTCCTTTCCGAGCGCACCTCCCGCGCCGCTCTTAATGACCTGTGTTGTTGCCTTGATTGCTGACTAACTCAGTATCTTATTGGTCTTGAGTCCCTCTTCTATCATGCCTCCCATTTTCACAACTTCATTAAAGGATTTGCCAACTGACGTCACCAAGTGACCGAAGTAGGTTGGCTCTAGAGTTTGTAGAAAGTAATTTACAATCTTCCCCTCCCTCATTGGAGGATCAACTCTAGCTGCCTTTTCTCTCCACCGGAACCCAAATTCCCGAAAGCTCTCTCCAAGTTTCTTCTCAAGCTTTAGCAAAGTGAGACGGTCTGGGACTATCTCAAGGTTGTATTGGAAGTGTCCGGCGAAAGCCTGTGCCAGATCATCCTAGGTGTACCACCTACTCGGATCTTGTCTTGAATACCATTCTAGTGCAGATCCGCTCAAACTCTGGCTGAAGTTAGCTATCAGTAGCTCATCCTTTCCTCCTGCTCCCCTCATCTTGCTACAAAATCCCTGCAAATGAGCCATAGGATCGCCATGCCCTTCGTATAAGTAAAACTTGGGCATCTTGAACCTCGCCGGTAATTGGACGTCAGGGAAAGGGAATAGATCTTTTTAGGCTACGCTGACCTGGTTGCCTAACCCATTCATGCTCTTAAACAACTGCTCCAGGCTTTTAAACTTCCGCATTACCTCGTCCTACTCTGGGCTCTTAGCCAGCTTTTCAGTCTCCGCCGGGACCTCAAAGTGTGGATTATAGGTAGGTGGCTCGGGTGCTTTGAATGTGAGTTCAGGGGGGTAATATTGTGCATCGTGAGCTTGAAATAATGGCTCACTAGATGATCTGTGCAATGGGGCTGGGGTAGGTGCTATAAAGACGGGAACATTTGGTAGATTAGGGTTTTGATCGGGTGGTGGAGCTTGGGGGTCATAGGCATCCCTTCCCTGATAGTAATGATGGCTCGGGAAGCTTGTTGAGGGACCATGAGAAGGGTATTCTGGCGTAGGTCTTGGTTGGAGAGTAGGACTAACGGGTAGTTCAGGTCCCTTTTATGCTTTAGCCAAGGCCAACTGCATTTCATTAATTTCCAGCCTTATTTTTTCCATCTTTTCCATGGCCTCTTTCAGCATTTGACTCATCGTCCATTCTGACTCAACACTGTTATCTGATCCTGTCATGCTTTCTGGTATGGGACCCTTTGATCTTTTCTGATAATGGTACGATGCCAGTACGCTCTAACAAACTAACTGATATTTGGAAAAACAACAAACTTGTTAGTGTTAGAGTTTCAACAAATATCACAATTGCACGTTGGGAATGCAATGTCCTTAGGCACTAAACAATTTCTAATATGCTTTTGCTCAAACCGCATGCATCATCCCAGCTTATTTTAATCGTGCCATTTTCAAGCATTTCAAAACCCTCCATTATTTTCAGTTTTCTCTTTCTTTCTTTTTCTCTCACTTCTTTTATTTTATTCACTTTCTCTTTTATTTTTTAGCAGTAATCGAATATTATGTAGATTGCCTACGTATCATGTCCCCGCATGAATCAGACCAAGCGTAGTTCGTGACACAAGTGTAAAAACAAAGATATCATTTTGTATTTCTATTTACAAAGCCAAAATATTTTGGGAAACACACTACAACTTTTGGCGCCAAAAGGAAAATACAGATTTCAACGAACAACCAGAATATAGAAAATACAGAATCAACTAAACATGCTTCAAAGCTCTAAGTCTTTGTGCCCACGAGGCGTTGTTTGGCCTTGTCGTCGGCTTTGGCGCAAGATTCCTTTGCATGCTTTTCAACTCTTTCATAATCTGGCGGACATAACTCATGACTGAAGCAAAAAGGGTGTCACGAGGCATTTGCTCACATGTTAGGCACCTCATGTACATGTAATTCTCAATCTCATCTATCTTGCCCCGGATGTAATCCCTTTCTCTGAACAGTTTCTCTATTCACCGATACTTTAGTCCTAGTACTTGAGCATTGTCGGTGAGTTGATCCTGACACCTTTCCATTTGTTCTTCCATTCTGGCCATTGAATCATCATAGCGTTTCTTGTCTATTCTAGTATCTCGGGCTTGTCTAAGGGCCCGCTCTTTGAGAGTAGAATTTGTTTCTCTAAATATAGCAATGGTCCTTCATAATACCTCCTTATTTACCGCATAGCCTTTGCTTATGACTCTGCATCTCTGGCCCATATGGCTCGGATTCTCTCCACGCTAGCCTCCGATCTTTTCAAACCCTCCTGGCTTTCGCTGATCTGCTTGTTCAACCCGTCTATCAGCCTCTTGTCAGACCAAATTCTTTGTTGGTTGTTGGTGTCCTTTCTGACCTGTTGGATTCGAGCCCTAAGAGCGTTGTTTTCTTGGGCTAATTTCTTTCGGTTTCCTTCATTGGTTGCGGCTTGCAACTACTTTCATATCAGATATCCTGAACCTGCTTTTCCAACTCCGCTATGTGGGCCTTGTATTTGTGTTCTGCATCTAACCAAGCTTGTGGTTCATGTAGCGCCTCAACAAACCCCTGAATGTGAGATTTTTTGACTGGCCGTCCTGGTTCATCTTCCGCATCTCCCTTCCTTGTATACCAGGCTACATAAGTATATGAGACTTCACCCCTGGATAGGTCATGCACTCGAGTATTTACTGGCAAATACTGGCACTCACTCCATCCGAGAAATGCATTGTTGGAACTGGGTTGGAACGACAAGCAGCTCTGGATTTGGGGCTCTTGCTATAGCCGTACAACGCACGATATCTTCATGGAATTGGCCATCGGCGCTGACCTCGACCGCATGAACACTAAGATCTTCATCTGGGTATATTACCTGACACCTTCCCAATTGCCTCATCCCCCGGTAGGGAGCATAAGGCTGAATAACTCTGAGTCCCATTAAAAAGAAGTAAGGACCCGTGGCTGGCATATACACAATTTCTTCAACAGGAAGCCAACTATATGTCCACCCTATTTGTGACGCAGGTGACATCGCAAAGATAGGATGCCCAGTCTTCAAACCCTTCTGGCAAATTGAGCCCTGAAACCCTCTTATCGTATTCTTCAACCCAACTTTTGTCTGTCGATAGATAGCTCATGCAATGAGGTTGATGACACAAATGCTCTATCATCCATATTTGCAATAACAAATTGCAACCTTCGAAGAAATCTGCCCCTGCTTTACAAGCTGTGAGGGCTCGGTATATCTCGGACAATATCATAGGGGCGAGCGTGCTTTTGTTGTTGGATGTCAAGACTTTGACAACTCCAGCCTACCTTCAAGTCAATATTTCTATCCTTCCTAGGAAACACCACCATGACTAAAAATGCTACTATGAAGGCGAACCTCCTATGTTCCTCCCATTTTGTCCAATTCCCTCGGCTGCAAACCCCACTTTCTGGATCGTCGAACCTTCTATATGCCCATACCTCTGGTATATGAATGGTAAAGTATAGAACCCTCTATCCAACTCAGAGTACGAGATTCCCTTGATTATCTTCAACAGGTCCATGAATTTGTGTGAATTGACAACTCTTGGAGCAATCAGATATTTATGACTTAGCCCCTCAGTAATGTCCATGTATCATGTTACCTCTTCTAAAGTTGGAGTGAGTTCAAAGTTTGAGAAGTGTAATACATTCTGGGCCGGGTTCCAGAACGTAACCAAAGCCTTTATGATTTCAACCCTGGGCCTGAGGTTAAGCAAATTGGTGAGACCCCATAAATATAGTTTGATCTTATCTTGTTCCGATTTTCAAAATCTTCCCACCATAAGCACAATTCCATAGGGATCTTGCTCCTGACCTTTAACGGCAAACTTGGACCCATGTTCATTCTGCACTTTATGGAGGTGATTTTAAGCAAAAAGCACACTTTACTGGACTCAAAAGACTTAAAATTTTTCGCAAATTTAAATAAAAATGAAAGACTCGATTTTGAACATGGCCTTTCAGTACCTCAAGGGTGAAGAGTTGTCAAGACTGTGTTGACTAAAATGGCAGAAAGCAGCCGTTTGTACCAAGTTAGCCTTCCGGCTTCCCTTTTGGGAACATTCGGCCATTTCGATAAAGCAGCGTCACCTGATGTATTTAAAACTATTTTCCAAAACATAATCCGCCATTGTGGTTACGGCCTTTCAGAGCCTCGAGGACGAGTATTTAAGGGTGTTTGGGCTAATTTTGGTCAGAAATCCAAAAATGACCAAAAGCGGCTATTTGCACAAAATTAGCCTTTCGGCGTAACCTTTAAGGAACATTTGGCTACATTTGACAAAAAATTCTCGCCCGAAAAATAAAGAAAGTTCGTTATTTTCTGGTTATTTTTGCAAAATGGGAAGTTGGACCCGATAAGGGTTGCCTATGTATCTCACATCCGGTGAGAATCAAACTGACGTAGTTCGGGTTAGGGAAAAACAAACTATATTAAGAAAAAATCTTTTATTTTCAAAAACACCCTTCTTTTTCTATTATTTTTTCCAAATTTTGACGGAGTCTGGAAACAATTTAGTTTTTTTTTTTTTTAAAAAACATTTATCTCTACACTACTATTTCCTTTTTTCGCATTTTTCTAATATTCCCAATTTTGTAAGCCAATCTGCATGCAAGTCTAAACAAATAGATGCAATAAATCAAACAAGATGTAGCAGGATGGTCATTTCACTTCAGGTTGGTAGTCCTAGACGGACCAAACGCCTGTGTTGAGTCCTCTAAGTCAAATGCACATGATGCAAATAAACGTTCCTGCTAGGGATCCTGCATGAAGTTTTGTTATACTAAGTTAAATTTTGGGTTTTTGTTCTAGACCTGGCTTACCGAGCGGACAACTCGAGCCGAGAATGGGAACTGCGTCCCGGTAACCAAAACACCAGCCGGTTTTGCAAATCCACCGAATCCTCGTTCCATTTGGGATAATGACACTAACAGAAAGAAGTCACGACCAGCGTGCACTTCTCGAGAGGGAGAAGATAAGGGCGTCGACACAGTTTATATGTACAGTCAAATAATATCAAAGCAGTAATAAGCATCATTTTGCACATTAAAGACATATCATATGAGAATATCAGATAATAAAGCCTAAATACAACAATTTATCAAGCTCGAATTCTAACTGTGAACCAGTGGTTCTGGGTCAAATAACAAAATCCCCTAGCAGAGTCGCTAGAGCTTTCACACCTCCTTTTTCAGCCACCCGCATGGGCGTAGAGGAGTTTTTCCAATTAAAGGACAATCGAAATGAGATTTGGTTATTAATTATTTCAGAGTCGCCACTTGGGAGATTTATGGTGTCCCAAGTCACTGATTGAATCCCGAGCCAAGGAAAAAGATGACTCTGTTTAACAGTCCACGAACCAGAAATCTGAATAAGGAATTCTGTTAACCGGGGAGAAGGTGTTAGGCATTTCCGAGTTCCGTGGTTCTAGCACGGTCGCTCAACTGTCATATTCGGCTTAATTATCTGATTTTTACAATTATGATCTTAAAAGAAAATTTTAACTTTGAACCGCTTTTATCATTATTATTAGTGTTATTATTTATAGAGAATTGCAACATTATGAAAACGTATTTCGGACCACGTCACAGCAAGTGTACCCGTGGTCATCGACACATTTCGACTCTGTCGATATTTGGATTTGGGTCGCATAAATGCACACCCGGGTTTAAGAAGGTAAGATTAAATAAGGCACGTCCTAAAGAGACTAACGTATCGTTATTTTTTGGAAAAAAAAGGGCGCGAAAATTTGCTAAGCGACCAACTCCAAAATCTATTTAATTGTTATATGTATTTATTAAGGGCCCCGCAATTCGTGATTTATTTGGCGAGGTACACCTCATTTTATTTTAAAGGATATCCTAAAGTGACTATATCTTCTATTTTGTTTGTCTCTATGATAAAGAAAACTACCTTGTTTATTTAAATTCTTGAGAGTTATTAGCTAATTTTCGAACACAACTTGTTAATTCTGAAAGTGAACGTAGTAGGAGAGACGTCTGTTTGCCATTATGGGACAAGGCCCAACGTATATGGTACAAAATAGGGCATGGGACATTCCCCATTCTACGTGGGGATCAGTTAAATTATTCTGCATATTTTTGACATTTATGAAGATTGAGAAAGATGTAAAGAATACTAATGTTGTCTAGATTAAACCATAATACTACAAATTTGAACGGGCCACTTATCAAGTGAGATAGATTAAATTTCTTGGTATAAAAAAAACAACCTGTATCAATCTAACACACGTTTGAAATGTAAGTTACTCACCGAACAAACTAAGGTAAAGGAACATAATTACTACACTATCAATTTTTAATTAAGCCTACATAGGAAATTTACTAAACTAAGCTACTATATGAGAGTTACTGTCCAGTTATGCAATTTGGTGGCGAAAGTTTATAGGAAAAATGTACAGAATGTTATAAGATACAAACAACAAAAAAAGAAGAAAAACTACAATAAGATACAACTTCAATTCTTCATGTCCTTTTTAATCATGCTTCAAGTTCAGCCTACAATAAACTAGTGTATCAATGTGTACCTGATATTTGAAAGGAGAGAAAGAAGGCAGTAGTAAACAGCAGTAGTGCAAACACTCAGCAACAGTAGATTCAGCAACACAACAATACAATCAGTGAAACCAATAATAGATAACCCCGTAATAGATTGAAAACCAGCAGTAAAGTTAAGAACACCCAATAGAAACTCTAGGAAATCCAAACAGCAACACCAAATAAATCCCAATAGTACCAGAAAACAAACTCAAGCAAAGCAGAGTAGTTACAAGGTTCAAAAAAAGTAACAACTTCTAATTTTTTGAAAACTCAAGAGGAAAGTTTCAAATTTTACAGAAGCCAATACCCACTAGTACTGATTTTAAGAAGTTAGAAGAGGCAACTTCTTTCGGTTTTCAACTCTCGAAACACTCCAATTCTTATGTCAAAGTTCGAAACTCTTTCAATTCAAAGTTCTAAAAAATTTTCTGTTTCCAAAAGCTTTCAACTTTAAATCTGGACCCTTTTTGTTCCTAGTTTTTCTCCGTACATTATTGTCCTAATCTTTTATTTATACTCAAACTCAAAACCCCTTATTACCACCTAAATGGACAGCCCATTAATCCCTTAAAATATGCCTTAGTGTCCTCTCCACTAATAAATATTTATTGACTTATTCAATCCCTTTTTACTTATTGCAAATTTCAGCCCCCTTAAATCACTCCTTGTTCCCTATTACTCATTAACTTATTGATAATTAAGAACCCACTAACAAGACATTATCATTACAGTGTTATCCTAACTGTTTTTATTCAAAAATCACCCCTGAAACCCCTTTATATTACTGCCCTAAACCAACAAATAAGACTACAATTGAATCCTAAACTGACTCCCATTTGACCACATAAATTACTATACCATGAGCCAATTCTAGCTATTAATCAAACAGTAATTTTACGGCAGAAAAAATACGTAAAAGTTTCAGTGATTCAAAACTATACTGATAGTCTGATAGAACTTAAATTAATCAGACAACTAACACTTAAAACTTCAAACTATCAGAAATGCCAAAATGCGATAAAATGGCTAAATAAACAAAATGTCAACTATGTTGACTCCAGAACCAAAATAGGATGACAAATGATTCAAATATGAACGACCTAATCAACGAAGTTTAATTAATTGACTGTATATTACAATTGACACTAAACAATCAAAAACAGAGGATCAGGCAATAAGGTATTCGATTGGTATTCAACAGAAACAAAGGCTAACAGAAACCTAATTAACTGACGAACTATTCGAATCAATTATATACTCTATAATATACACTCAACGAATAGAAACAATTCGACCCAATAAAAGGTCATTGGAGATGAGAAGAATTTAACTGAAGAAAAAATAAAAATATCAAATAAACCATACAAAAATAACAAACAGATGCTAATATAACAGAAAAAGAAAAGAAAGGTAAAGGTTACCTTATGGACTCGAAATCAGACGGACCCAGGCTCAACTCAGACTCGACCATTTTGAGGTCGAACAGACATTAATGGAAGTGTTCTCACTTTGAGAACACCTCGACTAAGGTCTATTAGACCCCCATCTCACTTTTAATTGGACCGATTCCATGGTTTGGTTTTTTAGGGTTCTTGAGGGTCTTATTTGGGGCTTAAGTGTTTCTGGGCAGATTCGACCCAAACCAAAGATAGTTTTGGCATGAGGGAGGTCAGGGGGTTCCAGGGTATGAATTTGGGTTTGATTCACGTAGGTTTCCATTTGGCTCGAATCTTAAAATGAAGATTCGAGAAACTCTGAGATGATTCGAGCCAAACGGTTTGAGGATCTGTGTTGGGGGTGGCTGGAAGGTGATAGGGTGTTAATTTGGTCGCCATTGGAGAGTGTTGAGTTTTGGCTCAAATCTTCGATTGAAGATTCGGGGATTTCTAGAATGATTCGAAGGAAGCTGTTAGTGGATTCGTGTAAGGGATGGTCTGGGGGTTCGGGGGTGTTAATTTGGTGGCCGGCTGCAATGTTGCCACCGGGTTTCAGGTGAGGGAGTCCTAAGGCGGCTAGGGTTTAGGGTGAAGGGGATCGTCTCTGAGTTACAGAGACGATGAACAGGGAAAGCGAGGGAGGGGTTTGGTTTGGGGGGTTGGGGTAGGATATTAGGTTTATATAGTTGGGGGTGGTTTGATCTCGGTCGTTCGATCTGATGAGATCGAAGGTTTAGATTTCTTCATTAATATAAAACGGAGTCGTTTGGTTAAGTAGGGGACTGTGTTGACCCGGGTCTATAGGGATCGGTCGTGGGGAAGGGTTGAGGCCGTTAGATCAACTGAAAAGGGACGGCTCAGATCAACTGGTCTAAAACGTCGTCGTTTCACCTTAGTTGGGGCTGAATTGGACCGTTCGATTGAAACAAATCAACAGCCCAAATTTGAGACTTAAAAATGACGTTGTTTGGACTATATCAGAGACGGATTGGATTGGACCAAGTTATTCCATTGTTTGGGCCTGATTGCTTTGGTCTTTTAGACTGGCCCAATCCGGTTTTCTTCCTTTTTTCAACTCTTTTCTTCTTCCTCTTTTAATTACTAACTAACAAAATTCTAAAATTAAATTGTAAAAATCCAAAACTCTTATATTAAACTCTTAACAATAATTTACAGACAAGTTAAAACATTTAATTAAATAAAATCACACAATGCCACACTTTAAATGATCAAAATAGCATAAATATATATTTTGTGATTTTCTATTTTTAAAAACAAATATTGTGCAATTAATTCCTAATTTTTACGAAATAAAATCCTAAGAGCATATGCAACATATTTTTGGTATTTCAATTAATCAAAACAAAATAAACATCCACAGGTAAAAACATAAATAATTATCCTAATATGCCACTCAAATTCTAAAAATGGTAGACCAAAGAAAAATTATTTTATTTTTGATTTCTTTTTGGAGTAATGCTTGTGAAGCAAAAATCACGTGCTCGCAGGCCCGAGGGCATTTTGGTCAACTTTTCGATCGGGGTTATGAATTATTATAAATTGGATTATAATGAGTACCTTAGCATATATTAATGGATTTGCATAATTACTGGCTAGTTTTGGAGCATTGTGCATTGATTCGAGTCTTTGAAAGAGTGTGGCATGCCGGTTATGGATCTTCGGAGCGATGTGAGTCTCCTTTCTAACCTTGTAAGAGGGATTTTTCCCCATAGGTGAGTTAATTAGTTATGTGCTCTTATTTGTGGGGGTTACGTACGCATGAGGCGACGAGAGTCCGTGCGTAGCTACTATTATGCTATTGTCCGGGTAGTCTAAGACCCAAAAGCATGCTATATTTGGATTAATCATAAACTTATTGACAACTTGAATTGCTTAAATCATATTGAATTAGTAATTAAATTTCTAAAAGGATTAAACTTCATTTTTCCTAAATGGTTAAAAGAGTATTTACTTTTTTGGATCTGTTAACCACCCAAAATCCATTCGAGGCCCCTGGGACCCAAACCAATCATACCAACCAGTCCCATAACACATTACGAACTTGCTCGAGGCCTGAAATCGCATCAAATAATGCTAAAATTATGAATCAATCTCCAATTCAAGTTTTATGAACTTCAGATGTTCAAACTTCAACTTTCGATACTGAAACCTATCAACTCACGTTCGATTGACCTCAAATTTTGCACACAAGTCATATTCGACATTGTGGACCTACTCTAACTTTTGGAATTGGATTCCGACCCCGATATCAAAAAGTCCACTTCCGATCGAACTTCTCAAAAATCTTCAAATTTCTATCTATGACCAAATGACATAAAAATGACTTACGGACCTCCGAATTCACTTTCGATCGCGCTCTCAACTCCAACATCACCATACGGAGCTACTCCCAGACTCGATATCCTAAACGGACATCAATAACACTGAAATGCACTTCAAGCCAGACTGATGAAATTTCTTCTAAAATGCTAACTTCCACAATGGGCGCCAAAACACTTCCTGGTCTTCCAAAACCCTATCCGGACATACGTCCATGTCCAAAATTATCATACAAACCTGATGGAACATTCAGATCTCGATTCGAGTTCATTTACTTAAAATTTCATTCTTAGTTGATTCATTTAACATTAGGCTTTCAAAATAAGAATTCTTTTCTTAAATCAACTCTAGACTTCGTGAAATTAAATTCCAACGATGCACACAAGTAATAATACTTGAAATGAAGCTGCTCATGGCCGCAGACTGCTGAACGACGCGCTAGAGCTCAAAACAACCGGTCGGGTTGCTACATAAAGGATGAGGAAAGACATGTGAGAAGTGTCAGGCGGTAGCTAAAACTTCTAGAAGGCCAAGTATAAGAATCAAAGGTCGAGTAGTCGATCAAAGGGATGGGTTCCGCAAAAGTGGGAGAGTGGCGAAGTTATATATGGGAATTGTAGTAGCATGACTACGCTATTTAAGGAGAGTTTGGAATGATTTGGGAATTTCAGAGATTTGTGATTGGTGCCTACGGATTTAATTTGAAGTATGGGCCATTATGCGGCTGGAGATTTGATATAAGGGAAGGAGCTGCTTGAATGAAGAAGGATACAACATAACTTCCAATTGGAAAGTTGTTGCCTAACATTTAAGTGATGCCCACGAGGGAGGAATGGTTTTGTAGTGCTAGAGAGTGAGCTCTGACTCAGAAGGGGTTATTGATGTCGTAGTGATTGTACCCCGTGCAGCATCGTTGGAAGATGTCGGGAGTGATTTCCACAGGTGGGTTATTTTCGGTGAGCAAGTTAGCGGTCGCGTGGTTGACAATGCTTCTGCAATAAATCTATTGGTTATACAAAAAAGATATCGGTCGTGCGAATATGATTTATGATTCAGAGTATGAAAAGGGGATTTTACAGAAGAATTCTAAGAACTCTGGCGGTTGATTGCGCAAGGTTATATCAATAAGAGATAAGGAATTTTGGTGAGTTCCATAGTTGTGTAATAGCGGCTTCAAGCTAAGTGGGCGAGTCCCACTACCTATGATTGGGTTGCATGGTTAACTACTCGCGAGGTTTCCGGTTATTAGAATATTGATGGGTTATTCAAGCTATGGGAAGGGAACATAAGTGGTAATTGAGCAAAGGAATTGTTAAAGGTGTGCTATGGTTGGCCTTATTGGCTCATTTTCAGACTTAGTGAAGGATTCAGGATTTATACCTTGTATAGATGCAGGTTTTAAAGGAAGTGATTTCCACTGGGTGCCTCTTCAATAGGGTGTTCATGTGTTACATGATTTATCGATTTATTTATATTTGGGGCCAAGTCAGAGTGGGTGGCTCTCAGCAACACTCCTAGTGGATTCAAGGGGTAAAAATGTGGTGCCTAATGATGTCGAGCTTATAGGTACGATTAAGAATCAAGCTTTGTAGTAGCTTATGAGAAGGGGCGCATGATGTTCTATGATGTTTTGACTTGCACTATAGCATTTGGAAGGAATGAAATGGTTTATGGTATTTGAGATAGCATGGTCTCGCAATTCAAGGTCACTCGGGATGAGTGCAGATGGAGTATGTTATGTGTTGAATGGAGCTAGTATTATTTCTAAGGCAATCAAGGATAAATTGGAAGAAGGTAGATTGATTAGCCATAGTTGAATTGGCATATTAGGTGTAGTAAGTGATATAGAATTTGAAATGAGGATCGAGGTTGCAGTTCGGTGCTGACAAAGATGTCGCAAGCTCAGACGAGTAGGAAAGGAGTTTCAATGTTTAAAGTAAGTTAGTGGTTTCTTCAGTGTCACCTGAAATCGGTATTTTATGAAGAAGTCTTTGCCTCCTGGTTAGGGGTTCTTGATTGTTTTCAGTGTTAGAGCGGCTGGTGGTTTGGATGTAAGGACCTGTTACGTGTTTCGGAAGGTTGTGCAAGCGTGTCCCACATGAAGATTGTATAAGTGTGACATGTAGTCACTTGATTGATTAAAGATTTAAACCAAGTATGATTATTGTGGTAATATCACTAATTTGAGAATTTATGCCTAGAGGGCACTCAGTTTTTTGGGTTATGGACCGTGGAGTTTTGATCCGGCCATGATGGGTGATCTTGTGTGTTGTGAGAGAAAAGGGAGTTATTATGGACCTTTGAAAGGTTATTAGCCTAGTTTTTGAGATCAGAATCCGCTGGAGGTCTATAGATGAATTTAAATGTGAATACTGGCCTTATATTCGGACAAATATGCTCATTTCAGCATAACTGCTCCTTATGGAGCAGTAATCAGACGTGGGGTATTATTTCATCGTCAGGTTATGTAATGATATATCACGCCGTGTGAGTTGTGAGATGGCTTGGTGAATTTCTTAGGCATTGAGGTTCCACGTAAAGGTGATGTTATATTAGCAGGATGGCTCTTGAGACTCAGATTATATATCACACCTAAGTTGTGCTTGAGTTTGTAGCCTATTGTGTTGTGTGTATCCTCAAGGAAATGATATTATGCACCTAGCGTGCTGGTGACCAAAATTTTGTATTTTATTGTTACGAGCAATTTAGCTCGATGTGCATCTCCTTATGTGAGTTCTACTTATAGATCGGGTGGCACACCATCATAGATAAGTTATTTGGATCGGGTGGCATGCTACCATGGTTATGTTGTGTGGATCGGGTGGCACGCCGTTATTGTTACACCATTTGGATCGGTTTGCGCGCCGTAATATTCAGTACAGTTCCGCATATATCTTTTTATGTGTTTTATTCCTATTTTCTAAGGAAAGCTCATATTAGTTGTGTCCCTGAGTCGCATGTATGATTCGCGAGTGGGGTAATTGAATTTCCTTTTTCAGAGTTCGTTTTCCTTTTGTATCGCATTCTAATTGGTAGCCTACTGGCACATTGTGGCATCATATGAGAATTTTTATCATGTTCGAGACAACTTATAGATTCGTACTGGGTGAGACGAGATCTTTGGATTTAGGATCGGTGCAATTTGATTATATGAAGTATATTAAGGAGCTAAGACAATTATTTTGTTTAGAATGAGGTGATGGTTCTTGTCAGGGATATAGACTCAACGATTGGTTGACTCGGTAGTTAGTTACGAATTTCTACACATCTATTCCGTCTTGGCGGTATTGTTAGAGTTAGAGCAAGACCTATATAGGTCATGAGGTGCAATGGGAGCATCATATTTGTAGAATTTCGATGTAATTGATCAGAGAATGTTATTGTTGTCCTGTGAGTAAAGTGGTGCAAGTGGTGAATTCAGCAAAACTGTGCAGTCATGTTTGGGTACAATGTGTAGGGATTGAGATGGTAATTGTATGTTAGAAACATGTCTGACATAGAATTTCGGAGGTTGGAATTGGACTCTAAGTCTTATTTGCTTGAATAAAAGGGAATACCTTAAGAATTGATCGAGCTAAGGTGCCCAACTGAGTTGTGGTAGCACGTGAAGATCCATGTGGTGTTAAACAGTGATTTTAGACTACTTCAGTATAGTTCTCACCACATTTGAGGACAAAGTATGTTTAAGTGGGAGAGAATGTAACGACCTGAACGATCGTTTTGAGCTCTATCTTGTCGTTCAACAGTTTGAGGCCATGAGCAGCTTCATTTCAGGTATTATGACTTGTTCGTGTGGTTGGAAATGAATTTTGGGAAGTTCAGAGTTGATTTGGAAAGAAAATTCTCATTTCTGAAGCTTAAAGTTGAAAGAATTAACTAGGATTGGATTTTTGGGTAAACAACCTCAGAATTGGGATCTGAAGGTTCCAGCATGTTTGTATGGTGATTTTGGACTTGGGCGTATGCAAGGATCGAGTTTGGGATGACCCAGGAGCATTTTGGCGCCTATTGTGGAAGTTAGCATTTTGGAAGAAATTAATAATTTTGTCTTGAAGTGCATTTCAGTGTTATCAATGTCCGTTTGGGATTCTGAGCTGGGAGTAGCTTCGTATGGTGATTTGGAGTTGGGAGCACGATCGGAAGTGAATCCGGAGGTACGTAGGACATTTTGGAGTCATTTGACTAAAGATAGAAATTTGAAGATTTTTGAGAAGTTTGACCGGGAGTGAACTTTTTGATATCGGGGCCATAATCCAATTCCCAAAGTTGGAGTAGTTTCGTATTATTGAATGTGACTTGTATGTAAAAGTTGAGATCAATTGGACGTGATTTGATAGGTTTCGACATCGAATATAGAATTTCTAAAGTTCATTATGCTTGAATTGGGGTGTGAGTCATGGTTTCAATGTTGTTTGATATAATTTGAGGCCTCGAGAAGGTCCGTGATATGTTATGGGACTGGTTTGTGTGATTGGACGGGGCCCCGGGGGCCTTGGGTATGTTTCAGGGTTGTTTCAGATCATTTTGGGCTATTTTGAAATAGCTTATGCTGGTATTTGGTATTGTTCTTCGCGTTCGCGAGGATCCTCTCGCGTGTGCGAAAAAGAATTTGGCCTCAGGGACTCTCTTCTTCGCGTTCGCGAAGAGGTTCTCGCGTTCTCGAAGAAGGAAATCTCTGTTGCACATGTCTGACTTCGGAGGCTCATATCTCACAATCTATAAAGAATTTGGAGATAATCCATAAATGAAATTTGTATGTCTTTGTGTCTAGTTTTCAAAACTGTAAACCATTTGGAATTTGGATTTGATTACGAAAATTTATGGCCGGTACAGTATAGGCCGTTCGGAAAGATAAAGAAGAGATTTTTATTGCACATGGCTAACTTAGGAAGCTTATATTGCAGAATCTATAAAGAATTGGGAGATTACTAAAACAAAAAAGTTGTATATCTTGGTTTTCCGTTTCCAAAACATTAAACCATTTGTAATTTGGAGTTATGTACAAAATGTTATGAATATTATACTATTGGCTATCCGAGAAGAGTTTGAAAATTGATTTTTGGGAATTGTTTTCTTCGCGAACGCGATGGGTGTCTTGCGAATGCAAAGAAGACTCATTTGGGCAGTGAATAGGTGCAAAGAAATGGGTTTGGATCATTTTATCTCATTTTCTCCATGGAAGTCGACTTAGGAGCGATTTTGGAGCTCCATTTTCATTATCCATGTCAAGGTAACTGATTCCCACCTATTGCAAGTTAATTACTTGGTATATATCTAGGTTTTAATATGGAAAATAATGTAAATTAGTAGAAATTTTGGAATTTTGAGGAATACCTAGATCCCACAGTATTAAGAATCGAGTAAGGGACTCCAAGTAAGCAAACTATATCATATATACGAAAGTTTCCCTACAAAGGGGTTGGCTTCAACAACCCATAAGGAACGACTTGCCAACCTACAAAAACAGTTAATTTGTTTATAGTCACAAAAGTTTTCCTAAGAGGCTGGCTTCAACAATCCATAAGAGACGACTTGCCAAGCTACACAACTTAGAAAACTTTTGTACTATAACCAACGTTAGCTGTTCATAACTCAGAACGCTTTCGCACTACAATAAGCTAACTTTAACGGAGTATTATTACTCTATTTTCATACATGGACCGGCCTTTCCATCCATTCAAAAGAAAGAACAAGATGGAAATTTAGAAAGCACTCATATGTATTATATCACAAAAGATTTATAAAGGTTACAAGATGATCCTACCATTACTACAAGGCCTCCTATATATAGGGCTAGGAGGTTATTACAAGACAAACTTTCAAGATAAAATAAACCTATCTTACATGGCAAACTTATCTACATGTGGGTCCTTCTTGGCATGTGAAGGACTTTAGGCAAACCAACTAAAAAACACCTGAAAACATGTGAAAGTGGTGAAATATACATGGTGTAGCATGTGAATACATGAGGGAGCATGTAACTCTATGTGGAAATATTGTGTTTCATGTGATGAAACATGTGGATGCATGTGGAAGCATGTGAAAAACAAGTGAAAGTGGGGCCCGAATAGAATAGAAAGATGTGAGAAATTGTCTTGGCATGGGTAGGATATTTTTTGAGGTTTTTTTGGTAAGTAATGTAGGATTATGGTGGGATTATCAGGGATTTAGATAATTAATTCTAGGGTGGCCTTATAGGCATCTTTTGAAAGACCTTCTGTAGTAATGTCTTGAACTGGACGGTCCTTCTCCACTGTGATATTTCTCCTTTGGATTGTAAAATGTAATCCACAACTTTAATCTGCAAATTTCATGAGTGAACTTTTCTCGGATGACTTCGTATGGAGTTTGATATTCTTTTGCTACTTCCCGGACTCTTTTCCAGTGAGGATGAGTGTTGGTATAATTCCAGCTGCCCTATCTGTTGGCCATATCTCTTTCGGGATGCACCTATTTTTCTGAAAAAGGATTCTTTGTTCCTCGCTATATTCTTCCTCCATTTATATAATGGACACGAGAAATTTTCACAAGAATGATGCCTCTGATTGCGCTTGGACTTTTCCATTGATGATCGTTACTGGCCTATGGAACATGAATACCATTGCTATGTAGGAATTGCTGAAGCATTTCATCCAATATTTTCTAGGCTTGAACCATAATAAGAATACTTTAAGAGCTGATGCAATGTTATCAAAATCCTTGAAGATGTTGCATTTGAATTCCATGAAAATATAATATTGATGGCATAAGTACCAGAAGAACCATAATAATTCTTGTGGAAAATCCTTGGCTTGAGCGATGAATATGTGGCGGATTGGATATTCTAGATTGACACCAAAAGGCTTGAGAATAGACCCTCCATATTGCCGAAAAACTTGGAGCTCATAATAAGTTCTTTTTTCCATAATAATTGACGGGTCAAAGGGATCCATGAGTTTGGACAACTTTGGTGGATGACCTGTTGGCTTTAGTGAACTTGCTCCTGATGCATTTGAAAACATGAAGATGTGGCTGATTATCTTTTGTTTTCTCTTCATTTTTGTGGGTGAAAATCTCTTTGAGAAATCTTTTGGCCGAGACAGAAAATCTGCGAGAATATTATCCTTTCCTTTCAGGTGCTTGACTTAAAATTTGTATGGAGAGAACCATTGAGCCCATTTGAGAATCTAAGGATTGAAAATAATTTTTGAATTTATCTGGATCATCTTTGGGAAGGCCTTCATATCCATTTCTATTAGAAATTCCGTATGGATCAGGAAGAAATTGAATTTCTTAGTTCCATTTTTTACTGTAAGAATTTCCTTGAAAGTGGAGTGACAATGCTGCTCGGCATCTTTAAACTTTCCACTAGTGTATCTGCATATTTTCTCTGGTCATCTTTTTCTTCAAATAAAACAGCACTCCAATATTCTTGGCTGGCGTCAGTTTGCAATATCTTTTTTCCATCTGATGGGATGTAGAGAGACTTGACATTTTTTGATATTTCCTTTATTTTCCTGACTGCTATCCTGTTTCTCTCCCCATGCTGGAGCATTTTTCTTGAGCATTTCTATGAGCGTTGAAATGTATGCATAGATTTTTGGGACGAAATCTCTTGCATAATTTATTATACCCAAGAATTGTTGGATCTGCTTCATTGTGAGATTGGTATCCAGGAATTTGAGTAATTCCTGACATATATGTGGTCCTGCACTGTATTCTCCTTGGGCAAAATGCATTTCGAGAAAATCCATCTCCTTTTGAGAAAGAACCATCTTTTTTGCAGCAAGCATGATCCCGTACTGTGTTACTAATGCCTCAAATTGACGAAGCAAGTTGACATGTTCTTCCAATGTATCACTAAATAGGAGGATGTCATCAATGCAAACTAATGACGTATGGAGGATGGGTTGGAAGTTTTTATCATGGCTTTTTGGAATAAAGAGGGTGCAGTTTTCAACCCGAAGGGCATGACTTTCCATTGGATGTGATGGTCTGGGATGCAAATATTTGTTCAGGGTGAATAGGGTGAATTCCCAATTGCCAAAATTCGGATTTTAAATCAAACTTGGAAAAATATTTGGCCTTGGCTAAGTGGGAGAAAAGGGTAAGTTTATTTGGGATAAGGAATTTATCATGTTGGAGGAAATGGTTAAGTGGCTGGTAATTGATGACTAACCTGAGTTTTTCTCTTGTCTGTTCAGATATTTTATTGACATAAAATGCTTCGCATGCTTATTGTGAGTCTAATGGCTCTATTAGATCAAATTCCAAAAGTTCTTCACATTCTTTTTTTGCAAGCTGAAGATGATCTGGATTCATCCCTAAATGATTGGCCTTTGTTGGATTAATATTTTCATTCTTCTTGAAAGGGAGCTTGATAAAAAACTCTCCGTTTTTCTATAATGGGTGTTTCCCTTTCTTCATGAAATCCTTATGGGATTCGGCACATGAATGTTCAATGAGGTTTTGCTCAATCTCTTTGATTTGTTCATCGTTGATGATTTGGAATAGCCTTGGAATCTCAGAACAAGGTCTGAACTGCTTTTTAAAAGCTATCCCGTTAACCCTTATCTGGAGTTGATCTCTAAGTTGTTTGTAAATGTCAAACCCAATAATAAGATCCTTTCCTGGTACATCAGATCTTAGAACCTTGGTTCTGTACTTCAATCCTGGAAAGTACTCAATTGTGAAGGGGTGCCTTGTAACGACAACTGTGGTCAAGATTGCATTTGATGCAGTGTTGAAATCCTTAAATTGCGGCACCCATTGATCTTCACGGAGTAAAACAAGATTTATGAGTGAAGAAGAAGCTCTGATATCGATGAAAGCAATAACTCGAGTTGGTTTATCCAATTTGGATGAATAGACCTTGAGTTCTACTTGTGGAACGACTGCGGAAGCATTGATCTCCTCTCGAGCTTCGATCATTGGTTCTGAATTTGGTATTGCCCATTGCCTTGGTCTTCATAGATATCAAGAGAGAATAAAGTCTCTTCATTAGGTTCATCATCTACAAAGAATATGGATTCAAGGTCCCCCTCCTTTCCAAGATGTATGCCAGTGTAATCTTCAATTTCTTCAAGGAGTTTGATAGATCTTCTTGATTGTTGATAACTTTTTGCGAAGTGTCCAATCTTATGGAAAATAAAGCATCTGTTCTTCTTGTGAAAATTTCCTGGTCTTCTGCGCCTGAAATATTTTGTGCATCTCTTGGACCTTAATTTTTTGTCTGGAATTCTTGGCCATCTGAACCTCCCGAGTTCTCTCCTTCGCCTGGATGTGCGGCAGGAACATCTTGATTTGGTGATTAGATCAGATTTGCGGCATGCTTTGTCAAGCGATGGATTATGCTGGATAATTTGCTTTAGGGCTGAGCGCTTTGTACAAATATCATCAAATGCAACAAAAACAGCTTGCCTGATGTAACCAATTTGTGGGATTGTGATGGACTGAAACTTCTCTTCGATGATGGTAATGTTTCGGCTTGCCAACAACTTTGGAAGGGAAGAGACAAAGGCTTGCTTCAGATTGATGTCTCCACCAGTTTAAAGTATATCTTCGTCATTTTTTGAAAATGTCTGTCAATGTCGTTTATGTCGAATGTCACACACTCCATCTCAATGAGTTACCTACGCATTTTCTCCTGTCTTTGGCCAGTATCTCCGTAGAAAACTTCATGTAGGATTCAGATATTGACGGCAAAATCTTGGGAAGTAAGAAAAGTATTTTTGTCTTGAATTCTAAGTGAGTTCCACCAGTCCCTAAGGATTCCTGAGAACCGTGAAGTGAGTTATTATAGGGTGATATACTTTTCTCTTTCCACCAAATTTTTGGTTACCATCCAAGTATAGAAGTCTTGGATCCTTTGAGGCCATTTTGAAACTTTGATGTCATCTAAAGTGAAAGTGTGGAAACCAGTTCCAATTGGTTTTGACGTTCAGGGATTGGCTCATCTGTCATGCCTTGTTGTTCCTCATCTACTTCAGATACTTCTGGGTCCCTTGGCTGGTTTACAAATAATTGGGGATTGTCTTCTTCGGAAGAATTCATCATGGATTCATCGCTAGACTGAGAGCTATTTGTTAGAAAATACGCTTAACGCTAGGGGGGGAGGGTGAATAGCGTTACAATAAAAATTAGCGTAAACTTGCGGAATTTAAAAATTGCAGGAAAGAAATAAGTGCGATATGTAAATAAATAAGAACGAACGCACCGATGTATCCTGGTTCACCACAACCCGTGGCTAGTCCAGTCCCCGAGAGACTCTCTCGAGATTTCCACTAACACTGTTAAGCTTACGGGTGCTCAACAAACCTTTACAAACTGAGGACACAAGCCTCAACAACCTTTGCTCGAAGATACAACACTCCAAGACTTCAACCAAAGGAAACAAAAGTTCCTTCTTACACTACAAGGGACTAACACTTCCCTTCAAGTGTATAAAACACTTAGCACTCACTTAAACAAGACTCTCTTAATAGAGTAGATATGAGTAAACAGATACGCTCTAGAACGCAACAACTTTCCTCAAGAATTTTGGCTCTCAAAACTTATGTAATGAATAGAAAGTGATGAACAATAGAGTATGCAAGCTATAGCAATAATATGATCAGTTGTTATGTTTAGAAGACTGATTTGAAGCTGTATTTATAGTTGCAAAACCATGCATTACCGTTGCCTAATTGCCAATTAAGAATTGCTGATTCTACTCAGTGACAATCGATTGTCAAAATGCCACAATCGATTGTTTGCCAATCGTTCCAAAAATCATTCCCAGATTTTACACTTAACAATCGATTATCTAAGATCAATAATCGATTACTGGCAACGTTCAAAAAATCATTTCCAGATTTTACTTAAAACAATTGATTGTCAGAGATCTACAATCGATTACTTGGCAACGTTCAAAAAATCTTTTTCAGATTTTATTTAGAACAATCGATTATTAGAAATCTATAATCGATTACCTGATGCTGTTTGAAAATATTTTGGCAACGGTCAATTACACAATCGATTATGCTATGAGAACAGTCGATTATATATCAGTCTTTGAAAAATCAATTAGACAATGCCTTAGTGCACTCGATTGTCAAAGGTACACAATCGATTATTTAGTGACTTTGAAAATGTCTGATAGACACTGCCTCAACACAATCGATTGTCATAAGTTCACAATCGATTATTTTGTTGCTTTGAAAAACTTTGATGTACACTGCCTCAACACAATCGATTGTCATAAGGTTCACAATCGATTGTCATGCAGATTTGAAAAATCTGATGCACACTGCCTTAACACAATCGATTGTCATAAGTTCACAATCGATTGTCATGCAGCTGACTTAACATAATCGATTATCATAAGTACATAATCGATTATCTTAGTCCAGATTTTAGAGTCATGTTTAAAAATCATTTTGACTAAAGTAAATATGCATGATTTAAAATCATTTTGCTTTAAATTAAATATGCATGATTTGATAAAAATATTTTTACGAGAGAAGCCAAGTCTTGAGTCAAGTTATCGGATCAAGATCACAATTAAAAACGACTCATGTATAACTTTATATCTTTGCTTGATCTTGGTCTTGTGCTTGAATCTCGTTATATATCAATTGCGCGCTTGTGCTTGGACCTCGTCATATGTCCATTGCGCATAGTTTGTCATTCATCAAAACCTACAAATATGAACACACGTTTAGTATAGTGCCTTGAGAACGTGTTTCAACAATTTCCCCCTTTTTGATAATGGCAAACCTTAAGCGGGATATGCATATTAGATAATTCATAATGACAATCCAAGACAGGTACGGATATTGAAAAAGTATATAGATATGCAATCTGTTCCCCTTCAACATATGAATTCCCCCTCAATTTATGCCGATAAATATTAAGTGCATAGCCCCTTGTTCTTCCCCCTTTTGCCATTAGCAAAAAAAATGGAAAAAGTAAAAGACATAAAAAGGCAAATAATATCAACATAATTGATTTTTGATACTAGATAATCGATTATATACTAAAGAGAAATCGAGTATTCTTAGGAGAAATCGATTATTCTGCATCAATCTTTATAATTCCCCTTGCCTTTAGGGCGATACCTGCAAAAATTTGTTAGACGTCTCCAACGCTCAAGTTAGAAATCATGTGAAAGGGAAAAGGCAATGCATGACTTAGATCAACGTGGAGTCAAGAATCCCGAGTTCGCTACGAATTCGGAAGAAGGACTCTTTCTCTAAGGGTTTTGTAAAGATGTCGGCCAATTGATCTTTGGTTTCAACAAATTCAATTTCGACATCCCCTTTGAGAACGTGATCTCTTATAAAATGATGCCTAATTTCAATGTGTTTTGTTCTTGAATGAAGAACGGGGTTCTTCGTCAAGCATATGGCACTAGTATTATCACATCTAAGAGGGATATCATCAAGACTTAGGCCATAGTCCAAGAATGGTTGTTTCATCCAAAGGATTTGAGTGCAACAACTCCCCGCGGCTACGTATTCAGCCTCTGTTGTGGACAACACAACACTTTCTTGTTTCTTGCTAAACCAAGAAACGGGAGAGCTACCGAGCAAATGGCAAGTGCCACTAGTGCTCTTGCGGTCCAATTTGCATCCAGCAAAATCGGAATCGGAATAGCCAACAAGTTGGCATGAAGAACCTTTGGGGTACCATAGACCCACATTTACAGTACCAACAAGATACTTCAATATCCGTTTCACCGCAGTTAGGTGAGACTCCTTCGGACACGATTGATAATGAGCGCATAAGCACACGCTAAACATGATGTCCGGTCTACTAGCAGTAAGATAAATGAGAGATCCAATCATACCTCGATACTTTTTGGTGTCGACTTCCTTACCTTTCTCATCTTTGTCTAGATGATCGGATGTGCTCATGGGAGTGGCCATTGCTTTTGCGTTGGTCATTTCAAATCGTTTCAGCAATTCTTTGCAATATTTAGCTTGACAGATGAAAGTTGCTTCTTTCATTTGCTTTACTTGCAGCCCCAAAAAGAATGTTAGCTCACCCATCATAGACATCTCAAATTCGCTTGTCATTAAATCGGAAAATTTCTTGCACAAAACATTGTTAGTAGCACCAAATATAATATCATCCACATAGATTTGAACTAATAAAATATCATTGTTTTTATGCTTAACGAAAAGAGTGGTGTCAACTTTCCCCCAAATGAAATCATTTTCCAAAAGAAATTTACTCAATCTTTCATACCAAGCTCGGGGAGCTTGTTTAAGACCATAAAGAGCCTTTTCAAGTTTGAAAACATGATTTGGAGATTAAAAATCTTCAAAACCCGGGGGTTGTTCAACATAAACTTCTTCTTGAATAACACCATTTAGAAAAGCACTTTTTACATCCATTTGATACAAATTGAAATTCATAGAGGATGCAAAGGCAAGTAATAAACGAATAGCTTCTAACCTTGCTACGGGAGCATATGTTTCTTCATAGTCAATACCCTCTTCTTGATTGTAGCCTTTTGCTACAAGCCTAGCTTTGTTTCTAGTGATTACACCATTTTCATCTAATTTGTTTCGAAAAACCCATTTCGTACCAATTATGGTATGATTTTTGGGTCTTGGCACCAAATCCCAAACGTCATTCCGTTTGAATTGGTTAAGCTCCTCTTGCATTGCCAAGGTCCAAAATTCATCCCCAATTGCTTCGGAGATGGTTGTGGGTTCAATTTGAGAAACAAAAGCAGTATGTCCTAAGGTGTTCTTAAGAGAGTTTCGGGTACTTACCTGTTGTTCAATGTCGCCAATTACTTGTTCGAGAGGATGGTCTTTGATTGTCCTCCACGAGTTAGGCATTTTCGTTTCTTTTTCCAATTGTGGCGCTTCCTCCGATAATTGATCCAAGATTTCATCTTGAGTTTCCTTCGGAGTTTCCTCTTGTACTTTGTCTTGAGGGCTTAGTGAGTTTAAAATACCTGCAAGATCAAAACCAGAATCCTTTCTCGCCAAGCGAACATTATTTTCGGAAAACACAATATGAGGGGATTCCTCCACAGTTCCGGTTCAATTATTGAATACCCTATATGCTTTGCTACGTGAGGAATAACCAATAAAAATTCCTTCATCGGATTTGGCATCAAATTTTCCCAATTGATCTTTTCCATTGTTATGAATTAAGCATTTACAACAGAATACTCTAAAATGGGAGATATTTGGTTTCCTTCCCTTGTAGAGTTCATATGGGGTTTTCATGATATTTGGTACTCACGGCATCCGCCCAAAAATGTTTGGGAATCTTAGCCTCATCGAGCATGGTTCTAGCCATCTCTTCGAGACACCTATTTTTTCCTTTCCACCACCCCATTTTGTTGTGGTGTTCGTGGAGCGGAGAAGGTGTGCTCGATACCGAGTTCGTCACAAAAGTCCGCAAAGAGATTGTGATCAAACTCTCCCCCATGATCACTTCTTATTGAAGTGACGGTTGTGTCCTTTTCGTTTTGAACACGTTTAAGAAAATATTTGAAATTATGAAAAGCTTCACTTTTATGAGCAAGAAATAGAGTCTATGTATTTCTAGAATAATCATCAACAATGACAAAAGCATAACGATTTCTACCAAGACTTTCAATGCGAGATGGTCCAAATAAGTCCATGTGAAGTAATTGCAAAGGTCTAGTAGTTGAAACAATATTTTTCGATTTAAAAGATGCTTTTGTTTGCTTCCCTTTTTGACAAGAATCACAAATAGAGTCTTTTTCAAATTTCAAGTTTGGAAGACCAATAACTAAATTTTGTGAAACCAATTTGTTCAAAAGATGCATGTTGATGTGAGCTACTCTACGGTGCCATAACCACGTATCATCTTCTTTGCTCATAAGACAATCTACATATTCAGATGAAGAATTTTCGAGATCAACCATATAGATATTATCCATTCTAAATCCACGAAGAATAATTTTAGAATCTCTACGGCGAAAAACTAAGCATTCATTTGAATCAAATAAAACAAGATTTCCCTTGTCACATAATTGACTTATGCTCAAGAGATTATGTTTTAGACCCTTAACTAGCAATATATGCTTAATGGAAGAGGAGTCATCCTTACCGACCGATCCAATGCCGATAATTTTTCCTTTGTTGTTATCACCAAAAATAACGCTTCCTCCTTCCTTGTGTTCTAGTTGAAGGAACTTGGATTCGTCTCCAGTCATGTGCTTGGAGCATCCACTATCAAGGTACCAAAGTACACTTGACCCCTTCAAACACACCTACAAAACAGATTAATGAGTTTTAGGTACCCATGCCATTTTGGGTCCTTGGGGGTTAGGCAAATCATAGTGATGTGATTGAGTGTTATGTCTATGTCGTGTAAAACAAGCAGGAGCAATATGTCCAAATCGTCTACAATAATGACAAACAACATTAGGATTATGCATTCGTCTAGGTTGATAGTAATTGGACGGACAAAATTCATTTACTCTATTCTTGACAATATGACTATTGCGCAATTCATGAAAATCATTTCTCCTACTATTTGTTCTAGGATATACAGCATTTCTAGAATAGTTATTTCTAGGTTGAAAGCCATTTCTAGGTGTTCTAAAAGGTTCAAAATTTCTTCTAGTGTTTGGCCTAGAATATGCATTATTTCTAGAATGATTATTTCTAGGTTGCGATTGTTGAAAGCCATTTCTAGGTTTGTTATATCTAGGATGAGCGTTTGTTTTATTAATCCTAGGTTGAGCCTTAGGTTGTTGGGGGTTGGCTTCAACCTTTTCTTTAGGCTCATTCTCAAAACCTATGCCATGCTTGGTCGACTTCAAATTAACAAGAACTTCATTCAAATTTTTATGAGAAGAATTAAACTTATCTAGGGTGCCCTTAAGTCTTTCTACCTCATTTTTGAGATGCATGCCAGAAGTACAATTTTTACTAGAGCTCTCGGGTTTGTCGGCGCTTCTCTTGCCAAAAAATTTGTTTTCTTCTTTCAACTTCTCATTTTCCAAAATCAGTTTTTCCAAAACCTTTTCTTTCAAAGAGAGTTGTTTTTCAAAATCTTTTTCTTTTAAAGAGGCATTTTCTTTTATGCTTTTAACAGTTTTGGAAGCTTTAATAAATTCACTATACAACTCATCAAAAGCATTTTGCATTTCCTCAAGAGAATAGAAATTTTTGGAAGAAATTTGACATACCTCTTCTTGATTGTTTTCGTGAGCCATGAGAGAAAGATTTGCGGCTTCGTCTTCTTCTTCTTCCTCACTCGACTCGTCACCGGAGTCGCCTCCCCAAGATATGTATGCTCGTTGTTTCTTGAAGGGTTTCTTCTCCTTTTTGGCATTTGGGCAATTTGATTTAATGTGCCCGGTTTCTCCGCACTCATAGCACTTTATTTGATCTCCTTGCTTTTTGCCCTTTCGTTCATACTCTTTTCGCATGAACTTTTGAAATCTCTTAATAAAGAGTCCGAACTCGTTGTCTCCGTCCTCATCATTTTGAGGTTGGCTTGTGCTTGCCTTGAGAGCGATCTTTTGTTTCCTTTGATCATCAACAAGAGGGTTAAGTATTGTAGATTCATAAGTTTTAAGATTACCTCTTAATCCGTCGATGGTGACATTTGAATGCCAATAGATTCTTGAATTACGTCGGCCTTGGATCGCCATGCCAGAGTGAGACTTCGGAGAATTTTTCGGACAAGTTCCTTATCTGTGAAGGTCTTCTTATGAGCATGTAAATCATTAACGATTTTTGAAAATCGTTCAAACATCTCATCGACCTTTTCGCCTTCCTTCATGTGAAACAATTCATATGCATGGGTTAGGAAATCAATTTTAGCTTCCCTTACCTGGTCCGTACCTTCGTACGTAATTTTCAGCTTGTCCCACATTTGCTTCGCCGTTGTGCAACATGATGTTTTCCTGTAATCATCAGCATTTACAGCACAATATAAAATTTAATGGCTTTAGCGTTGTTTTGCACCTTTCGAATATCATCCGCATCGTATTCATCTTCGGACTTTGGAACATCTTTATTTTCAACCTTTTTGGTTGGAATTTGTTCTCCCTTCATTATAACCTTCCAAAGATGAAAACTATTTGATTGAACAAATATTCTCATCCTCTCCTTTCAGTATGTATAGTTTGTACCGTCGAATAGTGGTGGTCGAGTGGAGCATTGTCCTTCACCTATTCCTGCAAAAGAATCACGAGTAGAAGCCATGGATTGTTTCTCTCAAACGGTTAAGTCTTCAGAGAGTTGAGCTCTGATACCAATTGTTAGAAAATACGCTTAACGCTAGGGGGGGGGGGTGAGTAGCTTTATAATAAAAATTAGCGTAAACTTGCGGAATTTAAAAATTGCAGGAAAGAAATAAGTGCGATATGTAAATAAATAAGAACGAACGCACCGATGTATCCTGGTTCACTACAACCCGTGGCTAGTCCAGTCCCCAAGAGACTCTCTCGAGATTTCCACTAACACTGTTAAGCTTACGGGTGCTCAACAAACCTTTACAAACTGAGGACACAAGCCTCAACAACCTTTGCTCGAAGATACAATACTCCAAGACTTCAACCAAAGGAAACACAAGTTCCTTCTTACACTACATGGGACTAACACTTCCCTTCAAGTGTATAAAACACTTAGCACTCACTTAAACAAGACTCTCTTAATAGAGTAGATATGAGTAAACAGATACGCTCAAGAACGCAACAACTTTCCTCAAGAATTTTGGCTCTCAAAACTTATGTAATGAATAGAAAGTGATGAACAATAGAGTATGCAAGCTATAGCAATAATATGATCAGTTGTTGTGTTTAGAAGACTGATTTGAAGCTGTATTTATAGTTGCAAAACCATGCATTACCGTTGCCTAATTGTCAATTAAGAATTGCTGATTTTACTCAGTGACAATCGATTGTCAAAATGCCATAATCGATTGTTTGCCAATCATTCCAAAATCATTCCCAGATTTTACGCTTAACAATCGATTATCTAAGATCAATCGATTACTGGCAACGTTCAAAAAATCATTTCCATATTTTACTTAAAACAATCGATTGTCAGAGATCTACAATCGATTACTTGGCAGCGTTCAAAAAATCTTTTTTAGATTTTATTTAAAACAATCGATTATTAGAAATCTATAATCGATTACCTGACGCTGTTTGAAAATATTTTGGCAACGGTCAATTACACAATCGATTATGCTATGAGAACAATCGATTATATATCAGTCTTTGAAAAATCAATTAGACACTGCCTTAATGCACTCGATTGTCAAAGGTACACAATCGATTATTTAGTGACTTTGAAAATGTCTGATAGAAACTGCCTCAACACAATCGATTGTCATAAGTTCACAATCGATTATTTTGTTGCTTTGAAAAACTTTGATGTATACTGCCTCAACACAATCGATTGTCATAAGGTTCACAATCGATTGTCATGCAGATTTGAAAAATCTGATGCACACTGCCTTAACACAATCGATTGTCATAAGTTCACAATCGATTGTCATGCAGCTGACTTAACATAATCGATTATCATAAGTACATAATCGATTATCTTAGTCCAGATTTTAGAGGCATGTTTAAAAATCATTTTGACTAAAGTAAATATGCATGATTTAAAATCATTTTGCTTTAAATTAAATATGCATGATTTGATAAAAATGTTTTTACGAGAGAAGCCAAGTCTTGAGTCTTGTTACCGGATCAAGATCACAATTAAAGAACGACTCATGTATAACTTTATATCTTTGCTTGATCTTGGTCTTGTGCTTGAATCTCGTTATATATCAATTGCACGCTTGTGCTTGGACCTCGTCATATGTCCATTGCGCATAGTTTGTCATTCATCAAAACCTACAAATATGAACACACGTTTAGTATAGTGCCTTGAGAACGTGTTTCAACACTATCATCCATTGATTCATCATTTGATGAATTCAGAGCTTCCGACCATGGAGTATCTTCTTCTAGTATGTATCTTGGCTCGGAGACATAGTGTTCTGGAGCCTTCTGGTAAGAAATCATCAGATTTTCAGGGTTGGACCCTTTTGAACTTTCTCCTTGGTCTTGCCTTTTCTTAGTTTGTTTTTGTGCTGCAAGGGCATCCTTTCTTTCCCAAACCATTTTTGCGATATCAAAATCATGTTCTTCTTTTAAAGGTTGGGTGAAAGAGATTGGATTTTGTGAGGTAGATGGAAAAGTGGAAAAGTGAAGTTCCTGGCCATTGGCCATTGTGCTGCAAGGGCATCCTTCACTTTTCTTTTGTTGTTGTTTGAAGAATTGGAAAAGTGAAGTTCCTGGCGGACAAATCTCGTATTGTAAATTTGCCAATATTAGTTCCAAGCCTTTGATTAGTCCGGCATGGTGAGACGATGTCTGCTCCATCTTTTTCTCAATTGTTTCCACTTTTCTCATCATTTTGTTTTGTGTATGGGCCATATTTTTTATGGCGTTGCCAATATTGTTCAGCACCTTTTTTGGCATATGGAGTTTTTTTATTGCCAGTTTTTTGTTGCTTCGATGTCACTGATTGGGGTTTATTCTGCAGTTGGTAGCACTATGTTTTTCTTGGGAATTTTTGGAGCATGACTTATACCTTCTTTTTCAAAAGGTTGAAGTGAAGGAAAATCTAGGGTATGACTGGAACTTGAAGAACTTAGCATGAATATCTGTGGTTGTGGGGGATTTGTGGTTTTTTGAGTTGGTGAAGTTTAATGTTTAGCTGGATTTTTGGATTCTGGGGTATGGGTTGATGGTGATTTGGGTATGATTTCACTATCCTCCCAGCTTGGAGTGAATTTTTCTAGTAATTTTGGCCATTCCTGGGGTTTGTAACTGACAAGAAATTCATATTAACCTAGATGTCTTGATGAGCCAATTGAAGGATCTTTATTTTTATATTTGGCTCGAAATTATTTTTTAGTGGTTTTCCCCTTTTTCTTGGATTTTGGTTTGCTTTTGTTAAGGCCGAACCTTGCATCATATTCTCCAATTGGATCTTCCAAAAATTCTTGACAGTACAATCCAGATCCCAAGGGCAGTGTCCCGTAAAGGGGCATTTGAACCACCAAGTCCTTTTTCCTTCTTTGTCAAAAATTTGACAACAGTCATGTTCTTCCATGATACTTTGTATATTCAAAAGAACTCTCCATCCAGTTCAAGGTATGTATCTGTTGTATCTTTAGGTTGAATCATTTGGCAAGAGAAGATGATTTTATTTGGGTTTTTGAGATAGGAATGGTCAAAGCTTATGCAAACAGTTTTGTTATTTCTTTTGGTAAAGTCGCTTCACCGGATTGCAAAGATTCCTCCAATTCTCTTAACGTTTCATAATTTGTGATCGAGGAATCAGGAAGAATTTTGATAAGTTCATCTCTGGAAATTTTTCTGGGTATTTGGGTGCACATGGTGTTTTCTTTGGTAGCATCAATATTTAAGATCAAGGCCTTCTCTTCCGGTAAGGCAAAGATCCATGGCGTGATTTTGGACTCCCATGCCATTTGGTGGTGAAGGGTAGGTTGGATGGAATCTTTGGCTTGTGGGGCTCCCTGGATGTGGACTTGGATTTTTAAGGCTTCGGTTAGGTGCGGGTCATAAAGGGACATGTTAAAAATTTAGAAAGATGGTTATGAAGATAGTTCCAGCGTTTAGGGTAACTTATGTAGTACCCAGATTTGCATGTTGGTACTCCAAGTATCTTGTATCTAGAAGAGAAAGTCGAGCTACAACCGATTGACCTTTTCTATCATGATATGTTAAAGAGATTCGGATAACACCAAAATGGTAATGGGTAAAACCATGATTTCTCCATTGTATGGGAAAATCATCTGGGATTTGATGGGTAATAAATTGTTCCTCTCGAGCGGCAAGAATAGGAAGCTGGTCAAGCTTTGAGGCAGCAACATATTCTTTGACTCCTTTTGGTCTGTATTGGACTAAGGAACGGATTTGGGTACAGGGTGCAAAAGATTTTTTGGTGAAAGCTGAATAAGGTTTTATGAGGGGTAGTTCAGTGGATGATACTTTTTGTTCATCGGGTAGGATATCTACTTCATAGAGGTAATATATTTTTTGGACAGAGTTTTGTATAGAGTAGGAGACATATTCATTTTTGCTAGGGAAGAGGATAATAGAAATGACTCAGACATATTTAGCAAATTGTTCCTCCCTCCGAAAGGATGGGCTGGCTGGCTCTGATACCACAGTATAAAGAACATCGTAAGAGACTCCAAGAAAGCAACCTA